>CM057820.1:88485678-89085678 GCA_030067965.1 Latrodectus elegans | reverse complement strand
AGAATAATAATTTTAATTTTCCTCATTAAGAACATCATTTTTATTTGAAACTAATAAAATTTATCCCTGAAAAATTTGCCACAAAAGCCTCAATTAATTTAATAATCCAATTTTAACTAGTTATTCGAAACTCTTTTTTTGTTTCATATTTTTAATGGACAATTCATTCATAAACACATTCAATGGCTAAGAAATGCATTAATGCATTAAAAGAAAGAGAAAGTGTTTTTTTTTTTTTTTTTTTTTTTTTTTTTTTTTTTGCAAATAACGACAGATTAGATACGGACTTGCAGTTTAAGGTGGATTCCAAATCACGACATCCAAAATTTAGGTGGGATTTGAGATCTTGAATTGTTGAATCGAAGGCCAAAAATCTAACCATTAGGCTGCCAACACGGTGATAAAAATCAGGCGTATTACTTTTTTATAAGTATTGCAAACAGTTTATGTTTTGTAAATATTAAGATCTGGTCTTTAATTATCATCAACTAAGAATTGCTTTTAAATTCTAGTAAAATCATTGCGCGCTTCTAATTTGATAGCCACCTTATTTACAAAATTTTAAGGTTTCTTTTTAAATAAATATGCATTTTTTTGTTAAAAAAAAAATGATATAAAATTAAACACAATATTTGAAAAATTATCTACTTCCATCAACAAAATTTCCTACTGCATCATTTCTAAAAATGATAGGATTTTTCTAATAATCTTTCTTCTCTACATTCAAACTAAACTTAGATTGATTGGAAGCGCTGTTTTTTCTTTGTTTATAAAATTATTCGATTGCTTTTTTTTAAAGTACATGAACAAACTTAGTGAAACTGTATTATTATAGAAGTAATCTATTTAATATATTTTCATGTGAATGTCAACTGTGATGTTTTTGAATCAATTTAGATTTTCTGAGTATTTGCTAAACGAGAACAATTACAAGAGATTATCATATTTAATGATATCTAAACCCAGTTCGAAGATTTTACAATTATATTTTTTTCATACATCAAAAGTATCCGAAATTATTAAAATACATATTCGTACTAATTACTTTATCTTTTATTATTTCAACAATTGCTAAGAACCAAAACTTTTCATTCCCAATAATGCTGGCAATGTACAAGCAATAGTTTACAAAGAAATATATATTAGTTATTGGAGTTCCATGCTACAATAGTTAAATAAAAATAATTTTACTATAAACATTAACTCAAATTATTTTTCGACCATTTCAAACATATAAATAGTAAATACCAGTCTAATTAATTCTCGTGTACAAAAATGATCCTCGAGTTCCAAACAGAAACCAAACTACGCTCTAAAAATATAAACCCAATTTTTCACAAGTAAGTCTTCGAAATGTCTTAATTTATGCATGTAACAATTTAAATATATATATATATATATATATATATATATATATATATACATACATACACACATATTTATATATATAGGATTATATTTTGTAAACTATATGAATTTCAGAAACCATTGCATTTTAGAATAACAATTTAAATTATGTGAAATATTTACACAATGTGATGCCCTAATGCTAAAATGTGCTCAATAAGATTATATGTTGCAACGATTTCAATACGGAGAAAGAAACCGTATAGCGCTGATAACATTGTTTATGTTTCAGAAATTAAAACTGAAGTGACCTTAAACTAATCACTCATCTCCATTTGGACATTAAAAAAATTTCAGCCACAAAATTAAAATTCCTGTAAGAAACTAAAAACCAGTCAAGCATTAAGAAAGGGTTATATGAAAACAATGAGAATACTAATTACTGAATATAAATAAGCTACTTTATCTAATTTTTAAGTCAAAGGCAAAAGAGAGAGAGGGTATCTAATCAGCTTATTTAATTTTTTATTACATTATTAGTTAATTTATTGTTTTATTTGTAAATATATATATGTATGTATTGCAAATATATTAGAATGTAATTATATATATTATATATATATATATATATACAACTAGAAATTGCAGAGAGACCAGCAAACATATTTTAAAACTGTGAAGATTAATTTTATAAAAATAGCTTAGTATATAATTTTAATAAAGGATGAAATATAGAGCTTGACTTATTTATATTAATAATTCGTGTAATCAAAACAAAAAGGATGAATTGTTTTTCACACTTAAAATATAATTTGACTGAAAGAACTAAAACAAGCATCTAAACACAAAACTTTCAGTATAGTTAAAATTTTTATTGTTTATATTATTTAAAAACAAATTAATCTAATTTTCAAAGGAAATCAAATACCATATTGTTCGGACAATAAATGATGCGCGATTAATGACAATTAGAAAAATAATTGCATTTGGATTTTCAAATATATTTTTTCATAGTAACTCATCTCATTTCTTTCGAAAGATTTATCCAACACACATATCCACGTAGTTCTAAAAAATTGTAGTTCTTGGAAAAACTGCAGGGATGTCAGAAATTTCAGGTGCATATGTTAGTCACGAGAGCTACAATTTGTAGTTTCCATTCTAAGAATATTGTCAATAAAACAAGATGTATGAAACGTAGAATTATCAAGCACTTTAAAATAAAATCACCAATAATCGTGACAAGAAGTACAATATAAAATCTCAATACTTCGTCTGCACATGTTTGATCCATCAAATCGCCATTCCAAATGTTATGCAAATTCCATCCTCTTCAAGTGATTTTTACCGCACGAATGCAGGATTATTTCCAGTATGTACTTTTGTTTCTCCATATTAAAACAAGTCTGATGTAACGTTTGAAATCGAATCGGAATTCGTCTCTAAATGAAACATCACTTAACATCTCAATCATATTATATCCAATGATTCACGGGCCACCTTTGTCGACGCTTACGATATTTTGTGATCAACGGAATGCACATCATTGACATAAGAGTATAGAGAACACCCAAAAAAAGTCCATTTTAAAGTCTGATTCTATTCTTTTCTCAAAGGAAACTATCTTTGAAAATTAATATTATTTTAGTCAGTGTCAACGAGTTGTTCACAGAATATCGGTCATCATTTGATGTATCGAGTAAACGACCTCGTACTAGTCGACATATTTCGTTTCTTGAAATTGATTTTTCATTTTTTAAACTAGACACCATTCAAATTCTTTGTGCTCAATCGATTCAGTTTATTGGACAATACATTCGAATGAACTATAATGTTCGTGACTTTTTTAATCACTTTTTAACTAAAGCAATGTAAAGTTAAATTTTATAACGGAGTTAAAGAAAATGCTTTTGTGAAAGCGATTGTTAGACTATTCTATTGCACTTTTCACCATTGATGTAATAAGCATTGATTTACTTATGAAGTTTTACTTTTCACTATGCTTTATTGAATATTATTTATCAGTTTATGCATTTGCTAAAGTCGTTAGAAACATATACTTCTCTAATATTTTCAGCAGTACAATAGAAGTTCATAAGCAATTTCTGATGTGAAAAGAACAAAAATTAATTTTAGTACTCTTTTCAAAATTAAAAGAAATTTTTAATTACATTAATTTTATTCCCTCATATTCATTAACCTGAAATTACCAGCAATTTTCTTATATTCCCCTATTTGTTAATTACCCTATTTGTAAATTATATTCCCCTATTTGTTATGTCCCGTATTTGTTAATTTGTATTTGAATTTTTACCAGGGAAACAACTCCAGCACTTTTTTGAAGAACCTTATCATTTTTGACTTTCTCGATTCAAAACTTTACAAATAGTCGGATTTGCTTGTTTTATCGCTCTATGATCAAATTTCGCATACGACTTGTTTGTCGCTCAACGGTCATTTTTTTGCACACGAGGGCCAATTAGACCGGGACCTACGACTTAAAGTGGATTCCGAACCACTACAAACATACATGCCCAAGGTGGGATTCAAACCCACGAACTGTTGAACCGAAGGCAAGAGCGCTAACCATTCGGCAACCAGCTCGGCTTTCGCATACGACAGCTGACTCGGCCGGGACTTGTGGTTAATGCAGACTAAAAGGTCAGATAGCTCGATATTCAACTGCTAACTTCAATAACAAAGTTTATGTAATAACTTTCAAATCAAAACAACTTTTGTTAATTATAGAACACTATTCTAACTCATATAATAATTTTCATATTAGATATTTTTAATAAAACTTAAAAGAATTTAGGTCATTAAACTAAGAACTATCATTTAACGATTCCTATATTTCAGAACATTACTTTTGTATAAAATTTACAAATATTCATCAAACCTGCTTTTTTAATTCATGTAAAATTTACGTAATAAATAAAAGAATATTTCTACGCCTACAGTAAAAAAAAATATATTAGAATACCATAGTAGAAAAAAGATCAAGAAGAAAGTTACATAAGTAATAAAGTTTTTATTAACAACTTTAATAGTGATGTTTGATGCTTTCAAAAAGCAACAAACAGATTTATATACAATGTGATGTTCATACTATTTGTATATTTTGTATTAATTACAGTGAATATGTATGCATGTTACTAAATTTTTCATATTAGCTTATGTAAGGAAATAATATTATATACAAGCAGCAAGCACATTTAAAACTATATTACGGTATGAAAGAATTCATTAACATCTTTCTATTATTTACAATTGAGTTTCTTACAATAATTTACATAGTATTTCATTTCTTTTATTGTAAATTTAAAATAAGAACATATCGGAAATATTTTAACAGAAATTATCAAAAGCTTTTATCAAAGTGTTAGTATGAGCATTAAAGGCACACTTCTTGTGCTGTTCTATAAAAAAAAAATGCAAAACACGCTGTTAGTTGTTGTTGCATAAACTTATAAACAACATCAAGTAATATTATTTTATCACTTTTCTATTCTACAGGCAAACTTTTTAACAAAATAATTTTTACTGCTCTTAAGTGATGTAAAGGCAATACAATATGAAATTAGATAATCTACTTTAACTCAAAAGTATATACAAGGCATTATAAAAACTTAACAATAACAAAATCATCACAATTGGTAAAAGTCACAATACTTCTTTCTTAAAATACAATGTGTAATAAATACAGAATAATTTACACAATAAATAAACAAATTACCACTATGAAATATCATTCTACACAAACTAATCTAAAATATTTTAAGACTAGTTTTCTTTTCCATAATCAAAATGGAAGAATGAATTATCACAAAAAATTTAACAGTTATCTGTAGAATTTATTTAAATTTTATGCCCGAATCTATAATTACAACTTCTTAAATAAAATTATGATCAGGAATTTTAAACTTTTCATAACAGTAAAAATGTATAATTTTTGAATATATGCTAACTTTTTGCATTTGATTATAATCAGAAAAGGTATAAAATGCAATTATTTTCACTCAATCGATTTATACAACACAAACCATTTTTCCAAAATTCAGGGCTCAAATTATACTATTTTTAGATTTAAGAATTTAACTACAAAATACTTTAAAAAATTATATCACAAAAAAAAACAACAATCAAATGCTGTACCAAAACAATATATACACACAACACTTTTGGTTAATAATACAAAGATATTTATGCATACTTAATTATTTTACATAAGTGAAACTTCATTAAAAAATGAAAAACACAGTATTTTACATTTGAACGATGCCATTACACGAATGAAGACTTAACATGAGAACATTCTTTATTTTTCGATCATGAACTTTTTATAGCTTTTCAAATAATTAACTGAAAATTTTGTAAGTGAGAAAAACTCCAAGAAAAAAATTGCATATTTTTTTAGTATTTTTTAGCAACAAGATATCATGTATTATCCAATGATCATTTCACATTTCCATAAACTTCTATCAAATTATAAATATTAAACATATTTTATAGAGAAATATCACATTGACCTTCAACAACTGCTAATCATATTCTCAATCTGTGAGTAATTTTACCCACTACTTTTCATGGCATTGGATTATTAAACTTAACTTTGTATGCAGATTTTTAATCACACTTCTGAAAAATGGTTTAACAACAACTATTGTAATTTTCAACAAATTATTTATTACACAATTTTAATTAAAAAAAGGAATTTTTTGTAGATATATATTTCCATCATGATGCATAGTTCTTTTCCATTTTACACACACATATATGCGCGCGTGTGTGTGTGTGTAGTTTACAATTTTTTTTCAACAAATTCTGAGGCCAGTCATAGTATTGCTAGAATAAAGCTTCCAGGTATATATATTTTCTGTCAAAAATTTACAATAAATTCAATGCAAGCAAAAGATTATCATATAAAATATAAAACTATTTCTCACATTTAATTCAGCAATATCTATTAATATAATATTTAACAATTGTTACAACTAAAGCATAAAAATCAACAATAAATGAAATTATAACTAAATTTGTAATTTAAAAACTTAATTTCAATAGAACCTAAAACTAAAAGAAAAATTAAATGAATTAAACATAATAATATTTTTATGACTATTAATCGAATATAACCATATTCAGTTAATATTCATAAAGTAATACGATGTGATTTTAAATTTAGTTCTAATTTTTAAACAAATGTATAAACCAAAAATATATTTAAAAAAAATAGGAAAACATAGAAATTAATCGATAGAAAATTAAATTGATAAAGTTTACAAACTAAAACGTTATAGAAGTGAAATCGCAAAAATAGTGAATGTCAAGGAAAATCCTTAAATCGAAAAAATATTAAAATAATCAAATTTTTTTTTTAAATATGTGTATAAAAAATCCCAATAGTAATACATAATTAAACTGTTTTTGTGTTTGGTGGGTTTTTTTGAGTAAGGTACCAAAAAGACAAACTGCGCCAAATTTAAATTATGTCTTTTTTTGTAAAAACCAAGCAACATTAAAATATGGTGAAAAGATATTTAAAATGTTTTGAGATGAATAGATAAAAAAGGAAATCTTTTAAGAAAAGACTCATTAAGATGTCTATGTAACATGCTATTAAAAAATGTGTAAAGGCAGATTTGATTACAAAAGAGTAATGCATTAGAAATAAGTTAATGAATTTCTTTAATAATTAGAAATACGTGAAATAAAATTACTTATTTTGAGCATATTTCATATTTTTTGCTAACAAACTAACTGTAAGTAATAATTTTCAATAATTAAATTGAAGATTAACTGTATTTAAAAATGTACATTTCAGTGCAAAGTACATTTTTTCTATAAATTTCTATATTTTTAGCAACAGGAAAAATATTGTTCTATTTTGTAATACTCTATAAAATTTTAAAATACATTTTTTTAATTATGTGAAACAAGTTTTCTTATAATTTTAAATTAAACCTTATCATGGTATGCAACATTTTTAATATTTTTTCATTAATTTACCCTACCAGAAATTTCCTTGACAACCTTATATATAAAAATGTATAATGCCAGAAGAAAATAAGTAAAATATTTTTAATGCAACAAGGAACATCAGATGCTGCTTCAAGGTAAAAAATATTGATATTAAATAACTAGAACTAAAAGCAAAATGGTAAAAAAATTATATATTTTTTATAAGATTCACCTACATGATTTAAAAAGATAATAAGATATGCCTATATGTAATCAATAAAATAATACTATCAAATAAAAAAAAATGTGTAGCAGGTTTTTAATAATACAAATGTATAAGGTTATGTGTCATTTTCATGAAAAACAATTGTTAAAATATTGTATATTCTAAGTCTCACTTGTAAAATATTAGTGTAATTGACAGATTTATGTATTGAGTGTTCTCATCAAGACTGTATAGTGTAAAGGTCTATTCGCGCAAGATTTTTTCAATTGTTATCTTTTAAAATATAATAATATGCAAATTACTAAATTAACTGAAATTAAATTTGTTTAATAATATAGTAAACCTTATAATATAAACAAACATAAGAAAAGGAAAAGAGAAAATATTCTATTTAATTTCAGGAAAAACAATAGGTTATCTTATGTCACATGTGAAACAGGATATCATTCCAAACAATACTATAAATAGGAATTCCTTTTTTCTCTTTCACAATTTTTTTAAATGAAATATTTTTATATCACAAAATTTTTGTTCTTTAATTTTATAAATGTTAATATGAGTATAATGATAATAAAAGAATAAATCTAAAATAAAAATTCATAGAATTGAAATGCTGAGACATCAATAGATATATCTATAAATTAACTTGTATAAGTTGAATAAAATTTTGTGAATTCCAAAACTTTAAAACTTTTGTACAATATGAATATCAATTTTAATTTCTGTTTTATTCCAAATTAGTTGTAAATTAAAGTCAAATTTCTTCACGCAAAATCGCAATAATTCTAACACATATATATGCTTAAGATTTTATCACTTTCGGACAATTTCTGAAAATTTCAAGACATGTTTTATTACATATATAAACATACTATTGCTCAAACATTTCATGCACTTTATTCAGATATATATTTTTTGTAGCTTAATATAAAAGACATTGTGTTCCAAAATGAAGTTTATACACAAATTAAATTTAGATAGGCAATATGATATCTTTAACATTATATTATTTATATGAATCGTAAAATACAATGGGACAAATTTTACTTATAAAATATAATAATTTATCTAAAATGTTTACATTGGAATAGTGATATCCTACTTTTGTGCAAAGGGTTCCTTAATGTATCTCAATATTTTTTAAGTATGATACAATGAAGAACTGTGCATTTAAAAAATTCAGTGAGGCCTAATTAAAATAATATGCATAACAACATATGAAAGTACAATCCTCATCTCTTCAGATAAGAGTTTTCCTTGAGTGGAAGAATATAGTCTATATGTTGATGAGCACATAAGTTTAGTTCCCCCATTCGATTTTCAGACCATGATTCTCAATAGTAAAAGAAAAATAAAGTTTCAATTTCATGTAAAGAAATAAAAGAACAATTTGTTTACATCTTCAAAACCAAACATCAAATGGATGATGCAGACATGCCACTTGAAGTCCTGGATCGATCGCCATCTTCAGAGGGGGGCTCATTACTTTGATTTGAAGAAAAGCTAACATTGGGATTTAAAATAGAACGCTGTTGAGCAAGGAGATGAGCCCGGCTCCACTTATTTACTTTCACTCGATAAAATCTTGTGCCAAGATTTAATTTAAACCTGTTGTTAACCTACATAAAGACATAATATTATTAAAATCAGAAATAATTACATCAAGTAGAAGCGTAAACATACAACTACTTTCATTTTTGATTATAAAAATAAAAAAGATTAAAATATACCTTTTTTGTAACACAGAATTCCTTCTGAGCAACAACACCAATCGTCCATTTTTCAGATGGACTAGCAGCTAAATAAGGAGGATTTTGGTAAATATTTCTATAAATATCACTTTAAAATAAAGATTTGGAAAAGAAGAATTAATCTAGTTTGATAAAATATTGATGACTTACGAATTTTTAAATCCAAAGCTGCCACACTTTCAGAATGAAGAAAATGAATATGATTCCCAAAATGTAAGATAATAAAATGTTCTAATTTCTCATCATAACCCACAAGCACTAATTCTCCTGGTTCACACCTAAAAATTAAAATGTGAAAAAAAGACAGGTTCCATAACTTTCAGTCATTATCATATTTTACTTTAAAAAATTAATGAATATTTTAAAATCTAATATACTTTTTACTGAATATTTTCAAAGTTTAAAATTTAGTTTGAAGTAATGACAAAAAAATCTTGATGTAGCAATAAAACAAATTGTCATAAATTAAGCATAATCAAATAAAAAACTTTTGTTAAGAAAACATGCATTAAACATATACTAAGAGACAATGTTAAGAAACAATGAAAAACAAATTCATTTGTTCTTTGTTTAATTGTAAAATTCAAGAATTTAAATGTGTTTAATTTAAATATGTTTAATCATAAAATTCATTATTGTAAAATTCAAGAATGTTACTCATAAGATGAGATATTGACAACATTTAGTTAACTTAAAAAAGAATATTGCTAAAAACAATGGGAAAATAGACAAACCAAATTAAACATGTAACTAAATGACAATAACTATGACTTACGTTAGTAAAGAAACTTTATTGAGGCAATGAATACAAGGTTTTCTATTAACAACACTTGAATAAGCCTAGAAATTAAAATATATATCATAATAATTTGTAAATAAAAAATATTAAATATAATTAAGATCTGAAATTTTAATATTTATTATCAATACAAAATATTTACATAAATATTGAATTTCACATCAATGATGCATAATTTTTAAGTTATTTTGATATGCTAAAAAAATTTATGATTGTTATAATGATTAAAACAGTAACAAGTTTATTAATGTAGCTTTGATTAAAATTGTCAGATTTAAAACTAATTTTGTAACAGAAAAAATTATCTGAAATATTTGCAATGTTAGAAAATTATAAAATTCAAAAAATAAAGGTACAAAAGACAAAGTGATTACTTTTTTTTTTTTTTTTTTTTTTTTTTTAATTGACTACAAGAGTCAATAGTTTATGAAGTATTCGCAGAAAATACTAAAAGCAGCTTCTACAAATAAAAAAATATAAGCCGAATATAATAACCAAAATAATTAATAAGAAGAAAGGAAAAGGCTTTTATAAAATAGTCAAAACAAATTACAAGAGAGCTTTAAAGATCACTGAAATCAGTTCACTGTAATACTAAAAAATTTTTAATGAAATCAATGATAATAAAAATTAAGTGAATCAAACACTGAATAATAAATTGAAAACTAAATAATAAGAAAAAATTGCTTTAAATAAATTTTATAACATTAGGCAAATAATAAACACAAATAATTTCATAACATTAAAACCACATTAATTCAATGACTTTAATCAGAATTTCTAAACTGATTTAGGACCACATGTATGTACATTTCATTAATTTCAATAACTGAATATACAATTTCATAATTCATTATTTTCGATTAAAATACATTGCTGAAAATAATTGAAAATTATTTTCAGCATTAGAACATTAGAAAAAAGATTCTGGATTTAGATTTAAAGAAAGAGCATTGAAAAAAGTTTATGTATAATTATTTTTGCAGTTTTTGAAATCAAGTATTTAATTTTTTATTTAAAATGAATTATATTTCTCTGTGATATATACAAAATGGCTGTTAACTCCTTATATTGGTGGCTATCAAAATGATGTAAACAAACACTAGATTTATAACAAATATTTTACTAATACAGTATAAAGTCAAATTAGGCATGTAATATAGCTTTGATTGGCTTAAATTTATATAAGTATTGAATAATGTTTAGAGAAATAATATACTATTCTTCATGATGATATAGTGAAAGATGGACAGACAAAAAGATGGCATTAGAAAATACCGATTTCAGATCTAAAAAGACCATAACTGAACAATCATACTACTCATCAAGGTAGATTTTTCACTTTATATTTGCATTCATCAAAACAAGAGTTTGCAAATCAGCCCCATAAATAGGAGTGTTGTCATGTTTAGAAAATTATACCTCATGGAAAAAAGTTTGTATCATAGAATTGATCATCTCAGTTAAAATTTCTCTATAGCTCTCTCTTCTAATCCTTTTTCATAGGGTAAAGATTGAGCCAGCAGAAAACTGAGACACAACCACACATTTTACGACAGATCTGCTTTATGCTTGACAGTTGGAAAGAGACTTATCATTTACCTAAGCAAGTGGCTTCCAAATGTGCACTTATTCAGCTGAGAATAAGAATGAATGATAATTTTTCTGATTATATAACAACTACTTACGAATCGACCAGGTTTTGAGATTGCGGCACCATTTGCAGACAATGTCTGGCATAAATATTTATAATAAACTGCTACTCTGTAGGGAAGAAGGTTCTGATTATGAACAAGTGTCTAAATTGTAAATATTAATACTAGAGAATTCAGATAACTAATTAAACCCTGTAGTTACTTGGGCTACAGATGTTTCACTGTAGACAATTCACTTCAATACCAGCCAATCTCTTTTGCAGTCAGTTCCTACTTCCATCCACAATTTGGCTTTACTCAGCTAATCCCCCTATGCTACATGTATGCCATTACAACTTTAGACACAATATATCTTAGTAAACATATAAAAACACGGAGGGTTTTACATCACATTTACTCCAATAATTGTACCCTACAATTTGGCTTCTTTAAAAAGCCTGTGAATTTTGACATTTTATGCTTTTGAGGAAAAAAAAAAAACATCAATTTCACTCAAGTAACCTGATAGTATAATTTAACAAAATACAATAGCTGGGATTATATTTTAATGCTTAAAAAGTGCTTTACTTAAATGTTACATTTATTCACAGCTGTAACCATTATCTTGACAAAAATCTACAAATAATTTTAATTACCATATTTTCTTGTATATAATACGCAGCGGCATATTATCAGCAAGTTCTTTTATTTGAGCCCAAAATAAAAGGCGTTGCATTATTCACAACTGCATATAGTCCAAGGCAATTTTTAAAACAAATAGTCAAAAATTTATGCTGATAATTTGATGTCAAACAAAACAAAAACATATTCATTATAGTTAAAAATATAATAAATTCTACAGAGAAAAATAACATTTATAAAGATCTGTTTGAATCCACCTTAATGCACAGTGCGATTAACTGAGATGAAGGCTCGATATGGATCTATGTACGAGAAGATTCTAGTAAACTTAATCGATTTTTAGATTTTAATAACTTTCAAAACGTGGTTTATAAATATTTTTAAAATAAAATATATTTGTTTCATTAATAGTTAAATAAAAGAAATGGATTGCTGCACATAGAATACATTTTTTTCTTTTGTACAGCACAGGTTTTGTTCTTCATCTTACATTACATGTTTATCGACATTTTTTCATTTGCCTTCCCTATAGCTTTCAATTTAAAATTTACTCTGTGAATTAATAATTTGCAATTCCCTTTGGCAACATGTTAATTTGAATGTTTTCAGAGCAAAACAGATCATGTCAAAACAGAATGCGAAATGACGTTAACGAAATGCAACTTTAATAACCGTTCAGAAAAACTGAATTCATTCTTAAACGTAATTGGACAATGCTGATTATAGTTAAAATAAGTCAACTGAATTTTGGCGCCATCTGTTATTTATTTTATGAAACATAGATGCAGCATTTTTTTAAAACTTTATTGTAAACTTTTTTGATGAAAAATATTTTTTTGCCAGATTATCCGCGGCTGCATATAATACACACAACGAAATTCGGAACTTTTTTAACACATAATCCGCGGATTATATACAGGAAAATACTGTACTTTCAGAGAAAGTCTATTGTTTAATTTATTTAAATTAAATATATTCGGTCATGCTATAATTCAAAAAAATAAATGCACACAACTACTATCATTAATATAATAATGGAATGTAAAAAACAAATATTTTATGTTAATAGTTACTTGTTCACTAATACTTGCACTGCTACTGCTACCAACTAGATGATATGGTAGATTCCTAAGAAATTAATAAAATAGTTCAGTTGGAGAAATATATATTAATAATGTTTAATGATATTTGATTAAAATATATTTTCACAAAGATTATGCAGCCATTATAAAACATATGGAAAATATATGTAACAAAATAAATAGTTATTTTGTATTGTATACTTTCATTATGTTTATCTTTTAATATTTTTGTTAGTAAACTTCAGAAATGCAATGAAAATTCTTACAATTTTGTAAACATACAAAAGTAGAAAATTTAAAAATGTTAAAAAGAAAAACCATTATTCATACATTTTGCATTAAATATTAAAAATAAATCAAATATAAAGTCTTACGTTGCATCAGTTATTTGTAACAAAGCTTCTACATCAGCCTTCATTTTGAGAGAAATACTGTGCGGATCTGTACTTTGTATCTCTCTACAAGAACTAATAAATAATTTGAAATAAATAACTAATCAAAATGAGCATCAATAAAATAAGCAATTTAACTAGTTTATTAATAATTATGACAATGCACATATAACAGAAGTAGATAGATTTAATGCATGTTAAACTTTAGAAAAAAACAACTAAATAATGCAATATTTAAATCAAATTCCAAATATAAGCTTTCACAATAAAACACAATTATTGCTACATTTCTATATGGTTTAAAGCATTATATCAATGATTAAAAAATATTTATATATTTGATGAGTCTAAAAATCAAGAAAAGTGGTAAAGCAGTATGAAAGGCTATACAGACTGAAGCGATTTATAATACACCTATATATTGTATATCTATATACCAACCATTCTCAGAGCAAATAAAATTTTTTTATATTCTCTTTAAAAAATTCTTCCTCATGTTGTCGTTTTTTATCTTTAATATTTTATTTGATTTGTTTTATTTAATAGTTTAAAGGCAATTTTTTTAGAAAATTTCTTTAATGTATCAACACATTTTGCTAAGGAAACTATCAGCAAAGATCCATATATTATTATTTACTATGATACATAAATCAACTTTTCTGTGTGATATAATATATCTTTTAATGCAGATTTCTTTTTCAAAAAAATTATCACAAATTTATTTTCACAACTGCATTACATAAAAAATAAGACCTGATTTCACAATAGAACTTGGTATTGCTGAATGTGAAATGAATTGTAAAAAAAAAGGGATCATGTCTTAGCGATGAGATTTTCCAAATTTTGAATATCAAACATCTGAGTGTTCTTTCTTGAGAAAAGAATCTTCAACAACACTACAAAGAATATTTAACCACACATTTTTTATTACAATACATTTCTGTAAATATTTTCAGGGTTGAAAATATTTAGTAAATCTCATTTTGGTTGCAGTTAAATTATGTTTTATGATAATGATGGCGTTTCAAAAACATATAGTTCAAATATTTTCCAATTCATTAATTTTAAAAACTTGAATAAAATTACACTCTGAATTTAAATATTTTCACATGCAACTATCTCATTAATGGCATTTTAGCCTAGAATATAATGTCAATATTTCTTAATATATGCAGATCAATTTATTTTAATCAGTAACTAATTTTTCATTAAAAATTTGTAAGTTGAAGTTTATACATACAGTTTAAATTATTGTTTCCTAGGCATTCATATTTTGGCAATTATATGAATATTTATTAAAATAAATACTGATACAAAATAAATATATAAATATCTTGTGAATAAAGGTTTGTGAGAATTTAAGGGCCATTAAAATTCGTCAAATGAACGATGTAAAGTTATTTTAGAGCAGATTTTTCACATTAAAATACTATCAAATTCTCATAATCAAGTGGAAAATCTATTTATATTAATAAAATAAAAATATGCATACAATTAAGTTAAAAAAAAAATTTGTAAAGTGATATTTTACTGAGGAATTTAAGCAGAAGATTCATCTTCTTAGTAGAATTGTTTTTTTAATCGTCACTGTTTTATAAAAAAAAAATCATTGTTTTATTTAACATAAAATATTATGATTAAAAGAATGCAAACAAGAATTTAATGAAATAAAACTCACAATTTTTTCTATCTTTACCTTTACACAATTTATGTAAAACAAATTTTTAGCATGATGAAGTATTTATGTAAACATGAATATATAAAGTCAAACTATTATAATTTTATAATATAATATTGTAATAAAATATTTCATTACAGTATTTTTTCCTTTAAATGAATAATTGTTCAATAATATTCGCAAAATTGTCTCAAAGAAAATGAAATTTTGAATGAATAATTCTGGCAAAGCTTAAGTATAAATATTACACAATTTAAGCAATTTGTAATACAATTATAAAAATCAAAATTATATGTAAATATATAAAAACAAGAAATTCTGAATGCATAAATAAACTAAATTATTATAGTATTCTAAATGCATATTGCAGTATGCAGTATTCTGAATAATAAACATTCAGAATGATATATTTTGAATCTAAAAATAAAGCATTTTTACAGTTTTTGAAAAACTGAACCATTTGAATAGTAAACTAGATTTTACATCAATTCAAAAATTGACATAAATTAAGTAAATCTTCCATAATTTCTTAGTGCTAAAGATTAGATATATCATATTAATTAAATCAAAATTTAATAAATAATTTTCAAGATACTTGGATATTAAATTATACAAAAAAAACTACTGAACATTTTTCTTAGTTATTCTAAGTAACACAATTAAAAATATCTAAAATTAAAAGAAAGCATTATTGAAAGATTAAAAGCATTAGAATGTCAAAAAAATATAAATTTTGATTGTCCTCACAAAGATCGTAAAAAATAAAAATTTAAAAAAAAGAGGGGAAAAAATTATATTAATACCTTTCCAAGAACATAGAAACAAAAGCTGAAAAACAGTAACAAATAAAAAATTGTCAAACATGACAAATAGTATTAACCCAATATAAAACACAAAAAATAGAGAAACAGACAAAACATACTATTTAAATCTTAATTTCCATTAAAAAAAAAACAATGCTTTTAAGCTCTTTCTTTGTTAATAAAAATTTACTAAATTTCTACATGTAAGAGAAATATCATTATCAAAATTTTATAAATAGTATAAATAAATATAAAAAGAAATTATCTACAGAAAAAAAATATAACTGAGACAACATTAATGTCATTATCCCTATTAATATGCATGTTCTTATTTTAATCTAATTCTGCATTTTAAAATCAGCACATGTAAAAATTTAATGAACATTTAAAGATGCACATAATTTTTAGAGGAACTTAAAAAAGCACATAAAATTATTAGGCAAATATTTCAATATTTTCTAAATTGACAGGCACTTGTAGAAAAACAATTAAATGCTTACCTAGATGCACCAGATTCACTTTGAGACATAGCATCTTCTCTAGTAGAAGGTGGGAAAAGTTTTAACTGGTCTAAATAAGCTGAAAAGGAAAAAAAACACATTCATTATAATACTACTATAAATGCAAGTTAAGTTTCAAGTACTTAATGTGTACAAAATGCATTTATTGCATTATTTGAGGATTAGCAAAATAAAATAATTAAAAACATTAAATAGCAAATAATATGAATATTCATCAATTCATTCATATTAATGTGAATTAAATAAAGCTTTGTAAAGTAAAATTAATGAACACAGTTAAGCATACTTAACATATATTACTGCATATTAAAAGACTAGACAAAGTATATGAAAATATCTTTTCTTGTAACAAAAAAAGTAACTTTTAACTACATCAAATGAAATAATATTAAAAATAATTCTTAGTTTACACAGTTTTTAAAGTAAATTTTTCAAATATAAAATAAAAAGAGAAAAGTTTAAAATGATATAAATAGCTGTTACGATAAATAGAAGATTCTCATTTTAGGTGTTCTAGCACCTAAAATGAGAATCTTACAATATATTTGTGATTCTAAGGAAGTAAGATTGAATATGACAATAAGAAGCAAATGTTTTTTATTTTTAAACAAAAATTTTATTTATATTTATTTATTGTTTAATTATTCATTCACTTTTTTACTACCTATAGTGCATTCCATCAGAACAGTACTATATAATAAAATATACAAACATAGTATTGTTTGAATTTAATTTAGATTTAAAAAAGCTACTTGCTGTGTTTAACTACCATTTAATAGCTATTCCATTTTATCAACTATGAATCTATTTAGTTATGTTAACTTACTATTAATCTGGGCTTTTATGAATTATTAAAATGTTATGCATTTAGATACACTTATTATATTTAAATGTTAACTTAAAGAATTTTTTTCTATTCATAAAGTAAATAAATTAATTTAAAACAAATACAGAAATTTTTAAAGGCAAAAAAAAATATATATATATATATGCTAAAATATCAAATTAATAGCATACATTTATTGAAAGTTATAACAGTGTAAAATGCATAGACATAAACCCAATATATGTGTAAGATATTTACCACATTCTTACATTTACAACAAATAAATTATTTTTATTGTTCACTTTCAATACTTTTCAACTATCTTCAAGAATATTAAGGATTTTATTTCAACCAATAATAGACCTTCAAAACATTATTTAACTGTAATTTTTTTATTAATTTTAATAAGATTTTATTTTATTATTTTTTTACCAATAATATTGTTCAATTTCATAAAGCAAAAACTTTGCTAAATTTACAAGACTAAATAATCTTGATTAAAATTACATGCTTTCTATACATTAAATCTTTCACAACGGGAAATCACTCCAATAAATTTTTCACAAGCATAAGGTTGCCACTGTACAGGGTTGCAGAGGGTTTTTGCTATAAATCCAAAGTCAATGAAACTAACGAAGTATAAATGTGCTGTTAAATACTGCTTAGTACAATGTATATAAACAGGAAATGCTTTATATATTTTTTATTTACATACTAAACAGTCTTACATTGCAATCTTTGTTCACATAATAACTTATTTGTCATTTGCGGGAATATATAAGCAAGTGAGGCATTATCATTTATTCACACTTCTTGAACAAAATTTTATTTTTTAAGCAGTTTCTTCTGAAAAATTATTTTGGGAATTCCATACAGTAAATCTAAGCAGATTTAATAAATCTGAATCAATATCTGAAATATTTTGAATAATTGCAGCCATTCAAATTTAAATCATTAAACTTCACCAAAGCTTGGACATTGTAATGGTAAGAGCAGAAAAATTTCCTGCCAACTAGAATTAAAGCAATTTACTATAAACAAATACTACAGCTAATTTAAGGAGCTGTTACAAAGAATTCTATTTGGAAATATATTCTTTCAGTATTCTTGTATTTGTTTGTACAATCAAAATCTTTGTGAATGAGTCATGTTCACCTCAGGTAGAAGATCAAATCAGCATATACCTCAATTTCAGTGGATATAAAAAACCCCATTATGCTAAAAATTTTACTTTTTAAAAAGTTCTAAGACAGTAACACAAATGTGTAGTGGTCGAGAATGAATGAGAAACCTTCTATTGTGCCAATTTGGTGGTCGGGAAATGAGGTTTCTTGCAAGATAATTGGAATGAGAAGATTAAAATGACAAGCAGTAATTCAGTAACCCTCTAAATTCATACTGGGAAATTTAATGAAGTTTAAAAAATCATTTGTGACAAAATTTGATAATAAAAAAATTAATTCAAATGAAGTTCAATCAGCATTTTTTAAACAGAAAATTATAGGTTTTTATACACTATAGTTTTATATAAGTAATCTAAAATTTTATGCCTCATTTCTGTCAACTATTCACAAAGAGAAACATATAAAATTTAAGTATTTGGAAAAGACATGATTAATGTCAATCAGTTGTGTCTCTTTCAAATCCAATCATCAAATTGTTTAATATTACTTTTGATCAAAATTTTGAAGACTTCTTTTAAGTAAGCAATGATCAACAATTTGTCTTTTATTCCAATCTAAAATATATTGGGTGAAATAAAAAAGTCATTGCATACTTTCTAAATTTTAAAAAATCACATATTTATATAAATGATAAAAATTAATCAATGATACATATTCCCTTACATTCTATGATCTCCTGCCATCATTTAATGAACTTCATAATTCCTTGCTGCCAGGAAGATCTGTCTTTATTTGCTAAAAGCTGAACAAAGTGTATGTTTAGAGCCTCAAGACCTTTATGATATTCCATACAGAGAGTTTAGAAGATAGAAGATGAAGTAGATGCCTGTTTAAGTAAATAACGATCTACAGCTTGTCTTTTATATTTTTTTTTTTTTCCCCAGTGCAAGGTCAACAAAGTATGCTGGGAAGAATAACACTTTCCACTTAAATAATTTTTAATTGATTGCTAAAGATGTGTGGGGACCACTGCTCTTTTTCACTAGCTGAAGATGATTCTTGATTATGGATGGTGGCATCATTCAAATTATCCAACTATCAATAGTAACTTTCAAATTGATTTTTCCATACTTTTTTTTAAATTTGAAAACATTCCTTTCTAATGCAATCACATAATAGTATAACTTTATTTTGTTGAAATTATGATTTGAAGTTAATGACAGAGAATCATCACATCAAGATCAAAATCATTCATACACAATATTGCAGTGAACAATTCATTTATCACCAGTTATCATGTATTCATAAAAATTGTTTTCTTCATCAATATATTGCACATGTTTATTTGCGCTATTAAATGAACTTCCATTAATTTATGAGGATCACAATTATGTTTGATGACACATATTCAAGTTTCTTAATATACAGACATAAATATTTTTGACTGATATTTAATGGCTACAATATCATGGTGTGTAATGTTGGCATGCCATTAATCTCTATTTTGCCACCATAAATCTCAGTAAACCTTTTTGATTGAGGAGCCTCTTTTAGATAAAAATCACCAGCTCAGAATTTCTTGAAATTAGTTATGGCACCAAAAACATAATAATATCACCATAATATTTACTCATTTTTTACAACTTGGTGTAGATTTTACCATTTATGCAAAAAAAAATAAATAAAATATGGTGAAAATTAATAGTTTTGTTTTGTTTGTTGCATTAAAAGAAACAGCTCAATTTGTTATTAACAATAAAATTCACATTAACAGCTTTCATTGATATAATAACTATTGTAAAGACTTAAAATGTTTCAAAAAGGCACTACTGCCATCTGTTGGAAAAAAACTGTAATTACTCTTAATTCAAAAAAATACATTACCTAATACTAAAATTTATAAAACCATTCATTGTTATACAGTATTGATGTAAACGTTTGTAAGACATTATTTTAATTCTCAACCAAAATATAGAAATATGATGGGGACTGCAGATAATAAAATTAATCTGTTCACATATTTTAAAAGCTTAAAACATATTATGTTTAACAGTTAAAGCTTCAAAAAGATAAAAATAATTTATTTGTAACATAAAATCAATATTAAAAGTAGTTCCTCTCTTACAAAATACTCACATTTAATAGCAAAATGTTTAGCTTCTAATAAAGATATTTGAGAACGCAAGTTGTCAATCACAGAATCTTTTTCTTTTGCCAAATTGTCAATAGCTTCATTGAATGTAACCTAAATAATAATGAAAAATATTTTAATTTTTGGTGAGTGAAGAGATAAAATTTAAAATAATATAGATTAAAAAAAACATTATTTTTCCACAATATATTTGTATTAATCAAAAAATAAAGGGAAATAATGCTAACATTTTTATTTAGCTTTTTAACATATAACACTAAAACACTAAATATATATTTGACATTAAAAATTATGATATTGAAAACAAAAAAGACACATAAAACCACAAAAGGAAAATAGGGAAATGTAACAAATTACTAACATAAAATAACCATAAAATATTTTTAGGCATAAGAATGCAAGCAAGCAAAGAATAATAAAAGAATTCAAAAAAGTTTAAGCCTGAGTCACATAATTAGAGACAATTTCATTTTAAAAGGATCTAATTAAAAGAAACAGTGAAATTGTTTTTACACATGTGTTAAACTATTAAAAAAATTTTTTTGACAGTATATTTGCAGTAGAATTAATGAAATATACTTCAATAACTGTACTAACTCATGTCAAATTTATGTCAATTTTTGTTGTCCTAAGAAGGATAATAACTTCACATTCAAATTAAATCATGTTTTTAAAATCTAATAATTTTTTTTAATATTTAAATATAATTTAATATTAAAGTTTATTTTCTGTGCTAAAGATTTTAATATATATTCAATAAAGTATAAACTAAATAATATAAAAAACTGCAGCATACATTAATCAATCAGAGAATATTTATGAATAATGGAACTGGAGAATTTAAATGAAATTATTTTACAAAGAAACTACAATTTACTTTAAACGTTAGAATGAAAAGAACAAAAAAGTCTCAATACACATTTATATATTGCAATTTACATTCAGTGTTCATAAAATACATAATTGTACTATTTTTTATAACTTTACTTCTTATTTTTCTAAAAAGAGTTCATAAATTTTGCAAATTAAAAGCTAAAATTATGAATTAGGTAATTAATAATGTGATAATCTTTTATGATCACATATCAAAATATATTAAACATAGAGAAACTTTTTAATTGATTAATGTAGCTTCCTAGACTATGATTACACTCACAAATCTGATAATAAAAAATACCTGATTTTCTGCTGTCATGCGAGATTTAAGCTTTTCCAAAGCATTTTCATGTTTCATTTTTAATACTTCAATAATTTTAGCCTTTTCTTCTTCATGTTTCAAATGCGATTCTTTCATGGATAATTTAAGACTGTTGATATTTTTCATGTGTTCCTCTTCCAAAGTTCTTAGTTTTTCAGATTCCCACTTCTCTCGATCTTCAGCAATTATCCTTTTCACATCTTCAATACAAGTGAGTGACTATAATCAAAATTTCTATGCTTGAGATAGTCACTCATGTTTTATCAACATTTTTGTACACTTCAATAAAATCAGAATTATTAAAATAACATTGCTATATGGCTTATTTCATGAAAAATATAAGTAATAAATTCAAAGACTATGGTTTGTTCTAAATAAAAACTGAGAAATTATCTAAACAAAAATATTCTAGTTTATTAAATTCAATCAAAAAAATTTCTATGCAACAAAAGAAGTCACCCTTTATAAAAGGATTAATTTGTTATTAGAAAAACAAAAAATTTTTGATTTAATCAATTGATCAGCCAAATTGTTTTCAGAAGTTGATATATTCATAATTCTTAATAAGATCCTATCAAAAACCATAGAAAGTACAGAAATACTGTATTATTTTATGAACAAACCTATTTTACCAATTTTGGACCATAGTGGCACCTCTTAATTTGACAATCCAGCTCAGCCCAGTGGTGTTCAATAGGATTAAAGTCAACTCTGAGCAGGTCAGTTCTATCATTCATACCATTATCAGAATACTAATCCAGGTGAACATTCTAACATGACACGTGGCATTGTCAAATTGAAGTAACAACAATCTAATCAATAAAATTACCGCAGCTAAGGAAGGATTGTGTTGTCTAGAATAGTGTAGTAGAAGTCTGCATTGGACCTACATGAACTAAAATCAAGGAGATCCCAGTAAAAATGAGAAATATACCCAAATCATAATTCCACCTCTACCAAATTTTACTACTGACATAATGCATTCTGAGACAGATGTTTTTCATGCTATGCAAAACCCAGGCTTTGCCATCTGATTGGTAGGGCTTGAACCTGGATTCATCACTACAGAGAGTGTCTTTTCACTCATCTATGGTCCAATTTTGACCTGCTTCACAACAACTCAACCGAGTACTACGCTTAGATTTAGTAATCAGAGGCTTCTAGGTAGCAGCACAGCTATGGAAACCATACAAATATTCTTCCTCATGGATAATATTTATCAGAACAACAGTCCTGAATCTCACGGCTTTATTTGATATGATTATCATTGACTCAACACATATCCCTTGATGCTTTTTTGGAATTCTTGGAGTATGTGGGCTATTGGTTTGGTACAGTTTTTGTGACTTCCTTTGTGCAATTCTCATTTGCCTCTATCTCTTAATTTTGTGAATCTATCAGGTCTAAGTCCAATCAAACAATCACCACTTATCTTCCACTTCTTAATCACAAAAGCCATTGTTGGTTTTGAAATGCTTAATTCAGTGAATATGTCCCTTAAGAATCAGCCATTTTTGTGATACCTAACAACTATGCCTTTCTCAAAGTCAGGCAACTCTGAAAGTCATGGTATTTTGCATGCAATTACTACCAATGCTGTTTTGCACACCATATTTAAGTATAGAAAGTGTGATGTGGATCAGGACTGTAGATATCTCATCTGCATAGGCATCTAAATATTTATTTGTAAATAGTTAAACTTATCTATCGCAGGAGTCTAGTACAAAGTAGGGAATAAATAATAAATGCTTCATAAAAAGACACTTTCATAAATTTTACAATGAAATTCTGTATTTAATAAAGTGTTGTATATTTAAATTTATAGATGAGAAAGCACAAAGATATTAGACAAATTAATCAACAGTATAAAAAAAAATTAAAAAAACAATTTAATATCAACAATTGACAGTGAAATACTGTAGAACTATTTTCCTAAGCATTTATGAGAATATTAACAATGAACTTAATATTGAATAAGGAAAAACTTGATAAAATTTCATCTGCAAAGTAAAATAATTGAGGGAGATGACTACAGTAAAAATAAAAATAAAATATTGGACAAC
The DNA here is from genome assembly GCA_030067965.1 of Latrodectus elegans. NCBI lineage: Eukaryota > Metazoa > Arthropoda > Arachnida > Araneae > Theridiidae > Latrodectus > Latrodectus elegans. Next base: position 89,061,479 of record CM057820.1, on the reverse strand, counting down.
AGTGTTCTAATATTTTTGGTATGAGTGCCCACCGACAGAATTCAATTTTCAAATAAAATAAATCAGAGTAAATAACATTTTCAACTATTTTAAATGATAATAGAGATAAGAACAACTACACACAACAACTTGTTTGACATTGTATAATTTACATTCCAATAGAAAAGAAAAAAAATTTAATTCTAGCAGACACCTGTAAAGAACAGCAACACATACACATCAGTTCTTCATTGGAAAAGCAAATCTAAGCATTGTCACAACTTTTATATTTTTAATATAATTCTGATGTCACAGTGAGAAAAAAATTTTTTTTCAAGATGATGACATTATATTTACACAGCAAATATTTACATCAATATTCTGCTTCTATGTACAAGCAATATTGAGTAAGAACGAGATTATAAAATAAAGTGATTTGTACGATGTAAAAATGAACAATATCCATACAAATATATAAAACATTAATAAAACCAGTAGTTCCGTATGGCAGCAAATGCTGGACAATTAAGAAAGAAGGCGAAATGAAGCTGATGACTTTTGAGAGAAAGATTTTGAGGAAAATGTTTGGAGCAATTAGAGAAAATGGAAAATCTGATATAACCACAAACTCTAATTGAAATATAGAGAGCCCAACGTAGTCAACGTTATCAAGGCCCCTCAAATAAGGTGCTAGGGTACATCTATTGGTATGGTGATAAAAACCCTGTTAGAAAAGTAACTTTTTAAGCACCAGAGGGAAAGAGGAGGTGAGAAAAACCAAGAACCAGATGGATAGATAGAGCGGAAAGATGGTTATTGAACCAGGCAGTAAACCGTTGGTGGAACATGGCATCTAGTAGATCTAGATGGAAGAAGCTGACAGAGACAGCCTTAGACAGTAATCAGCTATAGAGCTTACAAAGATGCATCCATAGCAATTTGATCTCAGTAATTAAAGATTTTCTGGTATATTATGGAAACCAAAACTCCTGTTTAATTTTTTCAAGTACTGTGATTGAGCTCAATAATATCCCACATAAAACATAACCGTGAGCACCATTTAGCATATAAGCTAAAGTAGATTTTTCTACTCTTAAAAATAAATAGTATTTTATTTTACCCCACTCACAGAATAAGACACGCACTATATCTAAAAACACATTCTTAATAATAAATTTATAAAAGATAAATTGTAAATAAAACAGTTTAAGAAACAAAGATTCCTGAGCAAAATATAAACAAGAAAAATTATCAATCGCAAATAGTTCTAGAGACTTTATTTAAATTTAAAGTTAAAGAAATATTAAATTTTCATTTAAAAACATAAATTTCTTGATAAAATATACAACAGAAAATATTTATGATATCATAGTTATTATTACAATAGTAATGATAAAATATGAAAGAAATATAAACAATATATATAACAGAGTATAATTTTTTCTGTACTTTTCACTTTTAATCATTTATACAGGCAAATTTATGGGGGGAAAAATATGATCAAGATCAATGAATTATAGATGATTAATGCAATGAGCACAAAAAATTTATTTAAAAATATTTTTATTTGTCACTCATTTAATTTGTTGGACACATAAAAATAGTATATAAATACTAGAAAAATTTATTAATTTCATATTATTCATGTTTATATATCCCTCATAATAATGCAATTAATAAAGCAATTAAAATAATGTAGTGATTTCAAAACACAAGTGAAAGAAATAAATTGAATAAGAAATGTGTCACATTCAGATGCAACAAATGTAACCGAAGGTTCAGAGAGCAACAATTACAATATTAGATTTTTCATATTAAATTAAATATTAATTTTAAAAAATACTAAGAACCAAAAAATTAAACATATAGAATTATTACAAAATAAATTTAATTTGAGGCAGTTCGAAAATTGCTGATTTTAAATACAGCAGTATTTATTAAATTTTAAAATATGATACTTGGTACTAAAAAAATATACAGACATGAATGAATAAAGTACCAAATACTACATAAATATAAAACATTAAAACAAGCATAAATGACAATTAATTTTAAAAAGTTGTTTAAAAATTCTACAACACACATTAAATTCAAATATTAAAAAAAAAACAATTCATTTCCACTTTTGGAATAAAAAAACTACCTGTTAACATAATACTGATTTTATTTTACATCGCGTTTTAAAGCGCATATTAAAATTTATAACACTTGCTATTATACTTCTATTAAATATTTGAGTCATGTAATTGCAAAAGCAAAGTTCCTTCTTCCAAGTTCATATTTGATAAAACACTTTTTACCAAGTTGAATTCTATGCCTTAACAATGTAGAAGTGTTTCAAAAAAGAACAATCACAATATAAACATCATTCAAACATTCTTCAATAAAATTTAATCAAAGGAAAATTGTAAAGTGTGTTGATTATTATGTTAAAAGAAATTGGTTTTAAGTTACAGCTCAAATTTAGTACTCTATTCAACTTTTTACTATCCATTTGATTTCCAAATAAATTTTTATTAGTATTGCATAGACTTTAAAATAAAATTAAGCAATACACGTAAACATATTTGACATAAAAGGAATACAATTTCACAAGCAAAGAGTAATAAGAAGATAATGCAAGCAGTATGCAGGAGAAACAAATTTACTATAAGCATAAACAAACACAAAGAGAGGATAATACATCTTAATGGATAAAAAAAATAATGCAACTTAAAAAAATAGCTAGAAAATATTTACCTTATAACAGAAAAATAACATTATAAAAATACTATTGTGATCATAATGATTAAGAATTAATAAAATATAGAATTATATGAATTAAATTACTCTAATATGTGTTTCAAAGTAAACGTTCTTCAAGTGTAAAATTCTTTTGCTAAAGTTTTTCCAAATTTTTTTAACATATTTCAACCTTTTTCACGAAACAACTGAACAAGTTACAATCATTTCATGAAATGTTGAGAGCTCATGATGAAGTTTTTTGATTTCTCAAAAGTTTAGGACCAAAAAACTTTAATTAGTATACACTGAAGGGTTATTTGAACTTGTGTAAATAAAAATAGAGGTAACTATTGACTTTTTAACAAAAATAAAAAAATTAGAAATAAGATTTTAGTGAAAAATTTATGAATTATCAAACTACAATTAAAGGCACTTTTTGAGTTATAAATAAAAAAAAAGAAAGGAATACTGTAAAATTACAATAGGTTATGTACAAGATAAAGGAACTTTTCCAAAAATGAATAGGATTTAAAATTGGAGTGGTAAATGCCAGGCATAAAAAGAGTTTAACTTAATTGATATGTTTACTATCAACTAACATTCATCATCTTCCAAAGTGAGATTTTCTTAACATTTTATTTATTTCAAAAAATGCATTTTTGATGAAAAATTTTCATCAATGATATTTTGAATCATTTCAAGTTTTCTTGAAACAGCTAATCCATTATGCTTACAAAATAACTTATCTTACAAAGTCATAAGAATAAATTTTTTTCAAAACAAAACTAAACAATAACAATAATTTATTTGCAAACAATATAAGTAAAATGATATAAGAATTACACTCTCTTAAATTATTATCCTAAATACTTATAAAAATACTTTAAAATTATTATAAAAAAAAAAACAGCATCTTAAATTAGCCAGTACACAAACATTTTTATCATAGTAGCATACTAGGAATCATTAATAATTTTAGTATTTCCATATAAGTACACATTTACAACAATATGTCAATAAAAAGCATTTTATTTATTAAATTTTTCCTTTCAATTTAAAAAAATAATTTTTCAAATTTATATGATTTTATTTTATTTTTTATAAGGTAAAATAAATCTTCAAAAATACCCCGTAAGGTTAACTTAACAAATACAAAGCACTAATATAATCAAACAATTTTAATGAAAAAGAATTATTTTAAATGCAAATAATTCATTACATAGAAATTTTAAAACAAAAACTACAAAATATCTATGTTTTAAATTTATAAAAATTTTATGTCAGACTTATAATTTCATTTATTTTAAATACATAATTTCGAAATTATTTTCTATAATCAAAATACATTACAATAATAGATGGATTTAAGCTTGAATAATTCAAATATTTAAAGTAAAATGAAAATGAATAATATATATACCTCTGCATCAGGTGTTTCTGAAAGATTTGGCATTTTATCCAATGAAGTCATACTAACTGCTAATCTAAAGCGAGAGCGTAAGGATTCAAGATCACTTTTATGTTTGGAATTTAATTTTTCTTCTAATTCTTTGAATTCAGTTGCCTTTACTCTTTCTATTTCTTCTGTGCATTTATTCAAATCTTCACAAGCTTTTTCTAGTTCCTATAAGACATCACATTTAATTGTATATGAATGTAATCAGTCTTTAAGAAAAACAGTTCAAGGCATTTATATTATCATATAAATGTTAACCTATTTTTATCACTTTTTAAAGTTAAATGCATATTATAAGAAGCAAAATTATGCAAATACTAAAAATCTGGTTTAGATAATCTTAAAGAAAAATATCAAAGTGTGTGTGTGTGTGTGTGTGCAAAAGGATATCATTTTGATCTAGCAGAATATGCGCAGGATAACAAATATTTTAAAAAAAGGCTATAGGAATAAAACTTTACTGAAAAATGTCTAATAGACCATAAAGATCTAGAAAAGGAAGCAAAGAATAACTAATTATATTATTATGGATGGAGGATGTGGTTTGGCCACCAGTGCAGTATACATTGAGCTTGGGCTTGAAAGGGTGATTGAAATTAAATGCCTTGGCTCACTTATCTCTAAAAAAATTAGACCTTAAAATGCAGGCTAGAATGGATGCTGGAAACAGATGCTACTTCTCAATGATTAAACTGTTTAAATCTCTCTTCTGTGCTCTCAAGAAGGATAAAAACTAAACTATGTAAAACTATAATCAGAACTACAGTAATCTATGCTTGGTCTACTACTCAGAAAGAAGAAAAAATTTTATGACCTGTGAAAGAAAATTCTTTAAGAAAACTATAAGAATCAATTAGGGATCGAGATTTTGTGGAAGATAAGGAGTAATTCAGATTTGCATACATTCTATAAAGAAAATCATACAGTTAATATAATAAAAACAAAAAGAATACAATGACTTGGAAATTTAAATTCACTGAGCAATGAAATAGCAACAAAGAAAATATATAGAGGAACACTGGAGGGTAAAAGAAAGGAAGGACATTTCAGAAAGAGATAAATGGTTAAGGAGGGAAAGAATTTGGAAAAGATGAAGATCAAAATTTGAAAGACAAAGATCACAGATCGCAAAAAGTGAGCTGTTTGGTGAAGGAAATCTAAATCTTGCATGGATTGTAGAGCTGAGAAGTAGTAGTAGTAATTGAATAAAACTTTCAGAAATAAGGAAATAAAATTTTAGCATTCACATTTCATGGTTTTGGATCCAAACAGGTAAAATAAAAAATATTCTTTCCACTTTTAATTATATTTCATAAAATAAGTTACCTTACAAATTTTGATTTAAACCTTATACAATTACTTATGTAGCATGACAATTGTAAATGATTTTAATGTTTAATGAAAAATAATAGGCAAAGTTTATTCAAAAAAGATTTTTTTTTTCGTTCACATTATGTGAGTGTGATTTTAATATTATCAATATGAGCTAGATGTTTTACACAGATCAGAGTTTTTGTCTATATTTATTAAAACCAATTATTAACAGAATATAATTATTTTAATATCACACTTTAAATAATTTATGCAAAATTTGAAGTTATGAATTCATACAAAGTGAATTTTGCTAAATACCTTGATCATGTTCCTGATAACAAAGTTTTACTTTAAAAAAAAGAGGAGAGTAAATTTTTTTATTCCAATTATATACTTAAAATATTTAAGTTTAAATTATGCTTTCATTCAATGAAAGATTGACAGACCAAACCTTATAAATATTATAAGATGAAACACATGAGTGAAATATTTCATTACATTTATAATATTTAATACATATATATATATATATATATATATATATATATATATATATATATATATATATATATATATATATATAATATTTAATATTTATACATATATCAAGAAATAAATTAATATATTTTCTATATAAATTCAACTTTTCCTTATTTAACCATAAACATTTCATAGCTAATGCTTGCCTTTGAGAATTAAATCCAATGTTGATTTAAAAAAATGTTTGAATGAATTTTTGAGATTATATAGGAAATAATTTAATAAAATGTGCAACGAAATAACCAACTAAATTTATTCATTTTTATAATATTACAATTATATGATTACATACATATAATATAACTTAATATTTTATAGCTGTTGTTTTAATAAACAATTAAATTCTGTCATTCTGTTTTAAATTTTAAAAAATATGGAGTATTTGAACACAATAAATTTAAATGTTTAATCATTATAATTAAATACACAACCTTAAAAAGATTACATTTTTTTTCAAGAGCTAATCATTATAATTATATATATTACCTTAACAGACTGCATTTTTTCTTCAAGAGCTAATTCAAGCCTTTTCTTCACTTCTTGAAGATTTTGAGCTTCCTTCTTTTCTTCCTGCATCCTACGAAAATCAGAAATCATATTTCAATATATTAGTTGTTAAAATTATTATTTAGTAACTCATTTACAGAATTAAACAATGTAATTGTACTTTTCAAGTTCTTGCTTCAGAAGTTTCTGTTGTTCTTGTATAGTTGTAACCAAAAATTGGTGTTTTTGAGATTCTTCTTGTATGCTGATTTTATCTTCTTTCAATTTTTTTGCTTCGAAAACAGCTTCTGATAAATCCTACAAATTATAATTTTGTATAAAATACAAAGCAAATGTATTTTTTGAGAATAATAATTCAATAATTATTGAGATTTTCTAATCCTAAGCAAAATTTAATGTATGTAATAGAGAAATATTGATATTTTGCATGCAATAAAATGAAATTAATAATTAAATGACTTACATAAAAAAACAAACTATTTGCATTTTATTAAAAATACTCAAAATTAACTGCATGTGTATTTGAGAATATTTTTCAATTTAAAATTGTGTTACTAAAAGTTTAAGAAAATACTTAATCTAACTTTTATAAAATTTTCATTTAAATTTCTTTCTAAATTCCTAAATATTAAAATTGGAAGAAGAATCAGATTATTTTATTAAATTATTTAAAAAAAATTACAACAAATAAATTGTTTTAAATGGATTATAGAAGATATTTTAAAAAAAGTAAGAAATAACATTTGTTGTAATTAAAGCTTTGTTAAAACTTTCAAAACTTTTTACCTGTTTCAATTGAGTAATTTCAGTTTCTTTTTCAACAAGTATTTCTCTTGTTTCATTTTTAAAGGCATCAAATTCAAGCTCATGTTCTAGCATCATTCGTTGTATTAGTTCTTTTTTCTCCTGTAGCTCAGATTCCAGCTGAAAAATAAATATTTCATTAAAAATAATTTATTTTTTACAATTTTGTATTATTTGGTTTACTTATTCATACTTGACTTAATTTGATCTTTAACTAGGATTAATCAGTAGCAACTAAATTAAGATTGTAAAATAGTAAATTTTTACATCAGAATTTTCAGATTTAAATGATTGGAGGATTTTATAAACAACTAGATAAACATGCACATGTATTAGAGGTCACATCCAAACTTTTCATTAAAATTATTTCAATTAAACATCTTTCTTTTCAAAAATATTGTTAACTGAAAAGCACTTCATTATTTTTTTCTTAAATTTATAATATTATAAATTAATATTAAATATTATAATATTATAAATTTATATGAACAATTTACTTGACCTTCATCAAAGGTCAAGTACAGTTCACTATGTTCTTAAAAAGGTTTCATTTCAGAGTGACTATTCAAAATAATGGCATGAAACACAAGTCAAATTCTATCCTTTCCATTCTAATTAAATTTAAAAAGTAGAAAAGATAAAATTTCTATAATGGATAAACAAATAATGATCAAGTATTAATTAATTTTCTTGAGAAATATATACATCATAAACATATTCAAATCACTAATGAATTGCTATATATTAAAAAAATAATAGGAAATTTGAAAGAATACATGCAAAATATCCAAAAGATCCACACAAAATTTTTATTAACAATACACAATAAATGGTGTTTCTAAAAAATAACATGTGATCAGTTATTATCAGAAGTAATAAAGATTAATATAACATTACTAAATGATATGGATATTTAAACTACCATGGTTTAAATACTCGCAGTAAAAAGTATAAATCATTAAAATATTAAACAAACTGATTTCAAATAACAAGCAATTGAGGCATTTTAATAGTGAAACCAACCATGATAAACATGGTTATAATATGATTTTACAAAAAATATCTAAAATATAAGAATTAACAGTACAGTTCCAATTATACCCCAAGTACGATAATCATCTTAACAGGAAAGAAAAAAATTACAATTACTGTGTTAAATATTTGTTTTGTGTATTGTTTAAAAAGGTTTACAATTTTAGAAACTACTAAAAAGTAATACAAACATTTTACTTAGATTTTAGAAACTAAATAAATACCATTTATAAACAAAACTTTTTTAAGTGCCAAAGTTTATTTCTGACAGAAACTGTTTAGTAATAGTTTCAATGATTGATTGTGGGGGTATAATGAAATAGTACCAAATTAATTATATCATACATTTTAGATGAAATCTTAAACTTATGAAATCAAATTTTTATTTTTAATCAAATATATCTTTTGCATGCTAATTTGTAAAAATGTTGGCCTAATATCAATATCTTAAAAATATATCAATCCTTTTTAAATAAAAAATAATAAAAAGAGTTCATAAAAGGATTAAAAGCCTTAACTATTGCTAAAAAAATATTAGTAAGCAAAGTCAATCATGATAAAATCATGAAATATTCATAAATCTATTTTCTTTCATGAGACATTAACTGACTCAATGACAAAAAAATATTTATTGGCAGAAAAGGCATTCAATAGTTCAAAGCATTCAGAACCATGGACTTGACTGTTTAATGATTTTGACAGATTATTGAACATCATTAGTTCATTTTTGCTATAATAATAAATATAAATTACACTAGACATGCTTAATTTTATTTGGAATGCCAGTTGCTCATGGTCATATTTTGCATACAAGAACTGATCAGGCATGAACCTATAGTTTAAAGTAGAATCCAAACTACTATAAACACTTAAACCAGAGGTGGGAATCAAAACCACAAACTGTTGAATTAAAGGTCTCACAGCATACTAGTCAGAAATACAATTAAAACATGTCTGATATAAACATATGTTTCAAAAAAAACAATAATGACTATAATATGAATTTAATAAAAAATTAGAAAAATTGTGAGTAAACTAAAAATGTAGTCAAGACTAAAACCAAAATCATTAAAAAAAACCAGAGTAAAAAGTTCAAATAGCGTAAGATTACAGAATATGGCAAACTATAGAATAGTTTAAAAAGAAATATGGTAGTAAGAAAATGAAGTATTAAGTTATAATGAACTTTTAAATTATAACAAATAAATACAACAGAAAAATGCATTGAAAGTGTTTGGTGAAGATACAGTTTATGATAGAACATGCAGGTAATTTGAAAAATTTCAAAATGAACACAGAAATCCTACAGCTTTAAACTGAAGCCGAGCCTGAATACGAGAATGTTGTATTATGGTGGGAATTACGCATTGAAAATGTTTGGTGAAGGTACAGTTTGTGATAGAACATGCAGGTAACTTTCAAACTTTCAACAACAAAAGAAAATTTTCAAAATGAGCACAGAAATCCAACAACTTTAAACTGAGGCCGAGCCTGAATAAGAGAATATTGTATTATGGTGGGAATTTGACGAAAATATATCTTTAATACCAAGAACAGTTAAATTTGAAATTTAAATGAAACAAAATTATAATAAACAAAAAAACATAAAATTTGGAAATAGGAAAAAAATTTTGCTCTTTATTATTAACAGTTATTACTACTTTATTACTTATTTTAATTAAAAATTTATATTGAAATATTTATATAGCATTTGATCATACTTTGAGAAAATAATTATAAAATTGTATCTAAGTTTAAAATGAGAATAAATGATACTCATTTTTACCATATAAAGTAAAAAAATTGTATAAATTATAACTACCTTATTTGTTATTTTCCCTAAAATTCACATGGTTATTTTTTCCAGCGACATTTGTAATGATAATTTTAATTATTTTTGTCCATCAAATTAATATATTAATTATTTATTCAATTTATCTGAGTTAATAAATCCCGATATAAAAAATATATAATTTTCACATCAAAGTGTTTTAGCAATAGAAAATAGTAACTTTACCAGTTCTTTTTCATGTTTCGTTTCTTCATAGCTCATACAAGCTGATCTTAAATTTTCCTCATAATATGCAATTTGATTTTCTGCATCAATCAACTTTTGTTTTTCAATTTCCAATCTCTTTGAATAATCATTTTCAATGTCAGCAAATTTAGCTCTTGCTTCAGACAATGCTGTTTCCTAGAGGGAGAAAAACTATTTAAAAATAAGCTCTATTTCAATAAAAAATTTTACAATTTCTTGCTTTTAAATTTTTATGATATCAAAAGAAAAGAGATACAATAAAAAGAGAAACCACATAATATAGTTTCTTCTAAAGAGTAGTCAAACTTCTTATCATAAAAAATTAATATTTTTAGAAACTCAATTTGAAAGAAATATTTTTGAAAAAACCAGAATTTCTATTATACTAGTGATTTTTTTTTTTTTTTTTTTTTAATCTATAAACAAAATGCATGCATTTGATTTCTCATGGGAGAGGAAGCATAATCAAACTGATCATTGCACAACAAAGACAGCATGTCTTGTAAAGAGTCTCAAAAATTATCCCCATAAAGTTAAATACTGAAAACTATTGTATTTTGTATATTTGTGAATGCTGAATTCAACATTTTTTACAATTAATTTATTTCCAATAACTAATATAATTTGCTTGCCATTACAAGACTAAATACATTTAGGAAAATGTGTCATTGCATATAATTTTGTGAAATGGCAATATATTTGTAAATTTTGAATTCAACTTTTATTTATAATTTTTTTTTTATTTATTTATTTTACAATTAATCTATTACCAATAACTAATATAATTTGCTTACCAACTAGTTATATTTAGGAAAAAGCATTATTGCATATAATTTTGCAAAATGACAAGTTGCAAGTATCTTTTGATGAAATCTAACAAATATGTTATGATTGATATTCTGTCAAAACAAATTCAAACAGTATGGTTTTTTTCACAATTCATGGATAAAATCTTTATAATAACATATAATGCAAAAAAGAAATTAATTTTAGAAATTTCAATCTTCTTTTCATAACAATAATAAATGGAAGTTAAATTCTAATTAATTAGATTTTCATGACTTTATAAAGTCATTTCTCTTGTTTAACAAATAATGTGAGAACATTATTCTTACCTTTTCTAAAATCATTTCTTTTTGCATTTTTTCAACATGTAAGTTGATGTTATCAGTCACTAGGGAGATTTCAGTCATTTGAGCTGTTAGTTCCTCTGTCACAAAGGTCTTGAAACTAGACAGGTCACTCCGGAGATTTCCTTGAAGCTCCTGAACGAATTTCTGTAATGCAGATATTTTGGCATGCAGCTTCATTATATTGGAGTGGGAATTCTCCAGTGATGTCTGAAAGCAGCAATGTCTTTCAAATGCTACACTACTACACTAAAAGCTACTCAAAATTTAATCATCTATGCATACTATTTACACATAAAATAATAAAGAAGCATTTTTTTAAAAAAATTTTTTAATTAAATCAACTATGAATTTCATTGCACAAGCTAAAAATTTTATTCTACTTAAATAACTGAGGAACAACAGGAACAATAAAATAGCAATTTTATACAATGCACATAAATGACATTTATTTTTTTAAAATCATTCATGCTCATTACAAAAAACAAATAAAACAGATTTTCAGCAACAGAATTTAGGAATATTAATAGCAAAATATTGGACAATAAAACAACATGCAAATACACATAAATATTAAGCAAAATTTTTAAAGTAGAAAAATATTGTGTGCTCAATGTAAATTATTATTATATTGTTAAAGGGATATACATGCCACATAAAAATAATTGAATTGATAAAGTAAAATATCAACATCAAAATGTACATAAAATGATCATAAAAAGTTAACATAGAATTTGAAAAAATTATATTACAGTAGGGCTTATTGAGGCTTATCACACCTGAGAGCTAAATTTTAATATATTTTTAACACATAAAACTGTAATAATATAAAATAAATAATAAACATGAGTAAGATCATACATTTTATATTCGATTGGGTTTCTAAATTTACAGAAGGTTTTTACACACTAGATCATACAAACAATTCTGAAATAAAAAAATAATAAATAAAAAATAAATTACACTTTAGGTTAAAATCAAATCTAAGAATATTCAAGCTGGGGTCTATTTGTTTTATAAAATGAAAGGTGTGAGCCAGGTTTGTTATCAACCAATATTAAATAATAAAGGTTTCAATTAAATTTTTTAAATTTAAAAAATGTTATAAAATAACATAGATTAAGAGTTATATAGTAACATAATTCTAATTAAACTAATACTGAAATCAAAAAGATATTTTTCCTAAAAATACAGATGCCCATATTCAATCAAGAATTATTATAATTAATATTCATTTTAATCTTTTTTGCTAATGTTTAGCAGAGATAAAGTAAGTATAATATCCTCCCACAAAGTGATTTCTTGCCAAATCTAGCAGCCTTTGTTTTGATTATAGTGTTGCCGAACTGAGTTTTGTTACTTTTCAGATTTTTGTTGTCAGATTTGGTTTTTCTCATGTTTTACATCATTTTTAGATTATATATTATATGGTTCTTTTCAGTGGCAAAACCATTTGAAGTTTTTGTTATATGTTTCAATTAAAAGTTTTTGTTCCAAGTTTTAATTCAAACTCATTTGACCACTGTTTGTTGTTTTTTTTTTTTTTTTTTTTTTTTTTTTGAGAAATTTTTGGGAGTTAAATGTATTTAATTTTTGTTCGAATAAAACGACATAAATGATACTATATTTAGAATCACTTATGTATTTTCAGAATGTAAAAAATAATATATATAAGTTTCATTTTATGTGTTTTTCCAGAAAATCAATATTGTTTTTATAAAAAGAAGTATTAAAATCAATTAAAAAATAAGTTCACAAATGCAGATTCAAATTAACTGCTCATTAACTAAGGCAGTATATCATAGTATTAAAGATAATTACAGGGTTATTTTCTTAGACGAGAAAAATCACTTAAATTTATAATTTAAAAATTATGCCAATTCACTAACCTTTGTAACAGTTAACGCCCCATTCTTTTCCTCCACTTGCCTCTGCAATTCTGCAACTACAACATGATGAGATTTCACCATTCTATTCCCTCGCAAAAGAGGTGATGTTGCATTACTCTCTGTGTAGGAGGACGGCATCGAATCATCGATATAATATTCTGCTGCTTGAAAATCAGTAGATATTGCTAGAGAATCTGGAGATTTCAAGAATTCCTGCATTGGAGATACGGCATCCCCATCACTGCGAGCTTTAGACACTTTAGGATAATGTTTCTGATTAATATTTACATCTATCACATCTGATGAACTAGTTGGACGGGCCCTTGTCACATGGGTAGATTGGGAAGAAATGGCTACAGGTGACATTCGATAATGATCCACAGTTTCAAACTCCTCCCCTTCTGAGTCAACTTGTTCTTTAGAAGCACTTTTAGCAGAATACTGTAACGTTTTATTGTGTTGTTCTTGAATGTGAGAAGGAAGAAGAGGGTCTTCAAAAGGACTTGAATTAAGACTGAAAACTTCATTAGGTAGGCTAGCATACTCACTGGGAAGACTACTATATTCAGTAAATGGAACAGCAAGTTTATCTGAAGACATTTCCTCCTTCACAGAAGGTATTTTTTCTAGCACACCAACATAATCACTAGTAACACGTGAAGATGGCACATTACTGCTAAAAGCAGAATCTGACTCAGCTTGGGAAATATATGGCATAGGATCTGGAGGAACCACTTCACAGAAGTGAGAAAGCTCCGGAAAGCGTAACTTCAATAGCTCTAATTCTTCTTTAGTTATATCTGGCAGGTTACGATCAAAAGGTAAAGGGCATTCAACCTACAAGTTTAATTAAACTTATTAGAAAATACAAAATTACTATTATTAACTGAACATGAATGCTATAAGCATTAATTAATCATGAAGAAACTAATAACTTCTAAAACCTTCTAATAAAATAAGAATTTATATTCTATAATCAATATCATATTAAATAAATGTACTAAATTAGTCTAATACTAAATAAATTTAATATCATCAATTTAAATAAATTACAAAATTGAACTAAGCATAATTTAAACAAAATTGGGAATTTAAAGTTAAGAAATAAATTAATAAAAATAATGAAGAAGAAAATTTTAAGATTTATTTTATCTAAAAGATAAGATTTTTCCCATAAAAATAATAATTAGTTTTAGTAAAACAATGAAAAAGTTCATATTTGAATTGATCCCTTAAAAAAATCTTAATTCATTCTTTTTGAAATCAAAATTAAATGTAGAATTTTTAGTTCTAGTTAAAAATAATTTTAACAACACCTTAGTCATAAATGAGTAAAATTTTAGAAGAATTAAATATAAAAAAAAATATTTATTTAAATCATATTGAAGGTATTCTAACATTTCCAAACAATTGACGAATAATAATGAAATTCCGCAATCTAAGATTTTAGATATTGAACATAGGTTGATATAAATCTATAAAATATTTTAGAATGACAGAAGTGCATAGTCAAATACAAAGTTAACATCACAATGGTAATAAGCATAAATATATATACATATGATTCAGAAAATGGAGTTCAAAATCTTTCAGATGCCACATGAAGAATATCATTTTTAATAAAAACTTTATTTTTTAAACAACATTTACTTAAACTTTTTCACTGTTTTATAAAAGAACAATAAAACTATTATTAGATAATTTGAATAAGACAACACAATTTTTCCATTATGGTTTTTTTAAATTATAAATTGCAGATGTGTAGCTCTTCAAAGTGCACAGCGATCACATCTGAGCTTAATGATATAAGATGCTATCATATTTGATATATAGTTCAAATAAATTATCTAAAAAAATAAACACTAAACAAAAGACATCTATGTTCCCTTTCTTTAACACAGTGAAATGTAGAAAAGATGATTATGTTATCATTGTACTTGAAAAAGAATAAAACTGGATGATTAAAAAATAATAAGATGCCTAAATAGATCAATTAATACTAAAAATCAATATAATATTAAATAATTAATGAGATAGATTCTTTATAAATATTACATGTTTTTCTATAAGTAATTTATATATTTTCATAAATAATAATTAAAAAATAACTTTATTTTTAACAATGACAAATACAAAGCAATACTCAAATATGTTAAGCTGAACAAACGAATAAAAAATACATTAAGTTATATACAATAATGTCCATGAGTGTATGTCTTTATATACAAGGAAAAATTAAATACATTTTTAAAAATAATTATAAAATTGCAGTTATAGTGTGCATATCAAAATATGATTTAAATTATAATGAAATGAAAGTAAGTATATTTAGAAACATTTATACTATATTACTTTTTCAATCCTAAATGAGACAACAACAAAATAAGAAAAAACTTAAAATTTACTAAGATAATATACAAACTAAAATTAAAATTCTCAAGTTCCTTAAATTAAACAAAGAAGAAAATCAAAAATACAAGAAGTACAGAATTGAAGGTATGTATAACCATCATAATTAAGACTTTGGCTTGGCTTGTTTGCCGCTCAACGGTCATTTTTTACACACGAGGGCTAATTAGACCAGGACCTATGGTTTAAAGTGGATTCCAAACCACTACAAATATCCATGCCCAAGGTGGGATTCGAACTCACTAACTGTTGAACCGAAGGCAAGAGCGCTAACCATTCGGCTGCCAGCTCAGCTATCACAATTAAGAATCACCATATTTTTACACTGATAATCAAGTCTTACAACTGATTTCAAGTACATTTACCTTTAACAGATACTTAAATAAGAAAGGAAATAATAAAGGGAAAATATTCTAGGCCAAATATCAAGTGATGAAATTTCAAATAAAATAATTTCAACCTAATTTTATAAATGCCTTTATTACAGGGAATTTTAATATGAAAAAATTAAGAAATATATTTTATTATACATAAATATATTTAAATGTAAGTAACATACAGCAAATGGTGGTGGTACATCATCCATTCCAGGAAATAAATTGTCTACCATATTCCGTGATTCACTGCTGGAGAAACTTTTCCTTATATCTATTTCTTTGTGGTAAAGTTTAGAAACTTGAGAAGATAATTCTGTAGCCCACTGAAAGTCAAATATTGTATATATTAATTACATACTTTGCACATTTAGTGAAATATACTTAGTACATAATTAAACTTTACATAAATTTTTAAAAATTTCAAAATTAAATAGAATAGATGACTTTAAACTTTTGTTTAATATAAGATGAAGTTAATAAAATAATAATTTCACAAAACATTGAATTTAGTAAAAATTAAGGGTTGGATTCTACGTATAGCTCTATTCCATCACTAAAAGTGATAAAGCTGAAAAGAAAATAACAGCAAAGTTTTTCCTCCTACAAGTACAGCAAATTATGATTAAAAGTTATCATAGTTCAAACAATCTTAGTTTCATATAGTTTCAAAAATACTTACATTTTATACATGAAAATAAAATTTAAAAGTAGGCATTTTTCATAAATTTGATAAATTTTTAATGATTACGATGAGTTACAATTTAGATCACATTGAGTATGATGCCAATATAATACAATGTGTGTTACTCTTTAGAGTTTTAGTCTATTTTTCCACCAAAAAGAAATTACTTTGCTCACATTATTGATTTAGTGCTCATACTTACTGTTATTATAATTGAACACTGGCTGCAAGCTGTACATAAGATTTTTAAAGACCAATTTTGTACAGCATTAGTTATAACTAATGATGGCTTTAAATCAATATTATTAAAGAAAAGCCTAGAAGCAGTGCATGTGTTTTTATAAAAACCAATATTGTAATATGGCATCTAATTCTTGCTCAGAAAGAATCCACTTATCTCTTGTTCAAGAGTGTGCAACAGATTTGATAATGTATTAATGTCAAAAGAAAATGTTCTTGCTTATCAGTTTTAGTTTGCAAATCTGTCATTATTATGAAATCTTACATATAATGCAGTTTTTGAAAATTGCTTCAAAAATTATAAACTTGATACTTTACAATGTTTTCCTACATGACATTTTCATGACATAATATTTTCTCACTGCACAGATTTGAAGATCTAGCAACTGAGTTATTAATGTACATACATACATAGTGGTGCAGGCAAGCCCTAAACTGTACCTTTAGGTTAACGGGTTAGGAATATTCACCCATCACTAACTGCCTTGCAATTTTGAACCATGGTCAGGTGACAAGATCACACCTGAGCCGGCATTCTCTTTTCTACATTCCACAACAATGGAAGGACTTTGGACATTACATATTAATGTGGACATGTCTGTTACATACTTGTCAACCTTGGAGGAAAAAAATCAGTAGATTCTACTGATTTTGAAGGGAAAAATCAGGAGAGACACTACTAGCGACATTTTTGCTTGAAATAGAATGCTTAAAACTATAGTACCAATAAGGGCACAATTTTGCTCTTTAGATTATACATTCTGAGAAGGATTTATGTAAAAAAATATTCTGTGTCTATCTTAATTTTTTTTAACAAAATATTCACCTATCTTATAAAGAAACTATGAAATATAAAATATAGTACATGTAAAAAAATAAACATCAACGTTTATGTCCCAATATCTATTTTATACAGAGGGTATTAACACATTCTTAGAACGATTTTGGGACTGTTTAATTAATGTTTTAAAAAGTAAATTTTTTTTAATGTTCGATCTGATAGCCTTTATTTTTAACTATATGTCTGCATCATGATTTCTATGATGGAAGAGTTTTTCATAAAATTTTTAGTGGTATTGCTTTTTTCATTCCTCTTCCACTACTTTCAAGAGTCCATCTATAGTGGTTGATTTGCGTTTTAGAAATATCTCTTTTTAACAAACCAAAGGTAAAATAGTCCATAGGTGAAACGTCAGGGGACTTGCGCAGGAATATATTAGAAACCTATATATACAATACCTGTATTAGTCTTTATTTTTTCACAGAATGCAGTGGTTGTTTTTGAAGTATGACTTGTAGCTATGCCTTAATGCAGTTTCCCTCTTTGAAAGCCAATGGGATAAAGACATAAAAAATTTTCTGTAAACATTGGATGTAAAACCTTCACCTGATAGTATGATGAGTTGATATTAACATTTTTTCCAATCTTCTTATTTTAATTTTCCATTGTAGGAGAAACCTACGGTAATTATAAACCCCTTACTGAAACATTCTTTAAAATGACAGAACCAGATTTGCACATTTTCCACTCATATTTTATAGTTAGAAATAGAATTTTACTAAAATTAATTCTAAATTAAGGTTTATTTTTTTATATTTATTTTGGTAAATTTATAGCAATTCTCTTTTTCACACTAAACTTTTCAATTTCCAAATAACTGTATATTAAATAAACATTATCTAACCTTCATATAGCTTTCTGAAAAAGCTTTACGTCTACACACTTCAGCTAACAATTTTAGATAACGGAGAGGAGCAACTTGCACTTGACGATAACTTTCAACTTGGCTGACGACTGATTGAACATGGTTTTCCAAGAGAAGAATTCGCATGTGAAGTTGATACATCTCACTTTCTACTTTACTGATATATCTGTATAAATAATTATGTTTATATTTCTTTATGTCACAAATTATTCAACAATAAAAAATTAGTTTTTTTCATTAATATTTTATAAAGTTATAATAATATATCCTAATTAACAGTAATTTGTATTGCAATGTAAATTTTTTTTAAAATCATTAATTATTTTACATACAAGAACAAGAATTAATACTTATATCATTAAAGAACATACTATTTTACCTAAATATTCATAATTCTTGATATTAATTATATTTCAGTAATTAATGTAATCAAATAAAAATTATATTAATTGTTTAAATAATGTGTATAATAGTGAACACATTAAATTTGTTAATATGGCTCTTTTCTATTAATTTATCATGCATTCAAGAATGTTAAAGAACCAATTTATGTTATAATGAAAGTGAGATAAGAAAACTGTAATGATAAAAAATAAAACCAATACATATTGTAATATAAATTATAATTACAATAATATAAATACATATTATTATATAAAGAAGTATTATAATATATAAATTAATATTACCATATTTTCCTGTACATAATCTGCGGATTATATATTAAAAAAGCTTCAAATTTTGTTGCATGCATTATTTACCACAGCAGATAATCTGATAAAAAAAAAAAAAAAACTTTCTTCATCATAAAAGCTTAGCTTTGAAAGAAATGTTGTTTATGTTCCTTAATATAAATAACAGATGGTGCCACAACTCAGCTGACTTATTTTAGTTATAATAAACTTTATCCAATTACATTCAAGAACAAATTAGGTTTGTCAGAACGAAGTTAAAGTTGTAATTGGCTATCATTTCACATTTTGTCTTGACTTTAGCTGTTTTGCTCTGAAAATATTCAAATTACTATGTCATCATTTGAAAGCAAAAGCACATAACAACAGAATTTAAACTAAAAACTATAAAGAAGGCAAATAAAAAATGGCAATAAACATGTTAATATAAAATGAAAAATAAAGCATACACTATACAAAAAAAAATGCATCCAATGGGAAGTTCAAAAATAATCTATTTCTCTTTCATTTAATTATTAATGAAATAAATATATTTTTTAAATATATTTAACCTTGTTTTAAAAGTAATTAAAAATTAAAAAACTATATTTAATATAAAAGTATTTTTTAGTATTTTCTCAGAATTATCACTTTTGCTCAATCTCCTGCTTTCATCTAAGTTTATGGCACTTTAAGATAAGGTGGGTTCAAACAAATCTTTACCAGACTTTTTTTGTACACTATATTTTTAATTATGTTCTGCATTTTTACTCCCTGTGACAAACATATTATCAGCATTATACATTCTCTATTATTCGCCAAAAAAATTGGTTTAAAAAAAATGTGATGCTTTTTTTTTTTTTTTTTACTAAAAAAAGGTTTTGTGCCTAGTATGAAAATGCAGATTATATACAGAAAATTATATATTATTAATTACATATATTATTATTAAAAATAAATACAGGACTAAATATTTAAAAATGGTTTCATTACTTTAAACGAGCATTAATACTATCAGACAATTCCATTTTTGCTTTTGTGCATTGGTCTAAAATAGTCCTAAGGCACTTATGATTATTCAGCATTATCTCCAACTGCTTCTGAAATGTTTCGCATAATGCTGGTAGATCATTTGAAATAAATCCTTGAACTTGATACTGATTGAACCACTAAAATAAATTTCCAAAATAACATATAAACTTATATGATTAACTAAAAATAACTGAACAAATAACAAAAAATTACAAGAAATTTATTTATATACAAGAAATAAAATATTAAAAACACAAATTTAAAAAGTATTTCCATAATACATAATAATACATCAAAATTTTGAGAATTAATAAAAATATGAGAAAGTTTTAATTAAATAGGAATAAAAAAATATATAACATGTACAAAAAATATGAAAAATTTACATTTTATTAACAAAAGAAACCATATAACTGAAATCATAAAAAAATCATCTCAAATTTGTTTGTAAATAAAAAAAAAGAAATATTTTTAAATTGGCTTATTTGGTGTTATTTAATTTTGATTACAAGAAAACTATTGAAAAATATACTAATAGAATACTCTTAAGTATTTTGAAAATTTTTAATAAAAAATGTATTGCAAATGTTTTTAGATTTGCTATGACATCATAAAAGCTCAAAATTTCCAATACTTCTGAACTTCACAATTTAAAAACATAAGTAAAGAGCAAAGTTAAGATAAATAGCATCAAAAATTGGATATTGTCCATACAGAAAACATCAAGAAGAATTACAAAGCCTAAATCAATACAAATACCTAGGCAAACAGTCATGGCTATAAATTTAATATAATAAACTTAACAAGAAAAAATTACAATCATGTCTTAAAACAATTACTGTAATAAATATACATCAATCAAATCATTCATAACCATAACAAAAGATAAAAACAAAAGATAAAAAAATTATAGAAAAGTATAATGAGAATAATTTTTTTACTTAATTTAAAAAAATGTAAAAAACAGCCAATCATCCTAGACCTCTAGAATATTATATCAGTAAACAATCTATATTATTTACTGATTTTATCATGACATAACAAGATAAGAAAAAATTGCATCGTGCATACAAAAGTTTGGTTTATTCATCACTAAATGGTTATTTTTGCACAAAAAGACTAATTAGATTAGGATCTATGGTTTAAAGTGGATTCTGAAAAATTACAAACGTCCAATCCTAAGATGTGATTCAAACCAATGAAATGTTGAATCAAAAGCAAGCATTCTTACTATTTGGCAAACATCTTGGGTGTACATCCAAGAGAGAACTTTAGGTTAAAATTTATCCTTAATTCATGAATTGAAAAAAAATTATACTTTTAAAATTTCAGAAATATTGTGTTTTTATTCAGGATAAAATATTTTAAAAAATTCCAAAAAGTTTGCTTCCTGCATAACTTTATGGAAATTGTTTTACATAATATCCTTCAAAGATTGAAAATCATTAACAAATATCTTTAATAACTTAAGAAAGAATTATTATAAATATAAAACCTAGCAGAACAGATTAGAAATATCTAATTTAATTAGTATTTATTTTGATACAAAGTTAATTATCTATTTTGATACAAAGTTAATATTTTAAAAATTAAGATCCCTTTGTTACAAATTTACTAAAATATTATTCCCAATTTTAAAAATCGCAGATAAAATAAGAAAATTAAAAAATAAAATTCTGTGGGAATAAACTTAAGATTAATTTTTCTTCCAAAACTTAAATAATTTTTTTTTAAATATAAAATATAGAGATATGATTTTTATTTTAATCACTTTAAATGTATAAAAAATACAAATTAAATAAAAATTAATATTATTTTTTTTCTCTCCCAATAAAATTCAAATTTAAAATGCTAGCAAATATTAAATATTTTTTTAAAAAATCGAAATACTTACAAAACAGACCTATGACTTGTACAAATAAAAAAAATAACAAATAACTTCAATTATTTAGTATAAAATGTTTTAACATTCATGAAAAAGTATGAAAAAATTTATTTAAAAAAGATTCATAAGATTACACTAAAAACAACAAACTACATGGATAGAAATTAAAATTACTTACTGCTGATAAATCCAGTTGATCTTTTACCAACTGTTTTGCTTCATCGACTTTTCTGTTCAAAATAGAAAGTCTTTCTTCAATTCCTTTCACTTCTTTTATATCAGAATTGTCAATAGTTTTTAATACTCTTTGGAACTCTTCATTCAATGCAAAGATTGCATGCTCATCCAACTATAAAAATAATAGCGTTAGATTAGTTCATTTAAATTTTTATTTGTATTATGGTAACAATATATAAAGTTTATATAGATTTTAAAAATAATAAAAATTCAAAATTTTTGCTTAAAAACATAACTTTATTTAATATACATTAATACTGTCCGCTTTTTTTTTTGGAGACTTTTTGTTATTGTTCAGGAAATGTTATAATTCACATTCTAAACATTTTTGATAAAAAATAAAGGAATTAATTGTGATTTGACATTATTAAAGAATATTAAAAATTTTTAAATTTAAAAAGTGCTGCAGGAGCAAAATAAATGTTTATCAGAATGCACATGTTCAAGTGCTAATGTATAGCAACAAATGAATTTCCTTAAACTGGTGAAGGATCCCATAGAATAAGTTTCTTGGCATAGTCAAGTTTTTTTTTTTCAATGCATATGCATACATTTATGTTCTCTGTAACATTATATATTGCGCTACAATAATCTGAATCTTAATATGGATCTCATAGATTTCAACTTAACAGACAGATCTTTGAGCATTTTTTAATGAAAAATCACCAGAATGAAATCTGACAAATAGATTTTCATATTGCCTTTCTTTCAAAACTTTATTCCTATGTATGACACATAACTTCTTTTGTATTTGGGATGCTTTCTTGCCTTTTCAGAAATAATACAATAAAATACCTGAAATGCACGTTTTATTCCACTCTTTAAACTGGATAGAAACAAAACTGAAAATCTAATCAACATAATTCTTTTTCCTTGAATGAAAGGAAGAAATCCAAACAATAAGAAAAAATATGGGTTAGGTACTTTGGATACATTAAAGAAATAAAAGCAAGAATAAAATTCCTTTGTTTACAAAATTTGTAATTATTTAGTTGCTAACTGAAAAAAAAGATATATAAGCAAATTAATATATCTCTTTTAAATATGTATCCTTTGCTTTTTGTAAAAATGAATTTCTCAAATAATGTATATTTACATGAAGCAAATGATACATGGATTGCTTTATACAACAAATATACAATAGTTATCATAAAAGTAAAAACTAAAACCAAATATACTATGTGTAATTAACAATAATTAAAATTTTAATATTTGCAAATATAAATATAAACATATTTTAGAAGATGCATAGTTACATTTGTACACAATTCTTTTTTTTCCCCCATTTGCTGTTTTTTTTCTAATACTAAGTTACATAATACATTTTTTAAGTAATTATAAATTCTTTTACAATTGTTCAAGATTTCCTAAAATGATTTATAACTGCATACAAAGTATATTTGTCTAAATTTAAAGAAATGAAAAAAATTATAAAAACAAAGATTTCATACATAATAATGAAATTAGAAGTCAAAAATTATGTTTAGAAATTTCATGTAAAGCAGACACATTCAACAATTTAAAAAAATAAATAGTAAAAATATTTATGTTTAATGTTCCAAAATTTTCAGTATATAGTTTTAGCAATTAGAAGATAGAATTCAATGTTTATTTTGACAATACAATGATCATCTATACTAATTTTAAACCCAAATAGCCATTATATAACTGTGCATATTTGGAATGGGGAAAAATATTTTACTTTTTTAGTGAAATAATTTAAATTTCATTCAAAGTACAAATAACTAATGGATGATTGCATTTCAAATTACATTTGATTAAATGTGAATGTAATTAAAAAATTTACTCAGCATTAAATACTATGAGAATTTCACCATTTAAGACTTTGCATTATTTTATTAGCAGAATAAATATTATGAACTAAAATTAAATGTCAAATATATTTTATTTATTGTACAATGATTTATTTAATGTTAACATTAAAATTGTTCTTACAGTTCTTCCAAAAAGTTTCTATATTAAATTTTCCTTAGACTAAAAATTAGGATACATTATTTCTAAAATTAAAAAGAAAAAAACAAAAAAGTTTACTTCTTCAAGTAAATGATGACATTTTTCCACTAGAGCTTCCAAAACATCTTGTGGCTGCGAAATTTAAATATTTAAAATATTTGAATCAATGTTATTTAAAAAAATTAAAAATTTAGTTTTTAAAAGTAAACTTATTATTGAAAAATTAGAAAATAAAATAAATACCTCTGAAATAAACCAAGATAACAAAGTATGCCTTTTATTCAAATCTTCATCAGAGCAATCATTTTCAATTATTAATTTTGGAAGGAGAGGAATTTTAGCAAGCAACTGGATGTCTTCAGGGAACCTTAAAATAAAAGTAAAATCAGAAACAATTTTTAATAATTAGAGCAATAATACTGAATTCAATAAACTATAAATAAACAAGTCCAAATAAACAATAATCCATAATTAAACAAGTATCATACAGATAACTGTCTTTTAAATATATTTCCATTAATTATATAAATTTCTTTATAAAGAGACATTTATCAAACAATTATTTTTAAAGCCACTATTTAATCTTCCAATAACAAAACAAATATTTCAATTTGAGGAGATCCAACTATGTAAAGATTACTTAATATGAATTTTCAAAAAATTGTTTACACAACACTCTAAAAATCTTTCAGAATTCCTAAAAGATTTATTTCAGAATTAGAAAAACCTATTTCAGAAAAGAAACATACACCAAGTACTTTTCTTAATATTTCCAGAGTGCAGTAGCAAGTGAATCCAACCAAAATGTCAGAAAATATGTTTTAAGTTTAGTAAATGTTTCTTAATTCAATAAACTATTGAAAAAATATCATGAATAAAAGTATCTACAGTGGTAAGAATTGGCTGATATGATGCTGTAATTTCTTAAAGAAAACTTGATATCTAAGAATTTTCTTATATTTTTGTATGAAGGAGAATGTATACATGTGTGATGTATGAGAACAGACTTTTAGTCCAAATGAACAATTCTAAATTCAATTATTACTGATAGTACCACTTTGATAAAGGTAGATAGTTTGCCATTCTCTTTTCCACTATTTTATAATTTTCTAAATATGAAGATTTACAGAATGCAGACTCTTTTTACATCTCCATTTTATTAATAATGAAACTAATAAATGTTTTTTTTTTTTTTTGAACTGTAAGAATGGCACCTTACATTACCTTACCTCTTCATGGGTATTCACTGGTGTTACATGATTAATTTCTTACATCATCCAAGTTTCTAAAATTCAGTAGTTATATTTCTAACTTATGATATAATAAATCTGATTAGGTTTTTGATCATGCACACAGAAAAAAAAAATCAATGAATAAATTATTATGCTACATGCTGGTCACTTATTAACTTTGTACACTAATAAATTTTTATTCCACTAATTTATTCCATTAATTCATTGTTACAATAGGTTTTAATAAAAATCATTATACTGATAGTAATATAATCATTATAAAAGCTTTAATATATAACATATAAAAAATTTTTAATTTTCAATACATCTAGGACAAAATTACTTGCAAATCATGCCCCATGATGAAAGGAACTTTGTTTTGCCCGTAAGAATGCCAGTAATTGTTATCCAGCAAAGATGAATTTATATTGTCAGAAATGACAATATCATATGCCAGAAAATTATGAAACAGCTTTCACATAATAATGGTAATCATTTTAAAAACTCTTATGCATACAAATGCATATAAATTCCACAAACAAAATTTATAAAAAATAACGGGAACAGATAAACAAAATAATGAAAAATGATAATTTATTAATGAAAAGTGATATTTCTAATTCAAGGAATATATAAATTAATTAAACAACACAAAATTAACAAAACAATTATAAAAATGAGAATTGTAATAAAATCTAAGAGTAATTTTATGCATAAAACAAAAAAGAAACATAAAGTATCAAAACAAATAATTGGTGTAAGTATGATATCCACCCCAAGTGATTTCTCGCCAAATCTAGTGTCCTTTGTTTTGATTATAGTGTTGCCAAATTGAGTTTTTGCTACTTTTCAGATTTTTTTGTTGCCAAATTTGGTTTTTCTCATGTTTTACATCACTTTTACATCATATATATGATTCTTTTCAGTGGCAACAGTATTTGAAGTTTTCATTTTACTTTCAATTTGAACTTTTTGTTCGTTTGCTGTTGTGTTTTAATGTCGCCAGCATCCAAACATCATAAACTGCACTTTTCTCCAATTTCTTTTCATTTATTTATTATTTATATCTTTTTTATTTTGTTTATTTATTACATAATTTTCTTATATTTTTTTTATTATTATATTTTTCTTACATAATTTTCAATAATATCACAGAGCATATTTGACATGTGAGCTTGACATAATATCAAGTAAATGCATTGTTATTTTCTTATCTCTTTTACCGGTTGTTTTTAAGCGAAGGCAAACAAAACAAGAATTTTTATTCATTTACTCAGTAATACTTTTTTAGATTTTTTATACTGTTATGCGATTTAAATTTTTATAAAATGCACATAATTTTAATTTTAGAAAATTCCTATGTAAAGAAACATGTGCTTCACTTGGCAACAAAAAAGTCGCAATGAAGGGGTTATCAAACTAGTTCCAAAAATTTAATTATAAAGAAAGTTACTTACTTGTGTATTGTTTCTTGATAAGAGGAACGATTAGAGAGATACTTTTGGAAGAATTCTTCAAAGTGACAATTTCGTTTTTGTAATGTTCTAAAAAAATATACAAACATTATCTGTATATGATAGTCTTAACATACAACGCTTAATATTCAATTTTTTTCATTCAATTTCTGTCTTTTAATATAATACTTTTTTATATCTTAAATTTATTGTATTTTGTTTGATGTTTTTGTAAAATTGCCATATTGATGTAGAATAATTTGCAAAATGCTCTTCATGGATTTTTTGATATTTAGATACCAGAAGTATTTCAGTTAAAAAAATCACAAATGCTGTATAATTACTAATTTTAAGTAATTATTAATCTTAAATGTAGGAGATTCTAATTTATATTATTTACATGTATTAAAAAATTCAAAAAATATTAAAAATTTTTTAATTTACTCTTTAGCATCTTCCAAATTTGCAATAACTGCAGCCCAACCCTGCTGCTGTAAATGTTGACTGTGCACTAATTCTTCACATTCAAGTCTCCCCTTTACAGCAGATTCAGCAAATTGCTATATTTAAAAAACAAATATACAAATTATAAAAATAAGCAAATTCATAATAGAAAATACTTTAAGTAAATTTTTACATTATAAAACTTATTAATTTATATGTAAGAAACTAAATTGTTGGGAATATAAGAAAATTCAAACATAAAAACATACAAAAATTATAGACATTTTTCAGTTTAAAAAGAACTTTTTTAATAGATGTTGATTATCCAGTAAATATTTTTAGACGTAAATTAATTAAGTAAATCGAGTTTCATTTACAAGGTATTTATAAAAGCAAAAAGCGATTTAGTTTGTTGCAACTGAGTAATCATTTTCTAAATTAAACTGAAATCTACTGTTTAAAATGAATTCCAAATCACAATAAACATGTATGCTAGGAAGAGGTTTCGTTTGGTTTGACGCTCAACAGTCATTTTTTGCGCATGAGGGCTAATTAGACCAGGACCAACAGTTTAAAGTGAATTTTGAACCACTACAAACATCCATGCCCAAGGTGGGATTCGAACCCACGAACTGTTGAACCAAAGGCAAGAGCACTAACCATTCGGATGCCAGCTCGGCGCTTGGAAAAATTCTTGAATCCGTGAACACAAGAACAAGGATATAACATAAGGAGAAAACAATCAAAAATCAAAAGAATACAATTTAAATATTCCTATTTGTGCAAAAATTTAAGAAAATGACTAATAAAAATGATACCAACAACACTAAAATGACAAAACAATATATATATATATATCTTTAATTTTGTAATTAGAGTACAAATAATGTCTAACAATAAACATTTAAAAAATACCCTGGTTAAAATTTTAAACAATGAATATGCTCCAGTCTTTTGAAAACACTTAAATGCTTTTGAATGACTACAAACAAGTGAAATAAATTTTGAGTGCAATAAAAAATATTTTTGTCACATTATTTAAGTTGGGCATGTTTTACCAGCTTAGTTTCCAACAAATTTTAAACATTTTCATCGGCAATGACTGACATTGTTTTGAATTGCAAGCAATAATGGAATATTATATTCCAATACAGGTATATTAAATTAAATAAACTGAACAAGAGCATCAGAATTTGAAAAGAAAAAACAGGCTTCCTTTAAAATGATGGAAAGGAATTTCAAATACCTTTGTTTAACAATAAAAGTTGTGTTTAGCATTATTTGTAGAATTCCTTTGTTTTCATATTATAAAGCAATTCTAAGCCAACTACTATCTCAATGGAATTTGTTGGTTGCAGTTTCCACAAAACATAGATACGGATTCATTGAATAATAAATCATCTCAAAATAGTGATGAATCTTGCTTTCAGTTGAAGAAGTTTATTGAAGCGCAATTTTTTCAATAATGCCTTTCAAATGATATAAGGTTGTAATATGCAGTAATTTGGAAAATATCAACAAAGGGGAACTCTCATAAGTCTGGTCTGTTTTCTATCTTTTAATCGGGATATTCTCC
This sequence comes from Latrodectus elegans, assembly GCA_030067965.1. Lineage (NCBI taxonomy): Eukaryota > Metazoa > Arthropoda > Arachnida > Araneae > Theridiidae > Latrodectus > Latrodectus elegans. The sequence continues at coordinate 89,032,147 of CM057820.1, read as the reverse complement.
TTTTAATTCCTAAAACCACTATGAACATTATAGGACACAAAATAATTTTAGATAATTTTGTTCTAATACAATCATGTCATTTTGGTAATGAACATTCCCTGTTTCAATTGAATAAAGCCCATATTATATTATGAGATGGCAGCTAAGTGTTACTTTTGGAATTTGATAGGAAAATTTTGATTGGTCAGCACAAAACAGAGCAAAACTTTTTATAACTGCTTTTTAGGGGAGTCAGTTAAATACCAAGATGAACTAATTTAGCCAAAAAACAGCATTGAGTCATTTCATTCAGTTTGTAATCATTTTTACAATGAATGGTACAGAATAACAGCAGAAATATATCACAGATAGATGCAAAATGTTCTTTGAAATATGACACACAAAAGTGAGAGAGATGTGGTCTTAAACTTTAATGATTCAGTGATGAATTTTAGATGACAGAAAAAGTTAACAACTAAGTTCATGTATGCACAAAATAATAAAATGTAACAGAGCATAGTATTAGTATTACCTGTGCTAGAGTTAACCTGACCAAAGCAGCTGATTTGGAAGGTGACATAGTTTGACATCCTTTAACATCATCTTCAATTTTCAGATCTTTAAGAATATTAAGAATGCTTTTCATTTAAATGTGCATAGAAAGTAATTTGAATTTTTAAAGAATAATGTTTAATGCTAAATACATTATAAACTAGTAGACATTTAATGTTAACTAAAAGATACAAAAAATACATTTTTGCCAGTAATACAAATAAGATTCATTCAATAAACCTAAAACATGTTATAACAAATCGGAGCTTTAAAATTTGGCAGAGTTGTAGGGAAAACATTTTGTACTAATGCAGAAACTATTCCACATGCATCATCGGAGAGGAATATGTCATGATTTGCAGTGAAATGGTCAGGTAAATAAATTTATAGCTGTCCAAAACATATTTTATGTAAACACTTTGGAAGCATTAAAACAAGAAAACAAAACACAGTGTAATTTCTTACCGAAAATACACACATATGGAGGAACAGAAATTATTAAGTCAATATCTGTTTTTTATTGGAAACATTGCATATCCTTTTCCAGAGAGTTGTGATTTATGTTTTCTCACCCCACTTTTAACTCACCAAAATGTTCATCTGCTTGTATAGTCCAAGCATATAGCAAATGATGAACTATCTAAAATTCCTAAGAGTGTTAGTGTGATTACATTGTTATAAAATTGATGAGTAAGTGTTTCACACAGTATCAGAGTATACAAAGCAGGAATATAACAACAACCTGAGTATCACAGCAATTCTTTATATTATGAAGAAAACTGCTTCTTCTTCATAAGTGATATAGCTTGTCACAGGGTTTTTCATAAGTGCTATAGCTTATTACAATTTTCAAATTAGGCATCTTATTAAATTTTGTTTCCATTTAATATATCTAATAAAAATAAAAACAATTTCTTCATTTACAAAATAAAGAAACATTAAATATTTACATATAAAAATTTCAATATCAATATGTGTACTTTATTATAAAACATACTTATATATTATTTAAAGTATGCATGTACATTGTTACTTATTCATGATCATTATGATTAAGAGAACATATGAGGAAAACTATTTCCAACCCTGCAAAAGCAAAGGCAGAGAACTAATGTCTCAAATTGATTCACAATTGACTTTTCAGGTTAAAACCTTAAGTTCCAAGCATGAAAGGAGGTAAAAATATTTGCTTGATATTATTTCAATATACATGCCAGAAATATTTTACAAATATTAATTATATATTACTAAAGTCATTGATAGGAGTTGAATCATAATAAAAGAATTGTTATTCATTTACTTATTATATAGATATATAGATTTATGTACTTTACTTGAAAAAAAAGTTTATTTAAAAATATAATATGAATAATCAAAAATTAAAAAAAAAATAATAATAATGAATAAAATGATTCAACTAACACAATTTACTTAGAATACATAAAAAGCATCCAAGGTTTTTGTCTGAGTCAAACTGAATTTAAAATTTTAAATTACATCATATGCAAAAATAATGATTGTTTCAAAACAATTTAAAATTTTCCATTATCTACATCATTAAGATACATATTTTAATTCTGATAGTTAAAGGGTATATTATATTAAATATTAGGTTAATGATATTTGAAGCTTTTGTTAAGAAAAACTACTAATAAAAATCTATATTTAATATTTTCCATCAATATTTAGTAAAAAAAGAGTTTTTTCAATTTCAATAAACATGAAAAACTTTTAATTAAATTCAATAAAATATAAAATTTTAAATTTAATTGATCAATATTAGTAATTTTAAATTAAAATTGTTAATATTAATGGATTAAGTTTCAAATTTTCAATTAAATTTGAAATTTTTCTACTCCAGACAGAAATTTCAGTCAAAATTTAAAACCATCAATAAGTGATATTTAGCAATCACTTACAAATTTCTTCATAGAAACATTGTCACATTTATAAATATTTATATAAAGAAACCCCACTTTTAAATTCCAAAAGAATTTTGTATCCCTTTTAAATTTTAAAAACATGATTGGAATGGCAATATTATATATATACTTTTAAATAAAAAATTTCAATTCTAAAAATTATTTATTAAACTAACCCATTGATGTTTTGTGATCCCAATGATAATAATCCAATTCACTAGGAATTTTGCTAAAGAGAAATATTGGATTGGTATCAGTCCCAGCACCATAATAATTCCCAACAATATTATCAGACTGCAATTCTTCACCACCACTACAAAGTAAAACTTGCACATCTTCAGGTATTTTTGTGTTTTCTGCAATTTCTTTCTTCAACTCTGTTACTCTGTGAAAACATAAATAAATATTCTTTAAATAAACTAGTAAATAATTTTCATTTTTATGGAATTTATGATTTCTACTATTAAAAAATTAAATTCACTAGTAAAATTATATGTACATAAAATAAACTGAATAAAAAAAAAAATTTTAAATAAAAATATTATCTTCTTTAAAAGAGGAAGCTAGAAAATTATATAATTTTTGCTAAATTACTTTTTATGCAATAAGAACAAATTACTTTAATAAAACATACTTATAAATTCAATTTATCTGCCTGTTAACTAATACTGAGTTGATAAAACTGAGTTAATAAAATACAATAGAAAATTTTATAAACTATTGATTTTATTGGAAAAGAATATAATCATTATAAAACTATTAAAAATAGACATTAATAATAATACTGAATAAGTTACAATAACAACAAAATGTGCAAATTTACATTATCTTGATATTTATTTTCTTATTCATAAAAAATATTATAATTATTAAATAAAATTAAATGGTGCATTAAATGTTTTCTGTGTGTGAGTACAGACAAATAATAAAAAGTTGTATTTTAGAGTAAAAACTTGCTTACTATATACTAATAATTTGTTTGACTTATATGTTTCAGAACAAATATTATAATACATTTGTTAAATAAATTTATAATTTGAAAACTTTTGAACTAATGTAACAATGAAATTTTCACTAACAGCATTATTATGATACAATCTTCTGCAGTTATAAAATCATTTGTACAGATTTTAAAAACCAACAATTTTTAAATGAAATGCATATATACTAATGTAAATTCAGATTTTATAAATAAAATAAATATTTTCTAGAATATAGGTTTGAAATGTCTTGTATTTTCTTTAAAAAAATCATCTTATTAGTTGAAATTCATTAAAAATAAGACTTACTTTTTAACTGCAAGATTCATATCAAACTTCAACATCAACCCAGAGCTAACAATAAAAACATACAACATCTTTGCTGCTATTTTTGATCTTTTAATACAAAAAATAACCTATAAATTTTAAACAAAGATACATCATTGTAAAGATGTAAGTACAACAGACTATAATTCTAATTAATTAATCAAACTAAGCAATAAGAGGCAATATATATATATATATATATATATATATATATATATATATATATATATATATATATATATATATATATATATATATATATAATCCAAACATTTAAAAATTTATGTAAATCATGTATCAATCGTGTTTATCATCACCCTGTCAAACTTTCAGTCAAAAATTTATTTTAAAAAAACCATTAAGAAAATAAAAATTTAAAATCCATAAAACTAAAAAAAAATTTTCTGGCATACATATATGTACAGTAAAACTAAATTAGCATATAATTAACGCATCTTAAAATATATGTGTATCTTTTTTCACAGGGAAAAAATTTAGAATTGCCATGACAGAAATACTTGTTCTACCTGAAAACGGCCTTCAATTTATAAATGGGCTTAGGAGAAAATAAAAAATTATGGGAAACTTCTTATAGTTTTTTTATTATAATTTTTTAATTAGTAAATGGTATAAACACTAGAAAAAAGCTTTAGAATTTTCAATCTTTCTTTTGCAAAAATCACAGCAAATGTGCTGTTATTTAAACAAAAAGCACGCCTTAGAAAATAACATTTATTGTAAAGAAGCTTACCATTTTCTTTCATCGTTATAAATATGAAAAAATATACTCAAGTTATTTTAATGTGTATATAAATATATCCTGTATTACAAGTTAATTTCTCACAGAAAGTATTATGTAATATAAAAATGCATAAAATGACTTTGTAGCAACAGAAAACACATGCATATAAGATTATGCATTATTTAAAAGGAAGGAAATTAAGTTTTAATCCTTGCATTGAAATAATTCATTATCTGTAAAAAGATATGTATTTATACAAAGGCATGAAACAGATTTCTTTCAAGTCAAATTGTTAGGAAGGCAATAGTCCAATATGGACTGTAGTGTAAAGATTATGTATGTTTATTAAAAACTCTCAGGCTTTTTCTTCACAATTATATGCTCTGTAGGTCAATATTTGAATGATAACTTAATCCCAAATACATATCATTAACAAAAAAATTTTCCTAAAATACTTTCATATTATTTTTTGACTATGTCTAAAACATAAAAACTAAAAAGGACATAAAAAAATAACTGAAAAATAAGATTTAATCAAGATTTCAAATAAAATTTTTTTTTCCCAAACACTTTTGTTTATGGTTTAATTGTACTACAGAATAAACACAAATAAAGGGTAATCACATATATTAACTAGTAAGTTATGTATTACATGTCAGAGAGAAAGCTATGAAGTGGAAAAAATGCCTTAATCATGAATAAATATAGTGCAATATATGAATGCAGAGATAAAATCTGATAAACATTTATTGAAGCAGTTCTGAGTATATGGATGAAACTTTAACTATGTGCTACATTCTTAATACTTAATAAGAATCCCACGATTTATTAGTAGCTTTTGTTCCTAAAATATGTTTTGCTAAATTAAAAAAATTTATTTTTGAAAAGAAATAATAATTTCACAAAAATTACATGATTCATTAGATTTTTATAAATATTTAAAAAACATTTTAATAAGTATATTTGTTTCATTTTAAAAAAATAATCATAATTTTTACAAAAAAATTCTTTTGGATATTTCATATTTTTAATCATTAAAAACTTTTTTATGTTTAAGCCTATTAATAAAAACTTATAACTTAATTGCGAGCAATTAGTTTATGACAATTTAATCACAAAATATTTTATTTTAAGAGTAGTCTTAAAATAAATATAGTGTGAGAAAAAAATTTTATATTTATAAATTTTTAAATAAATTATATTTATAAAACAATATAGCGAAATGCCATTTAGAAAATATGTACAAGACCACACTCTGCTTATTAATATTAATTTTGATGGTAAAGCATACAGATAAACTAAAAATTTACATAAAATGCTGTTGATATTTTTTATAATATTTAAATTACCCATTTTTGTAATATATTTAATTTCCACAGTATGAGTATCATAGTTTTACACTGATTTCTTTAAAAGTTTATATATATATATATATATATATATATATATATATATATATATATATATATATATATATATATATATATATTAGTTTCTTCATTAAAATTTTAAAATATATCTAGTAAAATAAATTCTAAAATTTTTCCAATAAGAAACTATTCATGTTTTTCTAATCTCAGATCTCTCCCTTTACTAACTTATTCAGAAGATTAAATGCAAGAACTTCCTCATCCCTTTCAAATATACATAGCAAAGAATTACATATTTTATTATTAATAAACTTCTAATGACAATATCTAACTAAAACTAAAAATTTTCAATTTAAATAAAAGTAGGTAAATGAATAACTTCAATTTTCTTTATCAAAAAAGAGCATTTTTGAGAAGTTTATATCAAAAGAAGTGATTTTTAGAAATTACAGTCAACACTAGGAAAGTAAAATTAAATGAACACTTTTTGATCATATTGTCTACAAAATAAAATAAGAAATGTATAACATAAGAAAATGAGACATAAGAGAAGTATGAATAAATTACACAGAATAAAACATTTTGAGAATACCCTTGTTACAGCTAATATTAAATTACAATACATCAAGAAATATTAAAAATTTTAAATTACATAACTAACAAATATATCCACTATTAGTGAACATTACATATTTTTTCAGTGATGAAATTACTGATATCCATCAAAAAAAGAGAAATTTCATTTAATTTCACTTATTCATGTTACTAATTTAGAGTGAAATTTTCTCAGTTAGAAAAAAATTTAAATATTAATGATTTTAATATTGGTTTTACTATACATTAATTCGCATAAGAAAACAAAAGAATCATTTTTTGTATTTAATTTTTTTATTACAAACAAGATTTTAGAAGCAATTCTATTACTTTCTCACTCTCTTTCTTTTTTCATTAAATATATTCCAGACATTTTAACCAGAGATCGTAAATGTTAATCATTATGATAGATGGAAATCTTCTATTATAATTTACCTTTATATGATACAATTAGAAAATCTTCATCGAGATTGAATTATTCTACACAAACTTAAAGAAGACTTACAATTTATTTTGATAAAAGTATCCAAATTTCAAACAGCAGACGCCATTATATCACTAGTGCAAGTTTTCCACAGTTTTCACTATTTAAAAAGATAATAATAACAAGCGATTGTCTTCATTGTTCGAAGTATCATTTCTGTAACTTAAAAGTTGGTATGACGTCTTTCATGTATATCTTGTGTAACCTGTAAAAAGAGGCATTGAACTTGAAGGTCGGGGAAAATAAATGAAAACAAAACCAACATAAGGCTTCCTCTTTGTGCAGTTATAATGAAATTTATAAGTTTTGGTCGAGAAGTGTAGTAGCATTAAAAGTGTATCTACAGCGACTTTGTTTATTTTCACTCACATCAGAGATCAGCTGACGCCATTTTGTATGTTTACGAAACTACAGATCTCCAATGGTGCGCAGATGTAGAAAACCTGCTGTTGTTATAAACAAAGTATCAAAACACAGATGAAAACCCCGCCAATTATGAACATATCTCTCGGTTTCATTTGAGAAAAACAGTCTTGTCTTTAAATATTGTTAAAGTTTATAGTTTCCTTAACATTTGCCCATAAAATCTCAAATTTAGAAGAATTTAAGAGTTTAAGCAAATTAATTACTAATAATTTAAAATATCTTATTTTTATTTTATATATTATTTGATGAGTTGTTTCAGAAACTGTATCACCTTGCAAAATATATCAACAAATAATTAGATACAGCTGAGTAAATAGTACAAAAATTATTTTTATTATTTCTTTATATTTAATAAAATAATTAACTATTTATTTTATTTTTTTTAGCCTGCAAATAAATATATAATTATTGTTTAAATTCTTTGAATTATTAATATTATATATTTAAAATTACATAAGTATCTTTTTTTTATCAAATGAAAAAATTAAAGCATGTTATACCATGAATTAATTTTAATCACATGCTTTCGTAGAAATCAGTAGTTTGAAGAAAAGTTAAGATATTTATAACCTTAAATATATACATACATACTTTATATATATAGCTTTAATTATTTTTATTTTCCAAATATTTCATTCATTTTGCTCTTATTGAATTGTTTTCTATTTCTTAAAAATCTTTCCTAATTTGAGCAATATATATATATATATATATATATATATATATATATTTATATATGTATATATATATATATATATATATATATATTATTATTATTATTATTATTATTATTATTATTACACACTTTGTTCAAATAAAAATATAAAATAAAAAAATTTAAATTGTTAATGGAATTTCATTAATAACTCTTGGCTTTATTTTATTTTATATTTATATTTTAAATTTTATTTATATTCCTGAATAGAAGAAACTGTGGGTAAAATATTCAGAATCATGTGTATAAAATATTTAGTGTTAAATTCCTAAATAACCAAATTTTTACATTTGGTTCAAAATGGCAAAGTATAAGAATAAAGAGATAGAGATGGAGAAGAGTATCATCGCCTTTTTTGTTAAACTATTACATGAAATTATGTTCTTCCGTTTATGAAATTTGCTATGGTAGATAATTTTTAAATCTGGGTAAGTAAATTAAAAACTGAAAAATGTGCTTGTACTTACTAGTTTATACACATGAGACTAGAAGAACTAAAAAGTATTGAAATGCTTAGTTTTGTTCGCTGTGCTTTTGTTCCCAAACCAGTTTCTACGTCCTCTGCATTGTATAAAGACCCACAAAAGTAAGTAAATCCCTGACCTTGACAGAATTTGATATATAGGACAAGGTCACGGAAAGGAACACTTAACACAACATAAAAGCTGTATAATATTTGCCATTCTAGAGAAAGAATCTTACAACTGCAAATCACACCAAAAAATTATAAATTTAAGACTATAAATTTTTTTCCTTTTTAAACCTAAATTAAATATTTAAACTTTTTTAAATTAATGTAATTTTAAAACGCGTTGGAAAAGAATGCTGATATTCTTCATAAAAATTCACAAAAGTAATAAACTCATAGTGATTATCTTGATTTAAATATTAAAAAATTTATAAATAAACATATAAACTTATAGAAATATATGATTAATTTTGTGTTCATTAAATAAATATAAATAATTTTGCATAAATTACAACTGAATTTTTATTTCATTCTTTAAAGTTCCTCTGGAATCCAAAGATTATTCTATTAAGATATATTCTCAATTCAACTTATCAGATTAAGCTTTAAATATTACTTTAATATATTCTTTTATAATGATATTACATACTCATCCATGCTGCAAGTAATACACTACCAAAAGAATTTGCCGATATTTGGTTGTAAAATCTCTCTACTTGAATAAAATCTCTAGGCACGATGTTTTTATGTAATAAATATTTGAAATAGGAATCGCTTACTTATTTTTTTAAATGATATTTAACTGGAAATGTTAATATTATATATAAAATATCCTGCTTTTAATTAATTTTGTAGAATAACGAAAATAAATAATTTCACGGAATTCTAAATAAAAGTCAAAATATTATACAATGAAATATATAGTGAGTTCGATACCTGACTCCGCCAAAATTGAGTTGCTTTGAAGGTTTACGCATGTTAATAATTTTTAGGATCTTAATGTCTCTGTTTGTTTAATGTTGACATTTCAAAAACGAGGTTCCCAGCTTTCTTTCCAAACTTTTGAATAGATGACATCATTTGTCAACTTCGTCCACTACATTACGACTCAAAATTGCGAGATGGTTACCATTTCTTCTTAACAACTTTGGTCGACAGAAATAAACAGTCAGAAAAATTTTGTAATAACCTAATTTAATTAGAATTTCTATGAATGAAAATAAACGAACAATAATGGCTAATTGTGACCTAGAGACGGGAAATACCATACTCTTGGGTATGTGACTTAGAGATAGGACTAATTTCTTAAGGATTCTAGATGGCCCTGGGTTCAATTTCAATCCCAGTTGAAGACAATGAGTTAGCTGTAAATTTTTTTTTTCCTTGCATGCATATCTGTTTGAATAGATGCTATGGAGTTTTCATGGTTTCCACTCTTGCAAGATATAAATACAATACATCATTAATTAAACGTTATCCCAAAAATCGAAAAGCGCTTTCGATTTTTAAATGTCTCACTACAACTGTTAAGTGTAAGGTTATTCACTGTACAGTGTCAAAACAAAAAGTCAATATTTCAAAAAAATACGTAAAAATTCTATATACATTTTTACAATATTTGTTTTATATACTCATATAATATGTACTGTTATTAAATTTTTTTTTATATAATATTACAGGCAGCTGAATTTCACCTTGCATTATTACACTGCCAAGCAAATTAACAACCACTGCTCTAAAATATCCATAAAGAGTTCTAGGAATTTCTTATACTTTTTTAAAAATAAAAATATTTTCAGATAAGGAATAAAAGTTAAAATATTTACAGTAGTTTCATTATAAAGTTATAAAGAAATTTAATAAAAAATACAAGTATATAAGATTATATATTTGTATATAAGATATTTAAAAAATGCTTTAAAATATCTTATAAAATATCCTTTCTCATATATCGTAGAAAATCTCTCCTGTGCCAGTTGGAAAAACATAAATCAATTTTAGTGTCTTATAAATTGATTTATGTTTTTCCAATTGATTTTTTTATTAGATATAATTATTAACGATACATTTATATATAAGTAATCTTAAACTTTTCTGAAATACAAAAATTTACTAGTCACCTGATATATGTTATGTAGGTTTATGCAACATTGTCATATACAAATGGTTTCCAATTCAATAAAGGGAAACTAGAGATTAGAAAAGTAGGAAATAGAGATTTCTCTGACTCATTTGAAATACTATGTGCACATAAAGAAAAAATAATAGTTCTTTTATGCCATCATTGCGTATTTCCAAAAGTGGCAGTTCACAAAGTTATCAGCCATGGCAACTTCATCAACAAACATATGTTTCAAGTAAACGATGCAATGCTAAATTTCAGAAGAGTAATAATATGTTTTCTGTTGCAAATTGTACAATTTCCAGGTATACATAAGAAATCTAAAATAATTTGCATTGCAAGAATTTCGCGATCCTTTTGGACGTCAATAAATGTTTAGGTATGAGGCCTCGCTTGGACTAAAGTCCATACACATCTAGAGCAATTGACTCCTGATGAGAGAAGGATCTTCAGCTAATTCAATTCATTTCATGGAACCATATTTAAATTACCACAGCCAAATTTTCATATAAAAGAAGTAAATCTAAACGTAAGAAGCTATATACCTCGCAGAACAATTTTAGATCGTTCGAAGACTAATATCAGGTGAGTGCTTCATTAACTGTGGAACTGCTTACAATTCCAAATCAATAGATTTAGAAAGTTATGCAATACGAGCTTTTAAATATACAGGGGAATATGTCATATATTCAAACTTTCAATTAAAATACAATAATAAATTCCTAAAATAAACATTAGCATAAGTTGATTCCATAATGTAGAAAAAATGGTCAAGTGATTTTTATATTACTCTTTATTAATTTAAATCTATTCTGATAACTCCTGAATATTCAAATTATAATGTTCATATACTATATGCAATGCAAAGTGTAGAAATTAATTCATAAGATCCGAAACCAAATGAAAATTAAGTATTAATGGGAAAATAAAAAAGAAAAAAAAATCTGAGTCTAAAATTCTTGATTGATTTCTCGAAAATGAATTCCGCTTGATTAGAATTTGAATGGAGATGTTTCCGAAAAACTGAAGATGCAAACACAAAATTCTAATCTGAATCCTTAAGTCTACATACAAAACTATACATTCCAAAATAAAAATATAAAAACTAATTTATTTAAAAAATAATAAACAAAGTGCAGAAAAAATAAAACTATTAACAAATTCAATAATAACTCACCAAACAGTAAGCTAAAATGCACGTAGTTTTTAAACGTCAACACATTTATATCAACCAAAAATATTTTCTTAACAATCCTGCAGATTGAAAAAAAAATCTTATCACTTTATATTTTATCTGAAGGATAAAAACTAAGGAAAAATGTTTTCATCTATTGAGGTCACTCAATATTTTAATCTCGTCAAATACTGAAAAATATATATATTGAAGTTAAAAAAAAAAAAAAAAAAAAAAAGGATTCGCTCAGAATATTTTTCGAATAAAATTAATTAAAAAAATTCTGAATTTAAATATCCCAAAAGTTAGCGTAGTGAAAATAAACTGATGCTAATTTTACATAAAATGTTTGGATATTTTAAAATTTTCCAATTATTTAAATCAAAACCATAAATAAAATTATAAAACATTGATCTTCAAAAGAGTATAAATATGTATTAGCTAAAACATCCGAGTCTTATAGAGGCCCTTTTTAAACATTTATATAGCTCACAGGTATATATTTATTTATTTAAAATTCACACATAATTTAAAGTGAAAAATAAACCCATTAAACAAGTATAATTTTCAAATAAATAAGGCTTACGAATTGCCATACAAACTTATTCTAAACTTAACAAGTTGCTATTTAATCCGTAAAATTCTGAGAAAATATTTAATAAACCTTCTAGTGGAAAATGTAAGTTATCAAAAAAAATCAGACATAGACAAACTATTTTACATAATATTTAAAGTATCATACATATTGTTGATTAAAAATAAACTTTTTTCAAAAGCATTTATTTTAAAAAAATACTTTATGTAAATCAAAAAACATTTTACTAATTGTGAGACTAAATTTACAAAACAAAACTGAATTTTTATATTTTAGGAAATTTAAACAGAAAATTTAATATATTTTACTTAATTCTCAATTTTTAAATTTAAATTGTTTTATTTTTTATTAAACACAATAAATTTTAATAACTGATTCATTTTTGCCTGTTAGTTTTTATATAAATATTGTTAACAATATATATATATATATGCACATTTTTATATTTATAGAATAAACTATCTAAGAAACAGTGTATATAAATATTTAATTGTTATTTATGTGTACATTTCAATATAAATTGAAAAACAAAACAACGCTATTAAATTCGTGTGTCAATCTCAAAATATTTTAAATTAATATAAACTTTATCTCCTTAATTTCTAAAATTTTAATCGTCAAAAAAATCAAAAATATAATAGTATGTTACTTTAATCATAACATTTTCGTAATATTTTGCGTCAAAAAACTCTTAGCACATAAACAAATTGATTTTTCAAATGTAAATTTATTATTTATATATAAATTCCTTCATAAAATAATTTCATTTGAGTATTAGAATAATTTTTGTAATTTTTAAATAAATTAAAATTTATATTTACGAAAGTATGGAAAGTTATTGAGTGTTCATTCTCTTATATATTTCAATAATTTCATTCTCTAATATGAGTTTGCGATTCAAAAATTTAATTAATAAAATTTCATTAATAATTTTAAAAAGTCCTCCCGTGATTTATAGGTAAAATTAGTACTTGTCTGTCTGTCCAGGGTTCAGTTTAATTCCTTGTTGAGCACCCGGCGAAATATGTTAAGCTTTTGCTTCTTGCAAATACATCTATCTTGATTGAGAATTGTGTTTGAGAATTTTCTAGATTTTCTTTGTCAGAATCAATGAATATTCATTGCTAAAGCCATTAAACGATAAATATTCAAAAGAGTTTCTTACAAGTTTTCGATAATTAAACTATGTGATGTCAAATAAATTTAAAAAATAATTTTTGTAATCTATAAAAAAAAAATAATACGTTTTCCAGCCAAAATACACCACCAAGAAAGACCAGCACAGAAAAATTTATATGGCAAAAAAAAAAGTAAATAAATAAATAAAAACATTTTCAAGTATCAAATGATTGAAATAACAACCTTTTGTGTAATGCGGATGATGACATAATTAGTAGTTAGGGTAGCTATTCATGTCTAGTGGTCAGCATGCCTAACTGTGAATAGGGGGATCTGGGTTCGAATCCTGGTACGGGCGTAGATATATTTTCTCTCCCTATCTATTCTGTCTTTATCTTTTCTTTGTATGAATTAATGTGAAGGGTTGACTACCCTATAAACGGGTACCTATGGTATGTGTGTACTGAGGAAGTTGGACTCCACACCTAAATATGGTTCAGTTGGAAAAGTGGAGCAGCACAACCCATAATGCCAGCCTAGTTGGCACACGACAATAATAACAACAGGTGGTCATTATTGTTGTCTATAACCGCTGCAACCGCCTCGACATACAATCGAAGATATTTTGGATGAATCCTTAGGATACCATATTTACTGTAGTAATAGATTCGGCTTCCATATATTGTCAGCGTTGATCTGATGTCTTCGATTGATGATATATTAGAAGAACAAGCAGGCCAAAAAAAGTAATTCAATCTGTTGATTAAAGGAGAGCTTTTGAACATAGAATGTTGGAATATGGCTAGAAAGTATGGGAGAACCCTGGATCGATTGATGATATATTAGAAGAACAAGTAGGCCAAAAAAAGTAATTCAATCTGTTGATTAAAGGAGAGCTTTTGAACATAGAATGTTGGAATATGGCTAGAAAGTATGGGAGAACCCTGGATTCCAAAACCTCAGATCCTAGCAGCTCTGTAGGCCGGCAGTATGTTTTAGAGAGATGATGAAATGAAATTCAATATCATTCTAAGCCATGATACCAGGTGCAGGATCAGTTTGGCGATGTATGACATGAACAAGAGTCGATCTCTCCCCACGATGTCTCCACATTTAAATCCTATCATTGTGTGCTACAGGAAGAAGCGGCATTCGCCAATAAACACACTGTCATTCTATTCCTTTGTCCATCTTACATAGCACCATTCACGATACAAATGCCTGTGATTTTGTGTTAAAATTAAATGAAGAAATGGGCGCCTGCAGAAATTCCTTCTAGCTGCAAACGATATCGAATAGTACGAGCGGACATCGAATGATGCATAACTCAGTGGAATCTGTTAAGCTTATAGTAAGTGATATGGCGTAGCGATTTATCATTGCCATACGTACAATAATCTTGCCATCACGTGTAGGGGTACAACAAGATGGGTGAAATCTGCACTCTAGGTCTCTCATTCGCTTCTACACCCAGTTGTTACAGACCCGTATCACAGTTGTTTAGTTTCATCTTACACGCTCACCAATTCTTCTAAAAATAATCCGAAATCTCTATATGCTTCTATTTTACTTCAGTCAAACTCAAAAATTTGCTTGAAGGGCGTGCTACAATAGATAATTAAGCAGTTTACGCAAAAAATGCACGAAAAAGCAATTGCTATTATTTAAATCGAGATAATCTCTTTTTCCCTTTATATAGGATTTGGAGATAGCACTACAATCCCTGCAGCTCAATTTGTCTAATGGTCAGCGAGGCTGATTGCGGATAAGGAGATCCTGGGTTCAAATCACAGTTCGGGTATGGATGTACTTTCTATATCCTGTTTTTGTCCTTTCCTTGTATGAATAGCTGGAACATGACAACTACAAACCACGTAATGATTCTTTCAGCTGCAAATTCAAAATCTTTACACCGCAAACGTCTGATGTAAATTTCACATGATCTGCAAGTTCTTTTCAGATGGTTGTAATTATTGAGGGCCTAGCAATTTATATTAATACAATTTTTTTTTTTCATATGTTTTCGCAAATTGTGTGAATTCCCCACTTTTTGTTTGAAAATTAAAAATTAATCTAAAATGGTCTCGTAATTTAAAAGATTATTTGTGTGTGTGTGTTTATAAATTTATATTTATAATTTCTATATTTATAAAGTTCAACTCCATAAAATAATTTATTTTGATTAAATGACTTTTATCAAAAAATATACTGTGAAATATGTTCGCATTGTAACCCCATTTCTAGTTTATACTGGTATATATTCATATATTTTGTTTTTATTATTTCTATTAAACAATCTGATACTAATTACTTCAAAAGATAGTACTAATTTACATTATTTCTCTGTTTGTATTGATTTAGAATTTTATCAGAATTTTTATTGATAAATATATCTGAATAAAAAATTTAATGTTTCTTTTAGAATAATTTTTCTAAAGAAATAAAAAGTTGTTTATACACATTATGTGGAAAAATACCAAACTCAAATTATAAAATTAGAGATTTTAACATTTTTCATATGCCCGTAAAATTTTCTGTCCTATAACACATAATAACTTCTTTCTTCTGAATTAGAATAAATATATTTCCAATTTATTGTTCCACAGGAGTAGCTGCTAAATAAAATAGATGGTATGTAAAAAAAATAATGAATAAATTAGAATCATAAGCTTATGGTATTAAAACAAATAATGATAAAATGCTGCATGAATCAATTAACATTAAATTATGATTATTAAATAAATCATTTAAAATAAATGTTTAATTGAAAATTAAGCTGAGCATAGAATCAAATAATATGCCAATATAATATGCCATAATAGCAAAATTAAACATATCTTAATCATCGAACGATCAAGTTTCTTTATGATATACATTTTTGCTTTACAAAATTAACCGTTTAGAAAACAACTAACTGGGAGTTATTAGAATAAAATTTTCAATCGAAAATTGGCAGGAACTTGCAATTTAAAATAAATTCCAAACATAGTCATGACTATAACTTTATAATATTAAAATTATGAGTAAATTTTTATTTATTTTTTGGTTTATCTGTGGTTTAAGTACCCCTTTGTCGCCAAATGGGCGATAGACGCGCAAAGCGTGGTAACCCTTATTATTTCATCCTAAATGCACTCCTTGTGGCAATCTTGTCTTTTTTGTTAAACAATTATAAGTGTATTTTTTGTTATACAATTCGTAAAAAAAAAACATTGTTTTTGTTACCATGTCAACGGTGAAATTCGTTAAAAACATGGATTTCGGTTTCATCGCCATAGAAACACCATTTTTGCGTAGTATCTCGGCGCATTCAACTCCGCGAGACAACACACACAAAAACGCGCCAGTTGGCGACTTTTTGAAAATGCGCCAAATAAAATATTATAGGAATAATAAAAATAATAGGGGACCCAAAACACATTTTCACTTAATTTTTAAAGACCAAATGATTTTCTGCTGAATGTCGCAAGTTGTAAGACTTCTGATAATGGTGACCAGTTGAACATCGCCGATTTCGCGCACAGCGCTATTAAACATGCAGTTTCGCGGTATCAAAATATTATTTTCACAATCCTTTGAAATTAACAATATTTTATTTATTTTCCTGAAGTCAAGAAATTTGATGTGAGATAAACATAAAAAATTCCTTTTATTGAACTGGAATATTATCCATATTGGTTCTCTATTTTGTTTTATATAGCTTAAATAATGTGCAATGATTCTGTATATGTCCTAATTTATTGTTGAAAATGTAGTTCAGTGTAATTATTTGAAATGTCATAACGGATATATCTCTATATAAGTCTCCTATTTCAGCATATGCTTATAAAATATTTTTAATTTTTCCAGGGAATCAAAGTATTGTGAATAATTACAAAAATAAACAAATAATCAACGAAATAATAAACAATTTTTTTATGGTTGCTCGTAAAGCACCTCTCTTGCCCTTGAGCAAACTCTTAAATCTTAGAAGAAATGTATGTATATTGCACTTTTATGTCAAAAGTAATTGACTTTTCGTGAAGTCTGTCCCAGTTACTTTCTTTTACGAGAAATATCGAAAAAAATTTTCAGCAATATAATTAAGTATATTACTCTAATATAATTAAGTATACAAGTTGCAACTGAATTATTATTGCCACACATACAAAATGATGAAAAAATATTTTTATAATTATGAACCTAAACTTAATCCATGTCTTCCTAGTAGATTCTGTGTATTTTTTCTTTCCTCGTAAAAATTATGATATTTAAAAAAAAAAAAAAAAAAATCTGATATTATTATGCACTTAGATGAAAAAAGTTGAAAAAATAGAAAAGTCAATTTCTTTCAAAATATGTTTACTTAAAGATTATGTAAATGACAAATATTTTTCGTAAATTACATAGTTGCTTTAATCGAGTAATAATAAAGACAATTGAAAATATGAAGATATAGGAAAAAGATCATAAAATACATTAAATGTTAGTAAAAATATCACAGCAGTATTCGAAAAATAAAATAAAAAATCCTATAGAAAGGAGTATGAAAAAAAAATAAATAAATAAAAATATGAAAGAATAAATTCTTAATTTAAAATTAATTGTGAAATAAATTAGTTTAATTGCCAAAAAAGTTAAAAAAACGATTAATTTATTTTGGAAAATAGAGTAATAAAATATTACCAATTCTTCATTGATAAAGGAAAAGAAAGAAAAAAAAAAAAAAAAAACTAGGAAACTGCGAATATAGATTATGTGTATGAGGGTCACTCGGAAATTTTTGAGATACAACTAGGTTTTTAAAGTTATACTTACAAAATTTTAGGTGTGTTCAAAGTAGTTTCCTCCAGCATCAATGCACTTTTGAAGATGAATTTTCCACAGATTAAATGCCTCAACATTCATTTCTTGAAATAATGAAAAAAATGCATTTACAGCCACATCAATCTCTTCTTCTGAATGGAAACGACGTCCACATAAGTTCTTTTTTAGATTAAAGAATAACCAAAAGTCGCACATAGCTAGATCAGGTGAATACGGCGGATGTTCGATCACTTTAATTTGTTTTGTAAAAGAAACTCAATTGTTAACGGCTGTATGTGAAGATGTCTTTGTCATTGTGAAGCATTAGTCCCCTAACATTCAGCTCTTGTAGAATTTCTGGAAGACATTTAGTGGTATACCAGTTTGCTGTTACTGTCTTCTGTCCTTCCAACTTGATGGCTTTGACCAATCCCGTACTTCTGAAGAAAATGGCAAACATTACATTTTTCAATGCGCGTTGTTTTTTCACCATTGTCGGCGTGGGATCATCTTCAAAGACCCATACTTTGCTTTCCTGACGTGTTGGAACGTCAAAAAACGGTATGTACGTTTCATCATCTGTTACATGAATGATTTTGTGTATGGATGCGGATCCAATGTTAAATTCCTTCTGTATCATTTGATAGGTGCAGCGATTATCATCCATTAACATTTTTCGTATGGCAGACACATTATCCGAGATTACTGCTGACTGCGTCCTTTCTGTGTGTTCTTCATCCTGAAGAAAATTGCGACCTCTTCTAAATTCTCTAAACCATCTGAATACAGTAGCACGAGCAGGAGATTCATCACAGAGAGATACTAATTGCAACCGTTGAACGCATTCTTCTTGATTTAATCTTGTTTTAAAATCGTAGAAGATCATAGCGCGAAAATGTTCTCACTTCAACTGCATTTTTCTTTTCTGTTTAAAATTTATTCTATGATAAACAAGTTGAAGTAAGTCAGTAAAAAAATCGTCTTCTGTGTTAAAATACTTTGTATTTTAAAATTAAATCGTTATTGTTATTTTGAAAATTCTCATCTACGCGTATTTCAAAAATTTCAGAGTAACCCTCGTATAATAGTTTAAAATTTCTCAAGCAACACCCACAGACAGAATTTTAATTAATAAATCAAAAGATGTTCAAAATAAATTAATAATGTCGGTTTATTTATAAAGCACCGATAACATTTTCTAGAAACTTAAGTTTCTTCTTCGTTTTCTTTTTATATTATCAATGTTATTTTGACCGTGGCATTCAAGTGGATCTCATATCACTAGAACCCACGAATCACACAAAGCCAGAGAGCTATTAACTAATCTGCAACAATCACCCATTATTTTCCTTAGAATTTAAACCTGGATCTTGATACTTCCGCGACGTTTCTCTTATTAATACATAACTAATTAATCAAGATTTAATTACAAATAAGGTATATAAATATAAATTAAATCGGTGAAGCTTAGTTATATTTTAATGAAAAAAAAACAATTCAATGACCTCACTGCAGTGTTGAATTATTTCAGAGAATAATACCTCACTGCTTGAATATCAACAGAATTGTAATTTCGTGTACTCAGTTTAACAGAAATATATTTAAAATAATACGAATTAAAGTAAAAATTTCATAATTTGAATTAAAAATTCAATTAATCTAATGCAACAAATAAAGTAAAAAGTAATAAATCTCATGTATCAGGGGGGGGGAGTTATTAGTTAAAGGATAAAAATGTTTAATTGGTTTCAACGCACATCATCTGGTTTTGATTTATACTTTTAATGTGTATAGACGTGAAAATAATAACTGAAGAAAAAGAAATATAATTTACATGAAAAGTTGAAACAACTAAATGAAAAAGAGCATTCTCAGAAAACATTCTGGTAGATTTGAAGATGATGTAAAACAAGTTTAAATATGCACTATAATATTCACGTTATTTTTTTATCTCATGATATAATTAACAAATAAATTTACTAAGTTCAGTTTTTTCCCCTCTAAGCTTGAAAAGAAATTCAAATTTCTATACTTCCTTCATATTCAGAAAAAAATAAACATAAAAATTAACAATATTGATATTTTTTCTAAGAAAATTTTGGAACTGAAAGAAATGAACTACACTTTCAATGAGAAGGAGAGCTTGATACTATAAAAGTAAATTTAATATCAAAAAACATCCTCTGCAATTTTATAAATATAGTTTTTATTTCGAATAAGCTTATTCCATATTAAAGCAGCATTGGAGCCTGTAATTTAATTCTTGAGAAGAAACCATGATCTAGGTCGTTCTTGTATCTAGAAAGTAACGAATTCAAGGGGGGGCATTGCCCTTTGAGAATGATAAAAGCTGTGCCTAGTTGTAATCATCTGCTGATGAGTATAGGTACATGCACATCACTGTATACATATACATTCTGATACGCATATTGGCTGGCAAGGAATACCAATTAAATAATAATCTCTTCATTAAACCGTGATTTACGAAACAATTGGTTGTAGAGAATCTTTGACCTTTAGACATAAGATAAGAAAAATGTTTCTCAATATCCTCATCTAAAGTTTATTATTTTTCATAGGTCGGGTCAGTAGGACTACCGTGGACGGAGATACACGAAGAAACACGTTGAGGCATAGAGTCAATGAAAGTACAGATGGCGTCTAGGAGAATAGCTTTCCGTTCATTGTCAACCATTTGCCAAAGTGCGTTTTTTGAAAGAGGCAGTGTTAGGGTCAGCAAATGATGTACAATCATATTCCAAATGTGTTCGAGTGGTGAGAAACCTAGCGAGCATGGTGGCCAAGGAAGCTGTTGAATACTTTGCAGCGCATGTTGGCTAATGCGAGCAATGTGTGGTCGAGCGTTATCCTGCTGATAAGTTATTGGGCACACTCTGAAGGCAGGAGTGCAACCAGCGGCAGCACATGATGCACGTAATGTTGGGCTGTCATAGGGCCGCGACCTGGAATCGTACGCAATAGCACCCCAAACCATGAGGCCAAGTTGCAGAATTTCGGTAGACGTGCATAGCGAGGCCACCCCCGCCTCGATCCACGAATGCTGTCATTACTCTGGCTGCACTGGCACCATACAAATGTTCTACAGTTCCAATCATCTTCACCACAGCCGGTGCACTGTGGACGCATCCAGGTATCTGTCGGCTCCAATTTGCCGTAAGGACTAACCTGCTCTTCTCGGCCCCATAACCATGACACTCATAAACTCGTCTGTCTGTTGTAACTGACTTCGTAGACGATGGTCTGGCATTCTCTGCAATTACAGGTGTCCTTTGATACAAGAACAAACTTTCAACGCTTATTTTCCAAACAGAAATAAAGACGCAAATATTGACCATTCTGCCGGTTTATGCCAATTTCGATATCTAGCAGGAATCAAATCTTCATTGAAGTTGAGTTCACTACACGAGTCACCTACAGAATAATCCAGAACATTACAAGGCAGTTCTGGATTCATATCAGAATAATTAGAAACATATAACAAAGCATTACCGTTGATTATATCATCCATAAGTCAAACACTTTGAATTCACAACAAAAAAATATATATAATAAAAACATGAACAAAGAATACCAAATATATCAGACTTCCGATAGGCAACTTAGTTTGAATACTTTTCAGTGACATGGACAGAGATGTGACATCAGTTTAAATATTATTATGTACCCAAAAAATCTTTAATTAAAAGTCGTGGGCAACCAGATGTGGCCAACAATTAGCACCCGTATGGGCAACTCAGTTAAGGGGTTAAAATAGATTCCGAACCACTATAAGCGAACCACCTAAGGAGAGTATCAAACCTTCTAAGAAACTGCCAATTCAGTTACCTATTTGGTCTTTTAATAATAACAAAGACCTTATTGAAGGCAGGACTTAATATTAAAGGTTAATAGTATTTGCCCAAAGTTTTTTTGATTAGAAAATATGTCATATCTTTAATAGTTATTTAAATGAGTCGCCAAGACGAATGTCTCCTGACCTAACAAACTGAAGATTTGATTGAAGCATTATAAGATTGTATAATGCAGTTCTAGGAACATAGTGCAAGTATTGTACATTCGTTTCCAATGTACAAAAGTTTTTTTTTTTTTTTTACAAAAGAAAACAGGGAGTTCTGCCACCAGCCAGAGACAACACATGTGATTGCTATTTAATGTGAAGAAAGGACTGTCACTTTTCATGGGGTTACTGTTACACAAGTCTCTTCTAACATCAAATTACACTAGTTTTAAGCAACGCAGTTCTTGCTTAGTTAACACCACCATTATTAGGTTCATAAAATGTCAAAAACATTAAAGTAATGGAAATGAAACACATCTGTGGATTTGGACTAGCAGACAATTTCATATAAGATATTATTAATTACTTCGATTCTTACTGTCAAGTTGAATTAAGGATGTTCTAATCTTACTTGAGCTTTCCTTTTTAGAATTTATATAAGAATGTTCATTACCATATTGAAATTAATAATAAAAAATGATAAGACTTTACATAGTAACAAAACTATGGAAAAAGGAAACAATTTCAGTAAAGTTAAAAAAAATGTTAAAAAATATAAGGAAAAAAATTACAGAAATTTATTATTTTTTTTTCTCTTTTCCAACAAAATAGTCATTTCAACTAAATTAATTTTGTGTGATAAAATAAAAAAGTGAAATTCAATGCAGAATTTGTTTAAAAGAAATAGTCAACATGAACTCATTCATCTCCTTACCCATTTTTTTTTCCTATTCCAAGCCATCTAATTTTATTTTTAAAACATTTTTAAACATATTCATTAAAAATAGCATTTTGTTTACTCTTAAATGGAACTTTTGTTATTGAATATATTTTTTTAAATATTAAAAAGGTAGTTATTATTACAAGACCAATTAACATTCAGTATAAATATACTGATTTACATATCTCTTGTAAGAATATTTTTAAATTATAAGTATTTTCATATTTTTTAGAGTTAAAATATATTACATGTGATTAGCAAACATTTTTTGCATAGTATTTTCTTTTGATAACATATGAAGTTCCATAAAATAAAATACTAATATATGAATTATTTTAGACAAGATAATACTATATCAAGAATAAAATAAATTTACAACACATATTTAGTGCATTATAATTAACATAATAATCTCAAACTAGTTTAAAATAAGTTTTTTGAGTCTCAAAATAAAATATATAAATCGAAGATAAGCAAAAATATATAATTATGTATCTAATATAAAAATTATATTTTTTAAAGCAATTGAAAGCAAAGACACAAAAACCAGGCTTCAGAATAAATTTACTCAGCACTAAATTATAGATTTTGTTTTGTTTTACAGAAGAAATATATTCACATTTGATGCAGATTTAAAAATATATATATACAGACCACAATGACAATCTCAATTTGAAGTGCAAAAACATGATAGCTCATTTAAAATATGATTACAATAAATAAAATTTACTTTTTAAATATATTACAAAAGGAGCAATATTTAGACATAATTGAATAAAAATTAACATTTAATCAATATTCAACGCAGATAAAATTTGTAATGCATATACAGAAAAATAAAGTTATGTTACAACATATATTATATAGAATTATCAATAACTCTACAAATTTTTGCTTTCTAAATAATTTAACAGTACTATAAAGTGCAGACTAACAAAAACTAATAGATATCCTTTTAATTTTTTCAACTGCATTAAAGAAACTTAATGCAACCAATTGAAACAAAATTATTTTGATTATTGGCACATAAAATGCAGTTTACAAAGTGCTTTCAGTATCATATGAAATTAAGAGAGAGTTCTTAAAATCTTCGTAAAAATTCAGCGAAAAATTGCTTGAAATGCACAACATGATAAATAACTTTCAACAGCAACATAATACAATGATGTCAACATCTTAAAATTTGTAAAAAGTCAACTAAAATTGTTTTTAGCAATTTTTACACTAAAGCACCAACAAAAATATTTTAGATAAGAAAATTGCTTTTCTAAGTACAGTTTCACACTTTTCACCTATGAATATCACATAACATACATTAAGTGTAATATTACCTGCATCAAAAATAAAAATTCATGACATTCAAAATTGTTGGTTCTTAATTGCATCATTAAAGAAAAATGGAAATAAAAGTTTAAAAATATATTAAACTTTACTTAAACCTATTAATTTGTGGTGCTACATGATCCACAAAAACAAGATGAAAAGATAGCTACACAGAGCATGTGTAGCATAAAAACTGTTTATGTATAATAGTGAATTAACTTCTGAATGGCTAATCCTTAATTTTTCTTTTACTATATTACTCAAAATATTTATTTCTCAATAAATTTAACATAAACATATTTTTAGTAATCATACAAACTTTACTAAATAATCAGTTACAGAAATTTAATTTTATTGACTGCAATTGTATAATCATGTCTAAAATAGGAAATATTTAAAAAAAAACTAAATAAAAACTTTAACCAACAATTTCAAACATTATTTTAAAATCCTATTATTTTAAACTTCTAAACATCTGTCATAAAAAGCAAAAATAAATCTTGTTTTTTCATCAATTTAGATGAAAAATTGTTTGTAAAAAATTAAGATAAAGCTGCACAATTGCTTATTTCCCTTTTAAAAGGCAAGTAAATGATGATGGATTAAGTACATATTTATTTCCTTTTAAGGCACAAAAATATAAAATAAAGAGATGCATTTGAAATAAAAAAAAAAGTATCACACTATTTCAATAGTAAATAAAAAATTTAAAAACAGGCAATATAACTTTTATAAAAAAATTAGCAAATATATATTTTCATACTGTCAAAGATAGTTTGAGATTCAGTCAATCTTCAATAAATACTTAATGTTTAAACAGCACTATATAAGATGTAAATACACAAGATATAAACGTGAAATTTTATGACAGAATCTTTAACATTTTCTATGCAGGCACATACAGTAAACAATTTATGAGACGCTTGAATATAAAACATAATGTTCAACCATATTAGAAATACTTTTACAAATAGTAACAGATGAATGACTGTGACATAGAGCTAAAAATAAAACTTTCAGCTACACTGAAAAATACTTAGAACGAAATGCTCAAGTATAATTTCTTTGATGAGATGAATGACTAGGACACAATGAGATGCACAAATAAGCACAAGCTCAATGTATACACACAAAAATATACATAAAAGCATTTTTTTTTGACGCACAGTTTAAATATTATGAATTTAACAAATATCAGATCCTGTGTTTCCTTTTGTAACCTCTCCATTTAAAACATAATCTAAATATTTCGTAACTCTTTTAAATTGAGCATAGAGGAATAGTATAAATTTAACAGCTAGTATTTACTTCTATTTTAAGATAAAAAATAAACATTTTACATTTGAAAAATGTAAACAAACAAATAGAAAAGAAACCAAAAACTATGTTTCACTTAAAATACTTTTTTTTTTCTGAGAGGTTTCAGTTTGCATAAAAGGAAATGACATTACTAACATGCATTTATCACTGCATATTTTGTAAAATTGAAAAATATGTCCATACCACCAACCATTCATTTTAAATTTGCCTATTTACCACAAATTGACAAACACTTCACATTCACAGGTTTTCATTGACCAATAACTGATCTGATACACAGAGGACAGTTACACAATATTTTAAAGTTGTCTTCAATATATATATATATATAGTAGCAGGAGCTCATGCTAGTAAGCTTTTGATATGCTTAGGAGTTGACTCATCATTTAGATGCCTTGTAGTATACCTGAAAATGTACTTCAAATTATTACATCTTATTAATAATTATTAGACATATAACTAGCAACTAATAATATATAATCACTCCTAAAGAATATTATATGCAAAAAACTGCACTAGATCTTTTGCGCAAATATTTTTCATTTATGATTAACACAACTCATTACAATTGTATTTTATGTAAAAATTTCAAGTGATACAGAAAATTATTTTTTTTATAACACTTACTTTTAAATAACAATTATATTTTTAACAAAGTAGTAAGCTCTGCTTTCAAATTCCACAAATACTAAAATATTTTCCCTGAGGTAGCACAATTAAAAATATATAATGGCTTTTAAACCATTTGAAATGCACAGTTATCAAAACATTAGAAAAGTATAAACAATCGTAAAAAAAATTCCATATAAAAAAGATAACTTTTTTTTTTAATAATAATAGTCATTAGATATTGGAGTTAAATATGAAACAGTAAATTGATTCAAAATATATTAATTCAGATGTTGTTAACCCTTTGTGGTATAATTTAAACTTTGGAGTTCCAGGTGATGGAACCCCAAAGCTGATAGATATGATGTGTCAGATGTAAGTGAAAATGATGGTGATGATTTATCCTAACCAGGTTCCTCTATGCAGCCCCAAAACCTTACTTGGATAACTAAACAGATTGTCAAAACCTTACTTGGATAACTAAACAGATTGTACAGATTTTTTTTTTTTTTTTTTTTTTTGTGTATGTGTAGAGTAGCAGGCCTCTTTGTGATGCCTGCTAGATCACATTAAATCTGCTACACAGGTGTAAAGCATTTTTTTTCCAATCATATTCAAAAACATTTATGCATATATGGGCTTTATTGCAATGCTTGCCTTTTACAATCTTTGTGGCGAAATGTTCCATGTGATGTAACACCCACAAAATCGAAATGGTAAATGCAATCTTTAAAAATTTTTTATCGTATACTCTTAAAGGCCTAAATAGACAAACTACAAATTCTTAATATTTTACCTTTAAAAGATAGTGTACCTGAAAGGGTTAAATCAAACAAATTTGAACTTTTCTTAGTTGATGATAAATTTTTCATAATGCATTTACCAAATTGTTAAACAAATTTGAACTTCTTTTCTTAGTTGATGATAAATTTTTCATAATGTATAATGAGTAACATGGGGGCAGTATCTTCGGAAAATCTGTTCAAGTGTTGGCGTTTGCAGATGACATTGCACTGGTAGCCAGAAATAAAAAATATTTAATAGAAGCCTTTGAAGCTATTGAGAGGGAGGCCAGACTGGCAGGGCTTGTTGTTAATCAAGTTAAAACTAAATATTTCCCTTTAACTAGAACTCAATTTACCCAATCTCATCTACTCATTGGTGATTATAAATTTATAACAGTTGATGAATTTATCTATCTTGGCTCAATGTTTAACGAAAATAGTGACATTTTCCCAGAGTAAGAAAACGTTTAACTGCAGCTAACAAAGCCTTTTTTGGCCTAAAACATTTACTGAAAACTAACTTTTTATCATGAAAAACTAAGTTACAGATCTATAGAACACTTATCCGTCCCGTTTTGACTTGTGCCTCAGTCTAGACAGAAAATGAGAGGTTGTTGGGTCTATTTGAACACAGGATTTTAAGAAGTATCTTTGTGGAAGTACGAAGGAAAACGGTGTCCGGCACAGAAGATAAATACAGAAATATAAAAACATAACAAGGAGCCAGATGTTGTATACCACATTTAAGTAAATCGTCTTAATTGGGTTGGGCATGTTATTAGAATGAAGGACAATAAAACAAAAATTGTCAGTGGAATCCAGAAACTTGTGCAGAAGGTCTTGGCTCATCCTGGGCTGGTGTATCATGAATGACAATGATAATAAGTAGCATAATTTCTCTTTCAATTTGATTTAAAAAGAGATTTCTACCATTATACAAGAGCAAAGGCTGTAACAACCTAGTGGTTAGGGCATCGGTCTTCTGTCCAGAAGCGTTGGATTTGATTCCCAATGCCACTAAAGACACACCAAGCACTTGTAATATATGTGCTCATTAAATCTGTGGAATCAAAAGTTCCGTGGTTGGTCGTTGAACAGTTACCAAGGGTGTAATGGTCAGGAGAAGATTTCTTCACACTCCATTCAAAGTCAAAATTGAAGTAGTGGATCCTCAGGTGGTGCCATCTATCGGAGGAGTCATAGAACAAAGATGTACTTTTACCTCTGTGGTAATCTGGTTAAATGAAAGATGCACCCTTCTGACTTTTCCCATAGCCATTAGCTACCAAGCTTGGCTTGTCTAAGTATTATAAATAACAATAATGCAAGAGTAAATTTACACTATTTCTAAAAAATTTAAGGTACACAGTAAAAAATTATACGATTTTGACCATGTGAAAATTGTTAAAAGTTAAATTATAGCATTAAATTAAAACCAATATTAAGAATTTCTTTTTTGTTTTTAACTGATTGAAAACATTTAACAAAAATTATAGCAGAATAAATTTATCAATAATTTTAAAAAAAATTACTTCATTTTTATCTTAACTAATGTAGGATAAAATTGGAATTGAAGAATAAATCCATTTGTTTTATTTAGTAACCATTTGTGTCATTAAGTTTTTCATATTTTTATTTATTCAAGATAAAATGTATCCCCATTTTCATGAAAAGTTGTGAAAAATAATTCAGTGAAGTTAAAAAATCAACACTGCAAGAAAACTCAAACAGCCTATCAGACATTTTACGTTAATGCTCATAGTTATTTTATTTATACATCCATAACAATCTCTGTAAATTTATATATTAAAGATATACATGTTGAAGTTAATTTTTTATGTAAGTTTACTTCTTTATCATAATAGATTACAAGTCATTTTCAGAAACTTAAAATATTTTTAGAAAGAATTTATTAACAGTTGTAAGAGCTATTAAACAAAAATGCATTATTGGCAGGAAAGTTAAATTTCTAATATGATTTAGTAGTTATTTCTTTCAAAAATTTATCAAAATTAAAAATAATATGGCTTTTAAAATATATCTAAACTTTAATTTCTAATGTTTTCATAAAAATGTATAAATAAGATTAAAAAATAAAATAACACACCTTAATGCATTGAGTAAACCTTCTACAACATTGGGTGGTTGATCTTTGAGAACTTTTATAGATCCTTTCACCTAGTTTAATGGAAAAAAATATGTAAAAAACAGCAAAGATTTAGCAATTTAATTTTAATTAATTTGGTAAAAAAATACATTGATACTTTTATTATTAAAAATATAATCCTATAGAAATGAAAAAATGATTAGGTTTACAGATTCCAAATCAGTAAATTTCAGAATTCTAAGACAGTAATTTTTTTAATTTATAAAACAAAATTTACAAGAAAAAGTCATAATAATGAAGGAAATTTTATAATATTTTATAAATACAGGATTTCTTTTGTAAGGTTCATTTGTAAAAAATAAAATAAATAATAAAGAAAAGATTCAAATGAATAAATGCTTGCCTATAGATAAAATAATTGATATTTAAAGATCTTATCGTTTGCTGCAAATATTTAATAATAGAAAATACATTTATAACAGAAGCATTTTTTTTCATTATTTAAATCACATGCTTTAGCAAAAATGCTAATTTAAGCCTACTAATATTAAATACATTGAAATAATACATAAAAAAATCCCATACACAATATTTTATTTGTTAAATATTCCATTTTTAATTTTTAAAACTATTTCAAATCAAATTTCCTAAATGAACTCACTTATGAATATAGCAACCTGATCCCATTAATTATAGACTATTTTTCCATAATATAATAACTGTTTTAATACTTCACTTTTGAAAGATGAAAATTCAGAATGTACAGAAAGGAAGAAAATCCAGATGAGGCGGCATTTATGACAAAATTATGCCATTTAAATGGATATCAATGTATGATTTCTTAATCTTATTATTAACTTTTATTCTATGATGTGCTAGCAGAAATATTTTAATTTGTGTGCTATAAGGGAAAAAGTAAATAAGTAAATTTTTAAGAATTTCAAAGAAACATTTTCAAGCATTAAAAATATTTATCTAGACACAAATATCTAGGGTAACTTTGCTTGCATGTTTATGACTTGAATGACATAAGAGAAATTTTATTAGCAAGCTGAAGTGTATAACATTAGAAATGAAAGGTATAAATGATATTTTTAAACCCTAAAATTCAAGCAAAAATATATAAGATAGATTCAATTTCTGATTTAAATAAATAATCACAATACTGTTCCTTAAAGGTATTTTAAATGTTGAAATATATTTTTTAATAATTAAATAATAAAAACCATTTGTTAGCTTTGTTTTGTACTGCATTCATATATAATTAACATACTATGAAATTTAAAGTAATTGTTTCTAACAAAAATACAAAGAATTACTTAAACTAACTCTGGACAATCTTATTCATATTAACAAATTAAAATAACTTTTTTAAAATGAAAATGAGAATTTTTTGATTTTTTCAATCTAATTTCAAAAGAAAAGTTGTTTAAAAATACTTTAAAAATGCAAATAAATCGGCGAGACATAATTGTAAAATATATTTTAGCAGATAGCTTTAAGATGAAATTGTTAAGAATAAGTTCCTTGCAGAGCAAAAATTTAAAAACAATTAAATTTTATTCATTCTTAATAACATATTTTAATGTAATTTCTCTCTCATCATGACAATAATAAAACTTTTCTAATTACAGTGAAATACACTTTACTATAAAAAAATTATTACTGTACAATTTATGAAACTAAAAATTTATTTGAAGAGTTTAACGTGTAATAAATAAATTCTCAACTTTTGAAAAATACTTCAAAAAATCTTGAAATTAAAAAGAAAAACCAAATAAAATGTTTTTATACAAACCATTGGCATTCACCATAACAATATTCACCATATATTATTATTATTGTAAAATATATGTACATTCATCTATATACAGAATATTTTACAGCTACAATGAATAACATACACACAAGTTTTGAACTCACATCAATATGAGCAGATTTGGCAAAAGCTCCAACAGGATGCACGTGATCATAGAGAATGATTAAGCCAACCATTACCCTTAGAACAAAAAGAATAGTCTCTTCATTTCTAAATCGGCTGCAAAATTCTCTGTAAGATATGAATGAAACAAATATTGCATTAATATTTTATTTTAACAACATTAATTTTTTAAGGTGATTATCTAGTCCCATGAAATATAGTATTCTAAATATTGCAAAATAAGTAAACCACAAGTTTTCAGAATATCAATACACATAAATCTGATTTGATTAATTTAATTTCAATAGCATTTAAGAAAAATCAACAAAATTTAGTTTATTCATTAAAAAAAATTTTTTATTTACCTTTAAAATTATTTTTTTCACATTACTTTATATATTAAACAAAAGCTCTTTATCTGTGCTGATTTTGGCAATAAGTCCATATCAACTGATATTTACTATTTTTTCTGTTAAGTATATATTTTCATTCAATCATACATTATTTTAAATTATTAAAAATAAGGCATTCAATACTTGATGCATAAGTTTAATTTACATTAAGGTATTTCAAGCAGTCCCGTCAATAGTTATAAAAATATAATTCTGAGTATTTTAATAAAATATCATTAATTTTATTTTCTGCTAAGAAATATTTTCTATGCATTAATTTTCATTTTTCATAGTAATTTCATAAATGAAATTATTTAGAATATTAGATTTATTATTCTTATCTTTAATACGATTTGAAAACTCATTGATTTTATATTACATAAAAAACAAATTCAGGACACAATTCTTTGGAAAATTTCAAAGAGGATATGCTCATTTTAGTTTATCATTCTTATTAAATTTAATTGATGAGCTATTTATTATTTTACTTAGACACATTAAACATAACATTTAATTTTAAAAACTTAATAAAAGTCAATTTAATAATATTGTAAAATCTAAATATTTACATATCTATTAATTTAAGAACTGTATTTCAAATATAAAAATGCTGTTGAATACTGTTAAATAACTAACCTATTCTCTATCATTCTTTGACATACTTTTGCCATTGTACCTAATGTTTCAGTAGTATTTTCAATGGGTAAATCTTTATTTTCAGCTACAAACCGCATTGTAGCATCACTTAGTACTTTTAGCATTGGAGTTGCATGAGCATAGAATAAGGACATTTTATTTGCTAACTCATTCGGCACTTCAAGCTCTTCATCAATAGGTTCCTGTTAAAAATAAATATATTATTTAATTAAGTGTAAAGAAATGTTTGGAAATACAGCATTAAGATCAATTTTATTAAATACTTACAATAAAATATAACTTAAAATATAAATCGTAATTTAAAAAACTAAGCGTTAAAATATAATAAAAATTAATAAACTTGAAATAATTTTAAATATAGGGTACCTGATTTGCCAATCGTAATCTACTGACAGTTCTTCGATAATAACTGAAATCATTCTGTATGGCTGGATTTGTCATCTAAATAAAGGTTAATATTTTAGAAAAAAAATTAGATTTTTTATCAAACACATATACACACATAAAAAGTGTAAGAAACTGTACAATTATTCAATATTTACATAAACTTATAATAAATTTAAATGAAATATGTATAGAGTACTGTGTTTTGGATGCACTTTAAATAAATTTTTATTAACTATTTAATGAAGTTATTAAGAACTCTGCAGAAGGAACATGACTTATTCAGGTAGTTCTTTAAAAAGTAGTTTTCACATAAAGTAAAAACAATCAAGAGATTAATAATAACTTTTCATAGAAATCTGACAGATTAAGATTTTAACTATTTAAAGTACTAGTTTTAAGTAAGGGCTTGTTCAGTTTCTCTACAGATACAAGATTCCCCCTTTCTATTTCAAGACCATTAATTTAAATTTTCTAGCTTACTTAAGATATGTTTATGGCAAAAAAATTTTAATTACATTTTTTATTACTTTTGCAACTCCTACAATTTTATTCATTTTTCCACATTTATGAAATATTACAATGAAGCCAATTAGTAGAATCATATCAAAGAGAATAAAGGTTTAACACATTAACAAAAATAACTATGCAGTAAAATAATTAAAAATGGATTAGAAAAGGGGAAATCAAAAAATTATGCATATATAAATAATTTAATTAATATATCAAGTAAACTTAGCAAAATAAAGTTGTAAAATAATAAATATTTGACTTAAATAAGTCGTTAAAAAAATTTTAGCGACTTATTTTGAAAAACATCTGACAAATTTGATTATTTTTTTTACCTGCTACTTTATATTCTTCCAATTTCCTTTTTTCTTTCCAAATTTCTTATTCTGATTGTCATTATTTTGTCCCCTCTAACCTCGTTTAATCTATCACTTTTAAAATTGTTATCGTTAAATTTTTCAAGATTGTTTGAAGAAGATTAACTTCTTTTTTATTAAAGAAAATTTTTGCACAAGATAAATTATATATGTTCATTTCTACATTTACTTGAAGTAAAAATTTTCTTAATGCAAATTTTCTAAAGGAGAAAACTCATATCCAATGAGCATGCATTCTCAACAATAGCAAAGCCATATGAAAATAAAATATAATTTTACAATATTAAAGATGTTTACATTGTTCACTGTCAAGAAAATTGAAGACAGAGTCAATGTCCGTTTGTTCCATTTACAAATTTTGAGAAATGTTTTAAATAGATTCTTCAATGTTTTAAAAGAATATACTTTTATACATATATAAAAGAAAATACTATTTTCTGCTCAAATTAATTTTAGGGATAAACAACCATTCAAATATTTTTAATTGGTCTAAGTGAGCTGGATTTAAAATGTATAGCTTTATATTTTAATTAAAAAATACTGTAGCAAAATTTATAATTTTTAAAATTTGCTTAATGTTCCATTTAAAAATAAAAGAGTTTAACTTCAGAAGTAATCACTTGATTAAAGATAATTTGGTCTGATAAAACAAGGTGTTAAATCCCTGGAACACTGGACTGTTATGGCAATTTTCTTTTACGCAATTCAGAGCATACTTAGCATTGAATGCAATGACAAGGGAAAGGACAATATTTATTTTTTACTGTTTTTCTCTTTTTTGGGGTGAAATAAACTAATGCTGAGGAATTTACTAGGAAGAATTACTTATATGGGTAATATATATATATATATATATTTCTACAATCTTTTTGATCTTTTGAATTGGGAAGATTCAGTGGGGTATAGAATTATATCAGTTAGTTTGAATCCTCTTTAGTTAAAAGTGCATTATTTTTGGGCTCACAATTTTCCTTTTCAAGCATTATCTTTTTAATTTGTTAATTGGAAATAAATGGCTTCGAGAGGTCTTAGTTTTTCTGAAGCAATAAAAATACTTAGAAAAAAATTTCCCTCTGTTAGTGAATTAGAGAACGCAGATAGTGATAGAGAGAAGTATGTTCCTAAACCACTTAATCACTCTTAGCCTGATAGCTATGATGTGTCAGATGCAAGTGAAGATGATGGTGATGATTTATCTCAACCAGACTCCTCTATGCAGCCCCAAAAACCTTACTTGGATAACTAAACAGATTGTACAAAATTTGCGTATGCAGAGTAGTAGGCCTCTTTGTGGTACGCACTGGATCACACTAATTCTGATACACAGGATACACAGGTGTAAAGCATTTTTTTCATTCATATGCAAAACCATTTATGTGTTCACGTGTTTCATGTGATAGAACAAACAAAAAATTGAAATGGTAAAAGTACAATCTTTACAAAATTTTCATTGTATACTCTTCAAGGCCTAAGTAGACAGCTTACAATTTCTTTTGTTCTGTTAATGTTTCAACTTTAAAGGGTAGTGAGCCTGAAAGGGTTAACAATGTTCTAAAACATTTTTTCATGCTAAAAAAAAAAAAAAAAAAAAAAGGAAAAAGTTTAAAATTTCGAATTGTTTGAAAAATTATGGAGGTATGCTAGTGAAACATAAAAGAAAATTTTATCAAGGACATATCAAGGAGAGTATCTTCTGTCACCATAAAGTAAATAAATAAATAAAAAAAAAACATCCCACTTTGATTGACAATTTATAATTTCTCTGATAACATATTTGGATAAAGATGTTTGCAGTGGCTCGGTATCCATTTTTGCCTGATTCATTAAATTTGACAGATTTCCAAGGTATATCGGAAATTTGTTGAATAAGTTACAAATTATAAAATTTTTTTCAATGGAAAGAAAAAGGAAAAAATTCACTTGCCATGAAATAAGTTTTGAAATAATAAACTCTAAAAATATTCATGCACACAGGATTTATTTGTTTAATAATATATTTACTTGATGTAATATATTTTGCAAAAGTTTCATAGCATGAAATGCATAATGATATAAGCACCAAAAATTAATACATGAAATATTAAATATAATTAAATTTAAGTTCAAATAAGAATCAAATTTATTTACTATTTTGGTAAAAAATATTCTGCTAAAACTATGCAAATAAAAATTTTTTGAAAAACAATTACAGTATCTTCAGAGCAAAGGAATTGAAATTTATAAGATTGGATAACATGACAATCCATGAATGCTTTAAAAGCACAAACTAAACTAGATATTCTTAGCAAAGCAAAAATGAGACTTAATTGAAATAACAAAACAAAAATTAATTAATTGAAGTAAAATAAAAATTAATAAACACAGATTATGACTTCTTATATTTCAAGATTAGAACAGCATTAAATACATATTTACCTTTAAATCATCAAATTTTAAAACAAAGTCTAATATTTCAGCAAACTGTTTGACTAGAGCTTGTTGAGTATGCAAATGCTGAGCTGGAGGTAAAGGTCCTGAGCACAATTCCCAAAGAATGCGAGGAACAACTTCATCTAAAAAATAAATTCAGTGAAATAAAATAAATGCAAATTTTAAGGTTAGTAATGTTTAATATTACAACAAATGATATTAGAAATCAGGATTTATAAAAAAAAAAAAAAAAAATTATACAAAGAGATAAAAAGTTTATGATTAAAACAGTTTATATATATATAATTAAAGATTACATAAATCAATGTGAGTATCTAGCAAATGTGGAAGGAATTCACAGAAAAAAAAAGTCAACTAAATATTATATTTTATATTTAATTGACTTTTTTCATTCATGTTATGATAGAAAATAACCTACTTTTAAAGAACTTAATATTATGAGAGTAAAAACAAAGACAATAAATTTTTAACAAATTATTTGCATCTATCTCAAATATCATCAGTTATAATGTTAGGTATTATAATAAAAAATATTTCAGACATTAAAACATTCCAGTTACTTCTCCAACACACAAGTTAAATGGATGAATAAAAATAAAATTTGTGCAAAATGTCAATTTAAATACCCTTTAAGATCGTGCTCCTTTCTATAAAATGTACATATTTTACATTCTGATGATAAAAAATTGAATACTTACCAATTTGTTGAGAAAATTCATAAAATCTTTTCAGTTTTGAAACTAAAGGAAGCACCGCTTCCCAAGCTCGAGTTTGGTATGAATCATTTCTTGGATTTGTTATGGCCTTTAATGATAAAAATATCAAATTTAGGAACTAAAATATATCAATATGAGAAAATTTAATGAATGTTTTTAGTTCTTTATAAAAAAAATCAACTGATGTAATAATAAGACTGAAATTTAGCAATGTTTCATTAGGTGAAACAATTGCCTTTGTTAACATATTCTTCAGTTATAATGTGAAAATGATTATTAATAACTTTAAGAACATTAACTTCCTAAAAATTTTATTAGATTTAAAAATAAATTACATCAAATGCTAAAATATCAGCAGGCATTGCTTATCTATCAGTCGCAAACAGAACTTACTAGTCAAACAGTTCTTTTTGTTCTTGTTAATTACCTTGTAATCATTTATAAACTGGATACATCATAACTAGTGCAAGATGATTTATATATAAGTAATTAATATTAGAAATAATATACAATTGTGATCATTTGATTTGGTACAGCTTATTCAAATATATATTAATTCTAGATCACAGATTTGAAAAATATATCTTCATAACAATATAAATAAAGCATTTACCAAGAAATCTTAATTCTCTTTTATAACATTTTTCTTTAATAAACTCTAATAAAAAATTCATTTCCAAAGTAATAAATTTATATTATGTATGTAAATACACATATACATATACACTGCTGGACAATTGCTAAGGACCGATAACACTATCATCCGTAGCAACCCCAAAATGAAAGGAAGAAAAATTTGAAAAATTAAAATAAGTACGGGATATAGTAAGAAGTATGCATATGCAAATTTTTTTTCCATGTCTGTTCATCACATGATAGCGTTCATAAGAGCTTTAAAGGTTTTGACACGTGTGGACAGTTGCAGTTTCAAGTCAAAGTTTTACAGGAAAGATTTAATAAACGAACTTGAAATTTTTGGCATGTCTTCCTGACATCACTTAAATGATTTTATGCATGGCCAAATTATTGGAAAGATTGAAGATGGGCAAAAAATGACAGATGTTACAAGGGAGTTTGACACTGCTCACAGTGTTGTTTTACGGCTGTGGAAGTCATTTAAAACTATTGGAATATGTAGTAGGCGGAACGGGGGAGGTCTTGTTAGAAGTACAACACCTGCAGAAGACAGATATATCGTCCTATCAGCAAAAAGAAACAGGCACACCACAGCTCCGCAGGTGGCAAATCAGTTTTTTGCTGACTTAGGAAAGCAGATCTCCCAAAAAACTGTTGCCAGACGTTTGAGGGGAGGAGGACTATACACCCGCAGAACTGTTGTGTGTGTCCCATTGACCAGACAGCACCATTTTGCCCGTTTGCAATGGTGTTGTGAGCATGGCAATTGAACTGAACATGTGTACTATTCTAAGAGGAGAGTAGGTTGAGTCTGTTATTGGATTGTAGATGCCAACTGATCTGGCGCGAGAGTGGTACTGCTTATCTTCCAGAAAATATCCAAGAAAGGACCAATATCCGACATGCAATGTCATGGTGTGGGCCGGCATCATGATTAATGGCCGCACGCCCCTACATGTGGTTGCGAATGAGACTATGAGGAATCAACCATACATTAATGAAGTTCTACTTCTTCATATTCGCCTTTTCCCTGGTGCTGTCAGTGATAAATTTGTTTTTATGGACGACAACACAACATGTCATCGAACACTCGCTGTTCAGGATTGCCTAGACAGCAAGGGTATTCAATGCCTCGTATGGCCATCACGTTCTCCAAATATAAACCCCATCGAAAATGTGAGGAATGCTTTGGGGAGGCAAGTTGTTGGTCAAAATTATCCTCCGACAAACACCCTCACCCGTGCATTCACAGAGGAATGGGATAAATTGCCTCAATAGCTGCTGGATAATGTTGTGCAAAATATGATACGATGTGTGGAATGTTGGATCACACTCTACGGTGGACATATCCCGTACTGATACGTTTCTTCAAGGTGCCTGTGCTGACTTTTAGATGCATTATTCCATATGCAGCATCAAATGAACATTTTTTTTCTTTCAGATGTTTCACAACTTTTGTACTTTGCAGAACAATAAATATTCTTTATTCTAATGTCTGGACAATGTGGCAACTATATTTTATCCTACTAGGTCTCATGTCTCGCGTGATATTATGCTACATTGCAATTTGTGATCCGCCATTAGCAATTGTCCAGCAGTGTACATATATGTGTGTGTGTGTGTGTGTTATGTAAAATAGTTTTATATATAACATTAAATTTAACATACATTTATTAAATAAAATGAACTAATTTATAAACAAAAGGCATTTAATAATCTTATCATAAAATTTCAAAACTTTAAATATAGAAAATGCCATATACGGTGTTTTTGTAGAGGAAATTATCAAAAAAGATTATTTGAAATATTTACTTCTCTTATTTCATTGACAGCGCCTTTATATGTTTGAAGTTCTTGTAATATATCTTTTGAATATTGTAATACTTCATCTACAATTTCATAAGATTCTCGTTCAATCTCAGTAGGTTGAGCGTCTATAAATAAGATTAAATTATCTCTCCAAAAGTAATTGATTCTAAGCAGTCAAAACAAATATTCAAATGGAAATTAAAATATGAAAATGATATTAACACACATATAATTCTAAACCTAACTTGAAAGGATTCTTGCTTGGATATAATGGCATAATAAATAAAATGAAATAAATTATATTGAAAAGATTATTTATTTCTATATCCATAATATCTGAGTAAACTAAAATTAAAAATGTTTGAATATAATATAGCATTTCAATTGATATGCATTCTTAAAAAAAGTCCTTATTATTTTAATTATTATTATTAGTCCTTATTATAAAGTCCTTAAGACATATGTTTTAGTCCTTATTACTAGATACTCATTCTGATTATAGTCCTATCTATTAAGTTCTATTTTATCTTTTTTATAAGTAGTACAATTTTTACATATTCTTATTAACATTAATGAACAAAATTAACAACTTTACTAAATATTAATCTTATATAACTTTATATACAAAGAAATATGGATTTTTATTCAAACATCAATCAATTAGGTATCAAAGCTGACAATAAAAAGAGAAAAATATAGAAAAATTATTTGAAATATTTTTTTTTCAAAAAATTGGTACTCATTTTTGTGCATTACAGACATGTCATCATAATTCCAGTTTTGTTCTAGGTGCCTTTGACACATCAATTTTAATATAATTAACAGTATATTAATTTAAGGTTTCCCATTATAAATGGCAAATTTAAAGAAACATTGAAATTTGTTTATTTCTTACTAATTTTAATAAATAATTAGGATTAAAGTTAAGAATTATAAGTATGTTGTGAACTGATAATAAAACTATATAATAAACAAAACCTAGATAAATTAAGCAAAATTAATTTTGTTACATAAAATTTAATTCTTTGAAAAAGAATAGACAAAAAAAATTATATTAAAATAAATAAAATAAAAACAATCTACATATAAAAGCGTCTATTCTTCGATACTTTTAAAACAAATACTAACTGAAAAGAAAAATGTAATATTTTGATGGGGGAAAAAGCATGAAATTAATGTCATATTAATGGTTAATAAGATTAGATATTATACTTGTAATAATTTAAAAAGAAATCAAATTACTTATGATATAATGTATAGAATGAAATGTTTGATAAAACAATGAACTTATTTGTTTATTGTTTAAGATAGAAAATGTAATTGCCAAAAAATCGATGAAGAAGCTACATTTATTTTAGTTGTTTAATTTCTAGAAATATTATAAAATATCTTTTAATTTTACCATTAATGATAAATTCTACATAACTTAGGGGGAACTTACTTTCAAAATCAACAAACACATCATATTTGGGATTATCGTCTCTTGATAAAAGTCTCAACAAATTTCCCATGTTATGAATGAATTTATACCTAGAGATAGAAATTGATAACACTAATTCAATATATAATAAATTTTTATAAGACATGTTATTGCATCAATATAAAATTAAACACTAAGTAACTTCCTTTTTTCAAAAGTACTTCAACTTTCCTGAAATTGTCATATAATCGCTAAATAATATTCCAGATAAACCTTAGTTTAATAGAAAATGCTTTATACAAAGAAGAAAACGCAAATGAACTTCCCACTTCCTTCATAGGATACAGAATTTGTTTTTAAAACCATGAAGTAAAAAATATCTAAATCAAAAGTAAATATTTTTTAATTAAACAAATTATTTTAAAATTTAATTGTAAGTCATATTTACCATATGATATTGTATAAATAAAAAATCTGAGATACTACTGAACAATAAATTATTAAAAGAAATAGCTATCTAAAATTAAACGCTATTATATAAATCATCTTTACAACAGAATAGTTATTTAAATATTAACATAGGTAGTTCAATAATTTTTAGAGTAAACTATGTTATAAATTACAAAATCATATGCAAATGTATAAAAATTGCATATTCAAGTTCAAAATTTTCTATAGTATATATTTTAATGCACTGTCATACAGTAAAAATTTCTTATGTTTTTTCAAAAATTCTTAAAATAAGCTTATGGTATGGATTAGATTGTTTCTCATAAAAATTAATATTTAAAAATAAAAAGTCAGTATAAGTTATATAAGAATCATTGCAACATGTAATTGCATTACAGATTAATAATTCACAAGGCAAAGGGAGGAAAAAACTAACAATTAAAATACTTATTTCTTTACCAGTTAAAAATCTGTGTTAAATTATAAATTATCAACATTTAACCCTTAATTCCATTTGTTTTTATTTAATTTTATTTCAGTTAAGATTATTATATAAAAAATAATTTTTATATATAAATATATATAAAAAATAAAGTAAATAAAAGTTTCATTATTACTATAAAGAATTTTAAAAAAATGCGAGAGCATTTCACAATACAACTATAGATGTTTTAATTCATTTATATTTTAATATAATGCAAGATGAACAAAATTTTTTAATTTAAATTTTGCTCTAAACTTAGATGATTTTTTTATTTAGGCATTTGCTTTTAAGTAATTAAATCTAAACAAAAGAATAAATATTAACTGAATAACATTTATCACAAAACGATAAAAAGTCCCAATTACTTAACGCTTCTTAATGCATACAACTTAATATATATATCATTAATATACATAAAAAGCTCATTTGTTCAAATTTGATTTATAAAAGCTATTCCTTTTATTTGAAAATTAAAATAAGATATAATTTAAAATTTTTTAATCAACTAAATAGTAGGTCTTAAAATGTCAAGAAGTAAAACATGTGTTTTGCAAATTCTAGACTGAATAAAAAATAAATAAAATATTTGAAAATTTATTATATGTGCAAGTAAGCTAACAGTATGTAATTAAAATTTTTTAAAATTAAATTTTTGTTCATTGATAGTTATAATTAAAGTAAAAATAAAAATCTACACTAAAGTGTATAAGCAAAGTAAAATAAATAGATAAATAAATATTACGTTTAAAAAAGTAAATTGTTTTATATTTTTTTTAGGAAATATATGGAGTTCATTCTTCAGAACATCGTCATTTATTCAAGATAAGTAATGTTAGAATTTTGGTGAAAATATTTGAAATTTGAGATCATTTCATATAATTTTCTATTTTTACAATTTTTTATTAATTATTTTCAAGATATTTAATTACAAAATAATGGTATTTACGATTTAAATATTGCAAGTATTACTTTACATATTAAATACAACAGCACTAAAATTATGTATCAAATCGAGAAATTACAAACGTTTTGCCCATACAACGTAATTTGTATAATCTACTGCAAATTTTTTTTTCAAGTCTTTTTCACGTCACAGACTAAATGCACCACTATTGACTTCGTAAAAACGAGAGAACGAAAGACATCTTTCGATTCTATTTAAAACGCGAGATGTCATCAACAACCAAAGGATGTTAAGGGAAAAAAATAGAGGAGAAAAAATATTTATTTTAACTCTCATTCACATGCGCCAGCTTCCTTGCGTTCAAAGTAAACTTGTCTAAAAATCAAAATAGAGAAATAGCAAACGCGAGGACAAATTAACTCATGTTTAATTATCCTATTTGATTTACATGTTTAAAAGCATTGATGATTCAAAACACTAACAAAATCTAATATAATTTCGAATGATTAGTTAAAAAAACATAATATTTTATAAAACTAAATCAATTTAAATATTTAACAATTAAACAGATACATTAATTTTCAAATTAAAATGATGTTTATGAATATACTGTTAATTTTATTAAACTAAATATAAACTTATCGACAGCTCTTGATACAGCAATATAAATTAAAATGATGATTAAAAAACAGTATTATTAAAAAAGCATTGCAAATAAGTAGCAAATTCTTACTAATTAATAAGTATATGATT
Source organism: Latrodectus elegans (assembly GCA_030067965.1). Classification (NCBI taxonomy): domain Eukaryota; kingdom Metazoa; phylum Arthropoda; class Arachnida; order Araneae; family Theridiidae; genus Latrodectus; species Latrodectus elegans. Next base: position 88,989,066 of record CM057820.1, on the reverse strand, counting down.
TCGGAATTTTTGTGATCCTATTAAAACGATATCCAAAATTATTTTGCAATTCTAAGCTTTAAAGGCCAATTTTTGGAATATTTAGTGAACTATTAGGAATATATTTATTGAAATAAAAAGAATGTGTTATTGAAAACAAATTTTCATTTAAGAAATAAAATACACATTAAATTTTCCACAGTAAAATTTCCAATTAAGAAATATTTTTATGGTAAAAATTTCCGTTGTTGCAACTAAATCAATAAAATATATTTTTCATTTGCTTCATCAATTGCTATCAGAAAGAAAAAAAAAAGAACTATGCATCAATTTAGAATAACTAATATAAGGCTCAATTGCCCCTTTCTTAAAGTATCACACTATGCAACGAACATTTGAAAACCAACCATACAACGAGTTCCATCAGCGGATATCACCCATTGACAAGCTGTTCGCACGAGCATAAAATGTCATCAACTGCTGCCCGTGTGCGAATACAGATGGTGGCAACGGTGTTTGTGGAGCGTAACGTGCTAGTAAATAAAAAGCTGGATAAAAAAAAAAGTGAAATTCGGATACGTAAGCGAGACAACATGCTAAAGCATAAGTTTTAGTCATGACTGGATGCACGCATAATCATTCAGTATCTATCGCAAATAAATGGCGATTTTAAGAGCATTGTTGAACCCGGAAGCGACGCCAACTGACATTTTTTCACATGCATTTCGATAGTTTTGAACTTTTTACTCTTTCCTAAGTACATAAATGAATCCTATTTGTGCATCTTATATAGCGTGAAACGAGAGTTTTAGTATTTGATGCAAATAACCATTTTCAAACAGCTAGACATTTTTTATCCATATATAAAGGGAAAATGTTCTTTTCGCTCACATACTCACTTCATCTAACTAAACATTTCCCCCATGCAATGCAATTTGATTTCCTTTTTCCCCCATCTAATAATATCTAGCTTTCCGTTCTCTAATTCGTTGATTTGACTCTCTATATAAGCGAGGATATTTCTATAGTTTGGCAACCGTTATATACTGTGCAGGTCACCGTCTGATAACCTTTAGGTTCAAAGAGTAAGCGACAGTCAAACGAACCTAACACAAAACATATGTAACACAAATCTTAGTTTTAGTTAAGTTAAAAGGCATTTGGCAAATTATTATTGTAGGCATATATCATAATTTTCATCTTCACTTAATTTTCATTAAAAAACTGTCGATTACACGATTGTCTCATACTGAACTCACAATATCCTCTAATTGTTTTGAACAATGCATAATGCCAGAATAATGAGGAGGTAAATTTCGTTAAACATACAATATAAAAGTAACAGCGCATTTTCTTAAAAAGTTTAATCTGCATACATAATTTAAAACAGCTAGTCTGCGAAATATCCAACTATCTGTCCAAAATCCAAAGTAACATCGGCCAACAAATGATATTAAAACATCTACATTACAATAACAGTTAACTAGTTTAGAAAATAATATGATCGATGATAAAAAATGTAATAAACTGGCGACTAACCTTATCACCTTTCATAAATTGCCGTGCCGTACACTAGTACACCAATTAGTGTGCCCATGCCTGCATTGAGTATCGCTGATAACTTGAATGTTGGATATCTATCGTAATAATTTATAAAATTATTTTTGTCTTCTTGATTTATTTATGTGAAAAAATTGCGGCAATGGGTCAAATTATTAAACTTACCTGGCCGCGAGAAGGTACCGAAATATTTTACCGGTTCTTGAAGTAAATACAATTGAAAGAAAGAGACAGATTTAAAATATCTGTACTGATTTTATTTGAATCAGAAGAATGTTTTAGCATACGAATAAATCATACTTTTTACATCTATGAAAATAACATACGTGCAACGCATAACAAATATATTTTCTGATTATGCATATTTTAATAGATACATGATTATAATTTAAAATGATAACACTGGTCAACAGTGGTTTTGGTGCCAAAGATCTTGGAGGTGATTTTATATGAATTCGATGCGCTGAATCCAAATATGCCATTAATTTTTGCCTATCAGCTTGAATTTTTAAGATATCAACATTTTAATGAATCATGCATTACACTATTTTAAAAAAAACCATGGTTTAAACAAACAAATTAAACAGGGAATTTTTATTATATTACATAGATATTGCTTAATAAATACAAAAAAAAACAGAAAAAGTCATGATTTAAACAAATTACTCACTGAACATTTCGGAAACTTCTTTTGCGTGACATTCTTGAATGTATTTTGGAACAATTCCGTTTTAAAGTCCAGCAGTAATTTACCATCATGTGAGTATCCCATCTTCCTTGATAGCGATCCTCCATACATTTTATATCTTGGTGAAATCTTTCACCTTGCTCCTCACTAATGTCTCCTAAATTATCAGGAAAACGGTTTAAGTGGCTATGTAAATAGTGCACCTTAATGCTCATGTTACACCCAAGGGATCTGAAATAATTCAGCATTTCATTGACTAATTCAACATAGTTTTCAGCTTTGTGTTTACCCAGAAAATTTTGGACAACTGAAGCAAATGAATTCCAGGCTTTTTGTTCAATCTCATTCATTGAATTTATGAAGTCAGGGTCTTTAATCAGCTGACTTATTTTGTGAGCCATCAAATATTCCTGCTTTAATTTTCCATACTCAGCTGAGGCATTTTTTTTACCTATATATGCAAAGCATGATCCATTCTTATCAAGAACCTTGACAAACTGCTTCATTAGACCCAGCTTGATATGCAGTGGTGGAAAGATGATTTTCTCTCGTGGAACTAAAAGATCGTTGATGATATTCTTTTCCCCAACATCCATGTTTTCTCTCCTAGGCCACTCTTTTCTAACCCAGTGTTGCGTTTTGTCTCTGCTATCCCAGAGGCACAAGAAACAAGGATATTTTGTGTGGCCACTTTGCTGTCCAAGGAGAAAGTTTACCATTTTTAAGTCTACACAAATCACCCATTGGTGTTCACGATACTTTATTTTTTCCAAGACCAAAGCTATGGTGTCATATTGCTCTTTCATTTTCGTTGAGTGAGCAATTGGTATTGAGCCATATTTGTTCCCATTATGTAGAAGAACACATTTCAAACTTCGCTTTGAGCTGTCAATAAATAGGCGCCAAACATCTGGAAAATATTCAAGAAGACCCATTTTTACCAGGAGTTCTCTAACAGCATGACAAAATACAAGATTTTGTTCTTCAGAGAAAAAGGTAGCAGATCTTTCTCCCTTGTGCGATAGAATGTAATTTTCGTTCCTGGTTCAAGTAAATATTTTTCCCTTCAACCTGGAAGCCAGTAATTCAGAAGCTTCTTTCGACAGATTGAGATCTCTAGTGAGGTCATTTAACTCATCTTGGTTGAAACATTGAGGAATTGATGATATCGTTTCAAAATCGCTGTCACCTTCAGTAGTATCAGAATTCTGATCAGAGAGACAATAAGCGTCCTCACAGAGTTTTGGTAGCTGGTGAAAAGTTGGAATTGGCACTTCTTCTGAGTGAGGGATAGGGCGTCTTGCAGAGACTAAATCTGAAAAAGTCCACTTATTACGGTTCTTTCGATTGATTCCAGTAATATTTACTAGGCAGAAATAACAGTCATCAAAGTGATTTTTTGGTTCTCTCCAAACTATTGGTACACCGAATTTCAGGCTTTTCCTTTTCCCGGTAGTCCACTGTCGTAAATGCTCTGTACAAGTTTTACAGACAATATGTGGTGCCCAGGTTTTATCCTGATCACCAAGTTTAACACCAAAATATCCAAGATAAGCCCTCTTTACAAAGTCACTAATAGATTTTCTGTTTTCCAGTAGCGTGTATTCTCCGCATATGTAGCAAAAAATATCAGGATGATGTACACAGCTTCTTCTACTTGAACTCATTTTATTTCTATTCAACAACACAAATACTTAGATTTACTTTTTAACAACTCGTTACTAAAGAGAAATTTCATATGACGCTAACCCCTCTACCTATCTGCACCGCCGGAATTCACGAACTATTCTCAACTCTCAACTGCGGTTGAAGCTTTGAAGGTCACTTCAGATAGTGGACAGACATCTCCATCTATCGGATTTCTATGGAACTAACTGGATAGCACTAATAAGTAGGATTCAATCCCATTTATTAAGAATTTGTCAACTAATCAGTTATATGTCTCATATTGTTTGTCTTCTTTTTATAATAAATGAATTAAAATAATAATTTTTAAAAATAATAATTAATTATTTCCTAAATATTATTATTTTAAATTCAATTGGTTACAAAAGAAGACTGACAATAGGGCAAATATACAAGAATCTTTCCCTGTATAAATTTTACAACACTTGTACTTGAAAGTACTAAATAGAAAAAAAGCATTGATAGATAAGTGAATTTATCTAAAAATCTAGAGCTGATACAGAAAAACTGCTTTCATATTTAGATTCAGCAATAAAAATATAGTTAAAATCTGCTCTAAAATCCTAAGCACCAAAAAAAAATTTTTTTTGTAGGCCTGTGTAATATATAGTTGTCATTAAAATAATTACAATTTAAAATCTGAAATCTTTTTTAAATAAATACCCTAAAAATCGGTGCTTCGGTTTTGGATACATGTTTGTAAGAGTTTAGATTTTTAAGAATAATTTTCTTTAATTTCTTGTTTAGTATTTTAAGAATACTTTTTTTTAGATTAGAAAAGAATACTATTCTCCATGAGTATAAGTGGCACAATTTAGAATGACAAAATTGTAAAGGCGTCGAAAAATTTATCATTAGATGAAAACCGGAAGTAATAAACAAAATAAAACTGGAAATGAATAAAAATAAATTAATTAAAGGAATGTATTTAGATTAATTACATTGTTTCATAAGCTCGACTTAACAGTAAGAAAAAAAAGACACTCAATAAAAACTCTTTTATTATAAATTTAATAAATTAATGTCACAAGTCCTAGTGATGGGAAAACACAGTGTAAAATATTAATAGAGAATAGGTAGGGAGAAACATTTTCGAAAAGGGGAAAAATAGCTTAATGAAAATCTAATACACACGTGTGAAAATCTCTCTCTCTCGTTACTTGTTAAGGATAAATTATTTCTCTTTTCGCATAAAATATCTCACTCTTTTGAAAACAAGCAAAAACAAAAATAATTAACACAGAGTTTTCAATACATTCAAAACAAATTTCACTTTTAAGATTTAAAACAAAAATCATATGCAAATGATATAAATGTTAAAACACACATTACAGATACTTTTTTACTATTTTTTCACAACTTCTTGTTTAGTTAATCGATTTGGCAAATGAAGCATTCATATATAAACGCCAGTTAAAATGCGCATCAATGAAAATTGAATTGAAGGCCATTCTACTGCCAGTTCGGTCAGACATTTGGAAATTTGACTTTAAATAGAACTCTCTTGAAATGTTTAAAGACAACATTTGGTGTTCTCTTAAAAACTTAAGTATACATAAATTTGGATTATTTACTTCTACTTTTTTAATTACAATTTTGCTGCACTTAGGACTTAAAATTGAAGTTTTGCTGCACTCAACAAGCCATTCTTGGTGAGTTGCCAATTAGTCAAGCTAAGGAATAAAAGAAGAAATCATAAAAGAGTTTTAGCAAAATATTGTTAAGCAGGTTTTCAAGTTTCAAATGAAATTTCAAAATCTAAACCCGAATTTTAAGACTAGAGATTTTCAGATATTAAAAAAGCAGACAAGATTCACGCTGCATTCAAGGCATAAGGTTGACTTTTGAAATTTGGATTTTTCTTCACAATACCAGGATGATTAAAAAGAGATAAACTCAGAAACTTTAACGAATATAATGAACAATGGAGTAAAATATACTCATACTAACTTGACCAAATTGCTAAAATATATTTAAAAAAATTTTTGTTTAGCAATTTATTGTTACCATCACAAGTAATGAAAATAGATCCTGGGGCCTGAGCAGCTACCAGGCGCGTCGGCAGGTGGTGAAACGCCGAACGTCCTGAATGACACAGGATAGCCTTGAATACAGAATCAGAGTCCGCGAACCAATTCCAGTAAACCCTGGTGTTAGGCAACCAGTGCCTAGGGCTATTTGACACCGCGGTAATGGTGTCTTAACGGAGCCTCTAGTTGCCTGGCGAACTTCTACAGCTTTTTGCCTTCCCCAGTAACTCAGGCAATGCTGGGTGTACTGTTGTACTACCTGAGCCCATTAATTGTTATCTTATGTTTGAAAAGACAAAATAACTAACAACCCTTTCTGTATTTGCAGATGAAGTCTCTGAAGTAGACCTTGCTGAAAAAGACAAAGGAACCAAGAGGCAATCTAATGAAGGGGTAGCAATGAATCCCTCCCAAGAGGTAGAAATGACCTCCAAACCATCTTCTGGTGAGAGTCAGGAAGCTATCGCTAGCATGACTGACTCTGACTAGAATCAAGCTTAAGAGCTTCTGGTACCCAGAAGCTGGTGAAAGAACGCAAAATCGCCGAGGGGACTTGGGTTGAAAAACCCGAAGGCAACCAAAGGTGAGAAGCGTCCCGCCAACCGGATGGACCAGGGCAAGGCCAAAAAGACTACCAAGAGAGAAGGACTTGGGGGATTTACCTACAGGGCGGCTCTCACGACGGTCAAGATGTTTGTGCTCATAGCAGGCCAAACGGCTAACAGAGGAACAGGCCACCGACCTGGAATTCTTGTTAACCGAGAAAATAGGAAGGAATGAGGAGGGTTTTGTCCCAATCTTCCTATTCTGTAAACTTGAGAATGGGGCACTTATTGTCAACTGTGCAGATCTGGGGAACTCAAAGTGTCTGGAACAGACTGTCAGTGAAATAAGCTCCTGGCAGGAACAAAAACTCTGGTGGGTGAGGCAAAGAAACTTGTCAGAACCACCAAGATAATTGCAAAACTGCCGAAAATCTGCAATTGTAGCCTAAAAAGGTCCTGAGGAAAATCAAGGCACAGAACGGTAGGGTCACTCCAACGGAGTGGAACGTTCTTAACATCAAGAACGACCCATCTGGGCAGACCATCGTTCTTAGTGTACCGGAACTAGATGCTGCGACACTTGGTGCAAGGGGATATAAATTTCATATCGGACTTCACCAAGTGCAGGGAAAAGTGCTTGACAAACCCGCTACTGCTGATGGGGGTGAAGGTAGTTTAAGCCAACCTCCACCACAGTAGAAGTGGTACCACTAACCTCAGTAAGAAGTTTCTTGCTGGGGATATACACCTGGCCCTGATTCAAGAACCCTGGCTGGTTAGGGGGAGAATCAATGGTCTCAAAGGAACTAAAGGTAAGCTTATCGATTGCACCAATAGTAACGCTAGAACTTGCATACTTTTACATTAAAACATTGAGGTTTTACCCCTCTCTGAATTTATCCTTAGGGACCTGACAGCTGTGAAAGTCAGACTCAACATAGAGAGAGGGGACAGAGAAACTGTTTTTGGTTCTGTATACCTGCTCTATGAAGAGAAGGCTCCACCTGACGATTCTTTGCACAAGCTCATGAACTTTGCAGAGACAACAATTTACAGGTAGTCCTAGGACTAGACTGTAAAGCTCACCATGTTGTCTGGGAAAGCATGGACACAAAAGAGGTGAGTGCCTTTTAGAATTCATTCTAAACTACGGGTTAGATGTTCTAAATGAGGGCAACGAACCAACTTTCATTACTTCCAATCGATCTGAAGTAATTGACATTACTATAGCGACAACACTAATTAGCAAAAATATCAAAAATTGGAAAGTAGATGACATAACTTCTGGTTCAGACCATCAAAACATCCATTTTGAAATTCACTCTAATGTGTGTCTGGATCGCATGTTCAGAGACCCAGTTAGGACGGACTAGAAGAAATTCTAGGAGGATTTGATTGGGTTGGTTGAGCTCGGGAACAGACCTATTAGAGATAACTACGATCTAGAAGTCACAGCAGATCTTCTGCACAGTAGTATTCTAGATTCTTATCATAACAATTGACCTATTCGCACTAAGAGCTAAACTCCAATGTCCTTGGTGGAATGACTCTCTCTAGCAGCCGAAAGGGCAAATGTTAGGAAACTTTTTAATAAAGTTTAGAAAAATGGTGAATAGGAGAACTATAAAACGAACCTCACTAATTATAACAAACTTGTTAATAAAAGCAAAATTAACTCCTGGAGGAAGTTCTGTGAAGAGAAAGATTCTATCTCTGAAGGAGCTAGACTCCAAAAACTCCTCAAAAGGGATAAACCTATTTTGGTTGGCACCTTAAAGGACGAGGAGGGTAATTTTGCTGTTTCCGGGAAAGAGGTTATGGAAATTATGACCAAAACCCCACTTTCCAGGTGCTAGAGATATTTTTAGCAACGAAGGGGAGCACTGCATTGGCTCTTTGCAAAGAGTCAATAGCGATCAATGGAACATCGCTGAAATTATCGTTAACTACAACAATGTTAAATAAGCAATATCTGCCTTTAAACCTCTAAAAAGCCTAGGGCCTGGTGGAATTATGCCCATCATGATCCAGAAGGCAGAGGAGGTTATCATACCAGTGCTAACTAGAATTTAAAGAGCTAGCTTAGCACTGGGTTACATACCAAAGATAAGGCCGAAGACCAGGATTGCTTTCATTCCTAAACATGGCAAGGACACCTATGACCAGGCCAAGTTTTACAGACCTATCAGTCTTTCTAAAAATTATGGAAAAAATCATCGGCATATTAGAGATTACTTGGGTAGTAAGTCCCTTGCATGCTCTTCAATTTGCCTATTAGTCCGGCAAATCTACTGAAACAGCTTTACATCAGCTAGTTTCTAAGATTGAAACCACTCTGGATAAAAAAGAAATTGCCTTTCCAACTTTCCTCAACATCCAAGGTGCCGTTGATAATATTTCCCATCTATCCATCCTCAATACACTTAGAGGGGCAGGAATTAATCAGACCCTGTGTACTTGGATAGAGCCCTCGATTTCGGATAGATGTATACAAATGAGCATCTTTGGTGAATCATTTGAAAAAAAAAAACAACTACTAAAGGTTATCCTCAAGGAGATGTTCTCTCACAATTGCTTTGGAACCTAGTTATAAATAGTCTTATAAAATATCTAAATGATAGGGGCTACTATACGCAAGGATATGCTGATGACATTGTCATCCTTATCCTTGGTAAAGATTTTGACATAACATGTCATCTCATGCAGGATGCTCTAAGTTATGTAGATCAATAGTACATGGATAGGGGACCTAATGGTTAATCCTCAGAAAACCTACCTAGTACCTTTTACACGCAAAAGGAAACGGTAGGGAGGGTTTTTTCATACCAAAACTTTTTTATGTTGAATTCAATGTGGCTTCAGAGGTGAAGAATCTGGGCATTTATTTAGACCAAAAACTCATCTGGGATAAGCACATTAATGATAAAATTAACCAAGTAAAGAAAAACATAATCATTTGTAGGCAAATGCTTGCTAAAAACTGGGGTTTACATACAAAACTGATGTTTTGGATGTACACAGCTATTGTCAGGCCCATTTTCACATATGCCTGTGTCATCTTGTGGCGTAAAATGGAACAGAAAACTGTGATTGACAGATTAGGTCTACAAAGACTGGCCTGTCTCTGCATCACAGGGGCAATGTTCATCGCGCCAACCAGAGCATTGGAAGTTATGTTGGATCTGACTTCCTTAGACATCTTCATCTGCAGCACTGCCAGAATGACTTGCATATAGAATGAAGTTACAAAACCAATGGTACGACCAGCCTGTGGCCAAAGGGCACAGGGGTATTGACGGGAAAATTCAAGATCCTACTTTCCTGATGCCCTCGTACATCATGGAAAAATCATACATGTTTGAAAGAACATTTGAAATAGTTTTTCCAACTAGAGACGAATGGGACAACATGTTCAAAACTAAAACAGGAGATCTAATCCGGTACACGGATTGATCACTGAAAAATAGCCTATCAGGACTGGGAGTATGTAGCGTGTCACCAAGAACCAGCCTATCTGTAAGCCTTGGGCGATACGATACGGTCTTCCAGGTAGAAGTTTTGGCCATTACCCACTGTCTGCGACTAAATAAGAGGAAGGGCTGCAACAGTAAGCGGATTCTCATTTTCAGTGACAGGCAAGCCGCTTTAAAAGCGATCAATTCTTTCGAAATCAAATCTAAAATGATTTTGGAATGCAGAACCCTTCTTACAGAACTGGCAACTAGAAACAAGGTGATCCCTGTATGGGTGCCAGGGCACAAAGGTATCGAAGGTAATGAAAGGGCTGATGAACTAGCTAAACAAGGATCGTCTTTTGTTCCCATTGGTGCAGAACATTTTTGTGGGATCAATTTGAAGACCGCAAAAACCAATGTTCTTAGATGGGAAAAACAGAAGTTGTATGAAGTTTAGCTCAACACTCCTGGTTAAACCCACGCTAAAAGTATGATCTACGGATCATCAGTGAGGATTGCCTCTGAAATACTAAGCTGCTCTAGGCAGAAGATACGTTTAATCGAAGGTTTCTTAACTGGATACTACTACTTAAAACATCTCCATAAAATGGGATTGTTTTAACAAGACCCTATATGCAAGAGGAAACGGCCAAGCATATCATTTACGAATGCGAGGCCCTTGCCCTCCCTAGATGAACTTCTTCAGGCATCATCCATACTAGAGAATTACACCTAGACTCTATTAAAGGGTTATCGGACTTTATTAATATAGGGGCTGACCCGAGCAACTAGAACTAGGAAACATTTTGTTTGGAGTTAAGAGTACAAAATGCTGATAAAAGCAGAGATGTCCAACAAACCTAATTTTAAGAAGAAAAAGAATGAAAATAGATATTATTTGATTGGAAATTTTTTTATTTTATTAGAATATACTTCAAAATGTTAATTAAATATTTCATTTTATTTCAAACTTTATTTTTAAGCATCACTTTAAGGACATAATATTATGTACCATGATTTTTATTTCAGAAAATGTGTGATACAGTTAACAAAATGTTTATTTGTACACTTAGATTTTAGAATTTTATAGCAAAATAAAATAAGGTAACTAAGTTAAAATTGCAATAATATATTCTAGTGAGGTAATATAATAATAAAATATCAAAAAAAAATTACATAAACTTTAATTGATTAATTGAATATATATATAACTTTATAAAAACTACACAAAAAGAGTATTTGTACACTTACTTAGTGACAAATTTTAAACATAAATATTTTATAGAATTTAATACTTTGTATGCATTCCATTGGCTTTTACAATTCTTTCAAGACGTTTTGGCATTGATTCTATTAACTTTTTTGCAGTTTCTTGATCTATTTCTTCCCAAGCTTCTATGAGTGCTTCTTTCAAACTATTTTTACTGGTATTATTATTATTATTATTATTTCGGATTTGAGCATCCAATAGCATTCGCAAATTTTCAATTGGATTTATATCCGGGGATTATGGTGGAGTTTCAAGGCGTCTTGGCGCATTATTAAGCAAGCATATTTTAGTAACTATCGCAGTGCGTTTTGGATCGTTATCTTGTTTGAATAAGAAAGTGTCTCCGATACACAATTTTCTAGCACTGTCTAATAAGTTATGCCGCAACACATCAATGTAACCTAAAGCTGTCATTTTTGTGTCAATAAAGTGTAATTTTCCCACCCTGCCATGAGACACTGAGCCCCAAACCATCACATTTACACCACCATGTTTCAGAACCTGAAGTACACTTTTACTATCGAGGGTTGTTTTATTTTTTCACCAGATTTTCCGGATGATAGGGAGTGAAAAAATTTCAAACTTACTCTCAACTGAAAAAGATAACCTTTTACCAGAAATCCATCTTTGTATTTCATAGCAAATTCTAAACGCTTTTTTCTATTAACTTCAGAGATCATTGGTTTTTTTTACACATTTCTTATTGTTTGAGCGGTCACTCTAATGTTAGAATATGCCAGAAGGTCATCTGCAATTTTCTGAGCAGAAATTTGTGGTTTTCTAATAGCTGCTTTAACAATGCTTCGCTTATTTCTTGAAGTTAATTTTGTCTGGTCACCTGGCCTGCATTCATTTTCAACGTGTCCAGTATTTTTATATTTCCTTACGATGTAACCTATAGTTGTAAAGGGTAACTTAACTATCTCTCGAATTTCGTGATAAGATTTTCCACTTTTATTAAGGTTACCAATATGAGTTCTCATGTCTAAAGAGACTTCTTTTGATTTCGTGACCATTTCTCAAATTTCCTCTACGAGTGACATTTACTGTTAAAAAAGATAACCTTTAATGTTTAATAAATACAAACTATCATGTAAGAAATTACAAGAAATGATAGTAAGTAGAAATGATAGAAATTGCAAGAAATTTTCTAAGTTTGTAAGATTTAGATTTTATTTTCAATTACTTAAAAATATTTTTTTCGTTTACTTAGAAATAAACAACAAACTCATGCTCACACATCGCAAGGAATAAAATAGGTGCTTATATGTTTCTAAACTTTAAAAAAAAAGTGGTGTACAAATAATCATTTTGCCTACTGTATAACAGATTTTCCTATATATTATATATACGACAGAGTTTAAAAAGCTAAATGTTTCTCGAAAAATTCAAGTTAAATGAGAAACGCAGTTTTAAAGTGTTCTCCTCGAGCATAAATGAATATAGGGGAATTTTCTAAAGATTGCATATCCAACCATTTTATAATTACTTAAAATCGATGAAAAAATACATTTGTAGCTCGATAAATTTTGATCTATGGAATAAAAGAATAGGTTTTTTTTTTTTTTTTTTTTTTTTTTTTTTTTAAGAATACAAAATAGCCAAAAGACACATAACAAAAACAAATGAATAGGTGGATGTTCCATTACTTTGATAAGTTTTTTTAAGAAACTTTAGTCAATTTTGCTAACTGTGAAATTGCATTATCAGGAAGAGAGCGAGCGTGAACCCTGCTAAGAATTTCTGGAAGGCATTACAAATGTACCTATTAGCTGTTATTGTTTCTGTCTTTTCGTCTTAGATGATAATCAATCCCGTACTTAAGAAAAAAATGGCACTTTTTTTAATGAGATATTGTGTGTGTGTATTTTTCCCCCTCCCACCGTGGCCGTGATTCCAAAGATTTTGAAAGATTTCAAAGCGTAAAGAAAATAATGCGAGAATCAAAAAATGGTTTGTATACATCACCATTTACAATTAGAAATAATGCCGTGGTCACTATTTTCAAAAAACTTCAAAATTTTCGTTGATTCAAATACGTTTTTCGGTATTCAATCAAATATTAATGAGAAAACTATTTTCCGATTTACAATTCTTCATGAATTTTATGTATGACGGCGTATGCAATTTTAAATTCACTCTACATCATTAAATGTGTACAAAGAATATTATAGTGAGTAACATTTTCCATATAACCCATACTATCCAATAATACAAATGATAATGGCTTTTTTTGTTCTTGAAAAAAATTGTGACCTTAATGAAGTTTTGTAAACCATCTGAATACAGAGCAAAGGACGGATCTTTATTTCCAATTGTTAATTGTAGACAAATATATTCTTCTCGATTTAATTTTGTTGTCGCGTTAATTATAGTTTTTTCCCCTAAAATTTATTCTGTGGCTAGCTGTTTATATGTGGTCAATAAAAATTTGTTTGCTGCTATTAAAATAATTCACATTTTCAAATATTTTATTCTTAATATTTTACTATTTCGTCCAAGTAATCTCAAATATTTCACAATGAAATTCGTATAAAGCATCCTTTATATTTTAGAATGAATTTTTTTTGCAAATATCTTATGTCTCCAAAATTTAATATGCATTACTAGATTACAATAAATTACATAAAAAAAAAATTATTTTAACCTAATAGTGTATAAAAGTTAAACTCATATTCTGTGATTAAAATATATATATATATATAAATATTATTTATGAATTCAGTAATAAATAGCCTAATTGAAAGAAACAGGAAGCATTAGGTAACTTCAAAAAATTTTTTATTTGACTAACAGTTGAAATTGTTCATGTTTAACTTTAATGTAAAGCCTCATCGCGTCTAGAAGCTTATTGTTGAGTCTCGCATTGAATTGGCCTTACAAGAAGGAGAAAGCGCGATTGTTCTATTACATAGGTACGCTTGCCAGACGCGAGCGTCCCATTTTCATACAAAATCCCAGGCAGTTTATTTCCCGGTATACAGTATAATTTTATAGATGGCAAAAATGTCTACAAATAATTAACTGTGAGGATTATTTAGGATATTTACTTTGTCACTTTTTTCCTGTGTGTGTACTGTATGAAAAATGAAAACTTAAAGAGAGTCGGCTAATAAATAAATAAATTATGTCATCGTATCATCTTGCCGACTGTGACCACGCGCGAAGCTGTGCTTGTTAAGGAGTATTTGCAGTCAAATTGAGAACAGTGGGAGTAAAAAGAGACTACCAAAGATGTAATTGTATTTCAAGTGAAGAGAAAAATGGCTCGAGCTGTTTCGTCACTTGAAAATGATAATCACATGGCAGTCCTAACAATCTGATCAAGATTGTTGAATAAGTTTTCTGCTTACTTCGAATATTAGCATCAATTGAGAGAATAATTTTTGATGAACAATGCATGGACTAATGATTGTGGTTTGATTAAGGACTCTACAGTTAAAAGGTGAATGATATGTAAAATTAATAAGGAATTAGTTAGCAAAGACTTAAAAGATCAAAATCAATAGACTTTTTAGAAAATTCTAACCAATGTAAAGAATTGCTCAAAAATTTTTTTTCTTCATTCAAAAAGTTTCTTTTTAAATAACTTACACATAAGAAGTAAAATAGGATTGTTTTATTTGTTACCCCTAGTTTAGGCTCTAAATCAGTAACCGTTTATAACATTAAAAATAAAAAACATCTTAAAATTTTATAAACCAAAACAAGGGTATGTGACATGAATACCCACAACGCCATGGATATTCCGGTGTCCAGGTTTAACATTTCAGAAATCTGCAAACATAGGAAAATGTTCTAAGAAAGAGTAAGAATTCGATGACAAGTGTTTTTAGGTCAGCAATTGACTTTAGAATATGGTAAAATATTAATAAATTCAGAATTGCATGAAATTACTAAAACTGTTAATCACGGACAGAAAGTAAGAAATTAAAACAGACCGATAAGAAAATGATAGTTTTATAAAATTTCTAAGGAAAATATTTAGTGGTAACAACATGTACAAAAAATTCAAGTGTTCTACATTTAGAAATTTCCTTTAAACGTTTTAAATAAAAATTCCTATAACTTTTGTAAGAAATTTCTACCAATACGCGTTTTATACTGTGATTGAAATAAAATTTATCTCAGAGGAGCTGCGGCTTATTTTATGGCTATATTGTGGACTCAAGGTGGCCTGGGTAATTAGGGGTCGGAAGTTAATTAGTTCGAATCGCACTTTAACCATAGATCAGTTATGTTCGTTAAAGGTAGCTGAGGCACATTAAGTAGTTCGTGGTCGCAATGTTTTTCAAATGAAATGAGACTGCTTAAGGGTGGAGGTCAAGTATTGGAGGACTAAACTGTAAAAACACCCATTCGGCTGCTTTCTCGTGACAGGTACAGACCAACTCGTTGCAAACGCCTTTGATTTTGAGTCAAGAGTAAACAAACAATGAATGCCTTTCGGATATTCCACTCAGCCGCAGAAGACAACGAATATGAGAAGACACTGATGATTCGGGGCACACTGAATCTTTTGTACTATGGTTCGAGATGTGACTGATTGATCTATTACGACCATTCGCTCAACATGATTGTTATTACGTTTCATGGTGCAACAAGATAAATGCAATCGAAGCCATTAGTCCGCCATTTCATCCCCCATCTTGTGACTACAGATTCTCATATCAGTTGCTTAGTTTCATTAAACACGATCATCGATTTCCTGAATGATGATTCGTAATCACTCTGGGCTATTATGCTTCCCCGAGCGAACTCAAAAACTTATTTGTAAGACGCTCGATGTCTTGTATGATGGATAGTTAAACAGCTTGTGCAAAATGAAAACAAAAAACATTACCACGCTTCAAATCGGAAATTTCCATTATTTGTGAGTCACAATGATAATGATTTGCATACCACATTATTGCAAATGTAGGATGTAAATTTTATATAATTTACATGCTTCATTCAGTGTTCTACTTTAAGTAGTCAGCAGTGTATTTACGGCGTCATAATGGTCACATCCACACCTGGTGACATTGTAATTTAGTTGGGTTTGTTCGACGATAAATAGTCATTTTTTGCACATAAGGGCTAGACTACGAGAGTTAAAAAAAAACATCGACGAGAAACAATAAATAGTTAAGCTCAAGTTTGGAATCGAACCCACGAATTGTTGTACCGCAGCAAAGCGATAACCACTGAATTACCAAATGAACTGGCTGCATCATAAAGAGCGCATATTGTTAGCGTGCATTCCACATAGTAACATGACTGGAAATGATAATATAAAATGTTACTGGGTTCATTTTTTAAATAAGCCTACACTGCATAAGATAACATTTTTACCAGCAGCAGTTACATTTTTTATTTTTTACGGTCTGGGGCTTGATTATACATTTTACATTTTCATGACGTCATAGTAATATGTAAAACAAAACAAGAACACATTTTGCCCGTACTGTTTCGTCATTTCTTAATGCATTGACAATTGATGCTTTGCTCAAAAAGTTTTGATGTTCTCCACAAATGAAAGTGTGTATTCATTGGTAATCGATTGTCAATGACTACTAAAACAATGATTAAATGGATCGATTGCGTTGAACTTCTAAAACTGTCAGGATTGCTGTGTGTGTGTGTGTGTGTGTGTGTGTGTGTGTGTGTGTGTATCCACACACATACATACATTATCCAACCCCTCCTGATTCCACGGTCAGTCAAACACGTACAGGATCAACAAAAAACTCCAAGTTATTTATTCTTCCAAATATAATACAAATGTTTAATATATTATTTGTATTTCTTTCAGGTGTAACATATGTAATGTCCCCAAGTAATGTATACATATACTGAAGAAGAAAAACATTATGAACATCCTCATTTATTTCTTAATGATGTTGCATACGGATGACACGGAGGGCACATGATTAAATGGGAATTTGACTTACGGTAGAGAAGATAAGGAATCATTCTCCCCTTACTTCACGAGAAAGGTTGTTGCTCTAAGGAAATTTGACAGAGGACAGGCTGCAATGATCTGAAGACTCGTAATGAGTATCTCTGAAACTGCACGATTGATGGTTGTATACGATAAGCCGATGCAATGGTAATAAAGATGAAACAAGCAAAATGCACTAAAAAGTTGGACATCCATGCATGATCAAAGAAAAACGATGCCGGAAGTTACACACTTCGTAAAGTCGCTCAGTAGTTAGCGCATAGCAATTCAAAACCGAGAGCAAATTTGATGAATTGATTATTCAGCAAGCATTGCTCGATACGAAACAGCGCACTCTATTTGATGACCAAGCGTTATTGTCAATTTCTGCAAACAGTCCGGAATATCGAGATTAGATACATGGATGTGGAAGAGGTAACGTGGGAAGGATAGAATGGACCATGATTTCTCATTGTCATCATTTATCACGTTAACGGTCGGATAAAGATATGTCACCTTTCAAAACATTTGTTCCTCTCGTGTACTGTAGTTTAAACAAAAGTTACTGTAGACAGTATTATGTTTTGGAGCAAGTTTTCATGGGCGGCTTTGTGATCTTTAGTTGTGGTACAACAAATTGTAAAAGTTGCACATTATCTCTAGATAACAGAGGATCAGTCGTTATCCTTGCACGTCTGCTTCCCAACAGGAAATGAAATTACCCAAAAGAATAACGCCCTGCCACAAGGCTCAAATTATGTTGGTGTGGTTCGAAAAAATGAACTATTCTAATTAACGTGGTTCGAAAAATTAATTATTTTAATAACCGATAAAACACATTTGGACCTTAATAGAAAGACAATTCCGAGATCAAACCCAAGATATCAAAATATTTCAATCATGCGTGACAACAGCTTCAACACTTGGTACAAGCAGTCTCCATTCACATATCAAAAAATAACATATATTGAATATCCCGAATAAAAGTAATTACTATTTAAGGACTTCGCACATATTACGCCCCTTTGCATTAGTGCTAAATATTTTTTTTAATTTTTTATACTAAAAAAGTATAAAATAAATATGCTAAATTGTATAAAATAAATATATTTCCCGCAATTTGTTATTCTTGAATTAAGAAACTAAAGAACGAAAATTACTATACGCAGAATTTGTTTTATAACAGATGAAATACCAGAAATATTTCTTTAAAAATAAAATTTTGCAAGTAAATGCTGGATTCTTAAAATACCTAAACACACAAATAATGCCTTTCTTACTGTAATAAATTAATTCGTGCATTGAATTGCTCCGCAATGAATAATATTAGTTTATTTCTCGCTGAAGGAGTCACTTTTACTCATCGAATTTTATTTTAATGGAATTGAGCGATTTAGAATTGTAAGACAAAAATAGACACATTTGCTATGGAAATAGAAATAAAGCAAATTTTTCTTCAGAGAAAAGCAGAGAAACCATACAATCAAACATTATAATTTTACATAATTATAATCTCTCTCATTCAAAATTAATCATATTATATATTCATATAAAATTAATCACAAATACATAATTTTTGGTGGAAAACTGGTTTTTATAGATTTATTTCGATTTTGAAATATCATATAAAATTTTAGTTTTACATGGAAAATAGAATTCCGAAAAATTAAAAAAATAAAATAAAAAAAGGAAATTAGGAACAAGTCAGAGAGACTCGTGAATAGTTCGAGCAACAAACATTCCAATGAATGGACCAGTTTAAAAAGAAAGTGGCGGAAATTACATATTTTAAGCGTTCTTAGCTTAATAATACCTAATAGTTAAATGCTTTAAATAACAGTTTATGTTAGAGAATGTTTTCCGCGAGTCCTCAGAATATGATGCAAAAACTTTTTATGGACATAGAAATAAATGAAATTATTGTCTATAATAGAGTAACGTACTCAGGGCTCAGGGAAACGTATTTAATGATGACAAGGTTTCCCCCCCCCCTTCTCTTCACAAAAATTAAATGAATGGGGAAAAAAATTACCAAGCTATTTTAAAAATAGAAAAAGCTTTTTTCCACATAAAATTAATTTGAAGATATTAAAAAAAAAAAAAAACGATAATAATTTTTAAAAATTAGACAAATATGCAAACAAAAATGTTACTTTTTAAAGTCATATGTACAATTTGAATCCCCCCCCCCAAAATCAAGTTTTTAAATTTCACCTCAGCGAGAATAATATATATTAATTTATTTTATGAAAGGCTGCTAACTGACTGAAATCAGACGGAGAATTTAAAAGCAAAACGAAAAATACTTGGTGATTTTTAATTAACTCGTCCCTACGGTATAGATCAGGCATAGAGTTAGAGGACCATATAGTGCGATATAAATATCAAATAGGTTATTCTGGCTTTAAATAAAATTAGACTTAGAATTGGACAATTTGGAAGATGAAAATGTTGGAAGGAATAGAATACTATACATAATGGAAGTTTAGGACTATTGTAAACTCAATTTTTTAGAATGGCCATTATAAACTCAATTTGTTAGAATATGATAAAAATATCAGCTAAAATGAAATTTTTTACGAAATAAATAAAAGGAAGTTAACCTTTGTCTTCGTATCATGCTGTTTATGTTTAGCCAACTAGGGTTTAATTAATTTCTGCATATGACAATTTCTAGAACATAATAATTACTGAAAAAAAGCCCAAATTAACTTTCTGCCGATTGATCAACTTAATTTTTAAATAAAAATTCAAGAAAATAGTCAATGATAGCAATAATCTCGATTTTCCGTAGAACTTAAAAAGTAGCAGCTAATTTACTTTTGTACAGTTACAATTTTCTTCTTAAATAAGTTGCAAGTCAATTTTTGTTAGCATATAAATCAAAACCGGTTAATGAGTTCAGTCCCTTTTCAAAAATATTTTATTAATTATGTGAAAATAATTCTTACCAGGGATAGATGTAAACAATACACAAATTCTTACAGATAATGAAGCACCTCCTCATATCCTTTATACTTCTTATGACTCAAAAGACATAGTATCCATTTCCCATCACGATATTGACTGAAAATACCGTATACCGTGCATAAAATTTTACTTACACGGCGCATGTTTATAACAAGAAAAGTATTTCTGGGGACTTTTGTGTACACATTGATCAATAATGCCTCATAAATATTTGAGGAGACTCAAATCTTACCATCTAGGTGACGCAATATTCTCAGATAAACACATATCTTAAGACCATATTATAGGATTTTGTTCCTAAGACGTACTGCCTTTGCACAAGCCAGTTTTATTGTAACTATTTTCATTCAGTGATCAGTTCTGATAGAACATATAAACCAGCCTATAACATGTAAAAGCAGCGCACCCCAAGGCGATGACATCACCTTAGTGCTTTCTTAATAAATTGAATTTATATCATCAAGAGATTGTTTTTAACTTTAACATCTATTCTTACGCGCACGAACTACAATCGTAATTTACCTGATTAAGTAATGTACAATGCCAATGTGTTAGCAAGCCTAGCAGCCAATGTTGTCAATAAAAGCAGTTAATTTTATTTTCTATTGATAAGTCAGACTTTGTCGTTATGATTTAAAGCAGAGTTGTTTGTTTAAAATGACATTGTATGCAGACATTAATCTAGATTACTAGCCATTAAAAAACCCAGTTGGAATTCCGCATTCAAAATATACTGGTTATCTTTGCGCGGCTATAACAACATCCAAAAATATTTTCCTGCGTAATTCACGGAATATGGAAGCTAAAACAAAAAATAGCTCATTTATATATATCGTATACAATAACAATCGTTAAGTAGATTACCTGACGTCGTACTATTTTGTATGGCACATATGAGCCAAACGACAACATAATACATAAAGCATAAAAAAGTAACAAGAATTGAAACTAATTAAATTTATCTGAAAAAAATTCTTATTCTGTTTGTCCACCATCCGAGGTTAAACTAAGACGACAGATGGAGTGAATTCTGGCTAATTTAAAAAATAAACACAAAGTTATCTTTTGAAATTTTAATTACAACATTTGTAATAAATTTAAAACATAATGAACGCTGATCTGAACATTCTACTAAGTTGCTCATGATCCCGCAATGTAGAATTCCACTCCGGAACGTTTCGCGATTCAAGAAGCGTGAGGTTCTTCTTTTGCTTTTCAAACTCATCTGCGTAAACGTTAGAATTAAAAAAAAAAAAAAAAAAAAAAAAATCCTGTGTCCATGCTTGAATTCACGAACTGTTAAACGGAAAGCCAAAACGGTAATAATTCAGCAGCCAATTCCGATTATACTTTTGCATGCTTTATACTACATTTAAACGGTATATATATATATATATATATATATATATATATATATATATATATATATATATATATATATATATATATATATAATCGCAACTCAACTAAGGTTTAGAACTGTGGGAGAAGAAGCTTTGATATTTTCAAGCAAACTTGACGATATGCCGTAAATTATTATAATACTAAAAGCACATAGTTGTAAGAGACTTTACAATTCAATCAAAACACTTTACACTGTATAGCCATATTGAAGAAGCTAGGAACTATAAGCGATTATTTTCAAGAATTTAAAAAATTCAAAGTAAAAAAAAAAAAAAACTGTCTTTATACCGGTATTTTAAAATGTAACAATTATAGATTTGCACATCTCCCTAGTGTTTTACATTTCAGATCATAATATATACTGATACCTTTACCCACGTGCACACAATATGTATACCCATATTCGCCAAGATCTAATGACCAACTCCTTGTAAGGATTTTCCATTTATGATAATAAACATTTTTACATTTGATACCATTTCAAAAATCATTAGTTATTTCACTTGTTAAAAAGAAGCGTCAACAGTAAAACAATATACGTAAGTCCAATCACAGAGCTTTTACTATGTAATGATGCACGAAGTTTCAAAAGTAAAAAAGTAAGCACATAAAAAATAGTTGGATTTAATAGTGTATATTCTAAAAGTAGACAACAGAGGCTTACTGAATGAAGGGGAAAAAAAAAAGGAGTCCGTTCCGGGTGAAGAAATACTTTGTCCCTATAAGCAACGAACCGGCAGGTAATTAGAACTGTTTCAATAGTATAATTCTAAGGGGTCGCCGCATCTGAACAATACTTCAAAAGATTAATTAGCAGATGCAGTGAAAGCGAGACTGGGGTGTTTAATTTCTATTATTGGCTTCCTTAGAAAACACACAAAGAGAAATTTTCAAGTGATCAGACATGAATACGTGTATTGGGTGGCTTAAATAGACAAGAATGAAAGGAAGTGTTCGAATATGTATGACAATAATTAAAACATAGATCCACAATTTTTAAGAAATGCCAATTTTTATTCCGTAAAATCACATATTCATATCTGACTTATTTTTTAAGGATTCTTTAGTGTTATTTTACATTTCATAAAGAAACTGTTGTTTCAAATCGATACCTTTATAACACAGCATTCGAAATTTCACATATCATGAAATCATCGTGTTCATTTCTCACTGATGTTTTACATGATATCAAAGCCTACGTGGTTTTCACATATTAGCTTGAACTCATCCTTAATAAAAGAAATTTTCCTTCATAAATAAATGTAATAATACAATTTATACATTTATTATTGCTTTATTTTTTTACGAATTTATTACAAGTATCAAAAACTTAAATCATAACGACTTTAAAGAAATTATAAAAATATTTATAGAAAACGGAGCGATATTGTAAGCAAATTTTTGCATAGCATCCTTAGAAATCATTAGATGCTTCAAATCATTGCATCATACTAATTTTTAAACAATTTTGATATTCAATGCCAAGATACACATAATTATCGAAATGAGTATGTTTTACACTGAGATTAATTTTAAAAGATGTTTGGGTGCAATGTGACAAACAATTATTAAAATAATAATGGAAAGTAAAATAGCATTAAATGGATGAGTTTAAAAAAATTTAATCAGAAACAGCAAAAATAATTTTTAAGAAATTTCTTTCAATTCATTAAAGCATTTTACACACATTATCAATACTTTAATAGCTAAGTAAAAATAGTGTATATTTTGCACCATAGCTGATTTGTTGACGACATCAGCGCACTCAACGGTCATTTTTTGCACACGAAAGCTAATCAAACTGAGACCTACAATTTAAAATAGATTCCGAGCCAAATATTCATAACCATCTTTAACTTACTTATAGCGTTACTATTTTATTATATCGATATTACAATTGTATTCATTCATATTTTTAAAGGGACATTTCAAATGACTTGTTACAAGTAACAATTTTAAATTATCTTGTAAGAGTAATAAACAGCAAATAATTTTGATGCCCCGGAAGCATTCTTTTTACTATTACCTCTAGAAACATTGTTTATTCATTTAGATAACGTTCTTTGAACTTGATAATTATTTAAGTGAAAAATAATTTCACACATTTGCTACTCAATAGTTGATAAAATTTAGCGAATTGTGTCGGATAAATGAGTTTATATGACGCTTTTTATAGAATACAGATGTTTTCATTTTTCTCCAAAAAGTTCCTTTAGCATTAATTTATTCACTCCTCAGACACACACAATACCATTCATACACTCACAGGTTTTCTTTCAATTGTTACAACAACTAAATAGTGCATAAATAATTCATTTTGATACACCTTCGGTAACGAAATTCAAATCACAAAAGAATTTCTCCACTTTTTCATTACTTCCATAAGATTATTCCCTACATCTACAGAATAATCAAATTTCTACGCAAAATACTTATTTCTTTCAGCATCTCCACATAATTTTTCGCTTAATTAAAAAAATAAAAATTAAAAGCCCATTTACACAAAATATAAGAATTATTATAAATCTGTAAACCTTTTTATAATATTTAAATAATTTGCGTTTTTATTTTTAGTTAAAACTGGTAATTTATTCCAACATATTTTTTCAGCAAATTGAATCAATAATGAACATACTTTGAAATCCTTTGCATACATTAATCTTTTTTCAGAGAGAAGAAATCATAGCTCAATTCGCAAAATCTATCACTAATCTTTTCCAGATTCTAAACTTTGGTAAAAAGAAATATATATTAATAAATTATTCCATTGCTCTTTGTTAAATTTTCTAACACGTTTTTTAAAAAATTTACATTTATTATTTAATAAATTAAAGATAGCAGTCAACTAAATACCGTGATAAAAACTTCACGATTTTTGGAAAATACAACATTTGTTGAGCACGATATCTTAATTGCCGCATAATTCTAATCATGAATTCATGGCCTTTCTGATTATAATTATTAAATACAAATATACATAAATGGAAGAACAAAAACTCTTTAGGTGTTCAAAAAGAATGAGAATGTATCAATCATGAACATATGAATTTTTCTAAAATTAAGATAAGAGAATGATTATATTATTTCTTATGAAAACAAAAGTACATTAAAAAAAATTTTTGATTTCACCTTAGCTTGCATGAAACATAGCCTCTGCTGCCAATTTTAACATATTGTTAGAGAGTTTTGCCTTTTATCGAGATAAAATTTACAAATTTATAATGAATTTTTATTTGCCCTATTTTATTCTGAAGTTACTGCCAACTATTATTTTACAAAATATAGAAATGAGTCTGAACTGCAAATTTAAATTATTTAGCTCAGATGAAATACATATAGACGAAAAAACTAAACCTAATTTAAATATAAATTTTAAAAAAAAATAGCAGAAAATCTTAAGCATTAAGATCGAAAATTTATTGTTTTGCTCATATATACATACATAAATTATTTTTAAATATCTTACCAATAATTTAAAATTTAAGTTATTTTAATATTTTGACTATTTTTAGTACGATTAATATAAAAATAGCATACATACGATGAGATTGATAAAAGTTAATTATTGGAGCTATTTCACTATCAACGTACTTTAGCAGCTTAAGAATATAATTTTACAAAATTAACACAACCTTTTACTTCAATTTATTGCAAAAAATTTAAAACGAGAAGTAATATCAAAACAATTGGGAATATCTTAGGGAATCATTTTATTAAGGATTTGAAAATAAAGGTATAAACCATGATATTCGGTTGAATTTTTTAAGTAATGAAGTACAAATTTATGTAATGAATGCTTAACCAATTAAAATAAAAGGTCAATTTAAAAATATTATTTTTGTGTTTCAAGATTTATTGAATTCCTTAAAAAATTAACGAGTGACGATCTGTATCAAATATTTTAATTATTTGAAAAAAAAAATACCAGCGTTTCTTTAAAAACATTTTGTTATAAATTAGCTTGCGTTACACTGAAACTTATCTTTCCTTCAGCACCAAGAAATAGTGAGCTTTAATGATGAGCACAGGAAGCTAAAATATTTTTGAGTTAAAGGGCGGGAGAAGGGCTCAAAAATGAAAAAATTTCGCTTTGGCGGCACATTAAAATTTTTCATGAAGTGCTTCTAGAAGAGTTAGAACTGCATGCTTCAAACAAATAAAACATTTGCTCATAAGAAGAAAACCAACAAATGTTAGGGCTGAAAACACAATAAAAATTGATTTGATAATTA
Organism: Latrodectus elegans; assembly: GCA_030067965.1. Classification (NCBI taxonomy): domain Eukaryota; kingdom Metazoa; phylum Arthropoda; class Arachnida; order Araneae; family Theridiidae; genus Latrodectus; species Latrodectus elegans. The sequence continues at coordinate 88,963,324 of CM057820.1, read as the reverse complement.
AGGACAAATCAAGTTTGAAACCTCAAGAAATCTATGGGCTGAATTTTACCAAGTAATTTTATCATAAGCATAATATGTTAGAAAAATAAATTATAAAAACAAAATTAAAACATAATTTAAATGTAAACATACCTACAAATAGTAAACAGTGGAATTGTATGTCTAGTTACTTTTTCATTTTTTAAGTAACGTTTGTTACTTTTCTTGGTGCTCTGGAAATGTATGATGAACTGTTGGAATCATAGTTGCACCAAGAAAAATTAAATAACTTTATTGAATAGACAATAAACATTAACATAAATGTCTTTTTTTATTGCTTTTATAATTATTTACAACTATTAAAGTGGGTTAACGAGATCCATGATTAAAAAATAAAAATAGACACAGAAAATGTAAAATTTTATTTTATAATATGCTTTGAAATTGGACTGGTATTTCTTCATACATAAGTAACAAAAATATAAATAAGCTTTCTTTGTGTGTGTGTGTTTTGATATCATTTAATCTATAAAATATCTTTTCACAAATAAAATAGAAAATAATTGGAGGAACATATGTATGTCTGATAAAATAATAGGCTAAAAAAAAAAAAAGCATTTAAAATTACAGTTACCTTTAAATTAAAAATGATTAAAATTTGCAGATCAGCAAATAAAAAATTAATTTTTTTAACAATTTGTAGACATACTTAGGGGATTTGCAATACTAAGAGATTTGTGTCGTTAAAAGGATTTCATTTATAGCTCAATGATCTCCTTTTAAGCGAAAGTTAATTTAATCAGAAACTATAGTTTAAAGGGGTCTCCGACAACTACAAACATAAATTAACAGAAATGACATTTCAATCCACAAGTTATTGTGTTAAGCTATTAGCTTAGTACTATTGAATTTTACTTATATACATTGATAAATCCCTAATTCATAATAAAATTTAAAACATGTAGCAGAGATTTTGAAAACATAAATATTCATAAACATTTCTGGCATTTTAGATTAAAGATAACAGCTAGCATAAATATTTAGCATTTTAACTCAATCATATTTCAGAACATCCCATGGCCGCATGTGTTGCTAGATTTTTCCCCCCCGCCAAGATATTCCCATCAAATCTTGGCAAAGAGTTCAATGTGAATGTCAGATAAATTAAATCTTTCCAATTTCAGGTTCTTCTGTTCGGTTATGTACATATTTGCAAACATAAATAAATGATAAAAAATAAAAAAATTAAGCAAAAATTATTTAAAAGAGTAGAGTGTAAGCTTATGTCCTTATAAACATGAAATTATCCATAGAGTGAAAACATATTTAAATAAAGTGTGCTTGAACTTTTTAACTAGTCAACATATTTGAAATTCAACGTAAATACTTTTTATTTATTTTTAATAATTTTCTTAAGCATTTTTTTTTAAAATTTCATCACTTATTTTAAATTATATTAAATTAAATAAACCTGATATTTATTAGAAACAACTTTCTTAAATGGCAATACTTTAAAAACTAGGCCACATTGTAAAACAAAATAAATAAAAACATAAATGAAATTTAGCATAACAATACTCTTTTCCAGAAAGTTTCAAATTTATGTAGCATTAATTATCGAAAAACATTTTAAAAGTTAACTACCAAACAAACAGTTTTGTAAACACATTTCTCATATTGTTTTAATTTTATTTTACAAGTATGTGTAGAAGCAATTGCGACTTAACACAATGACTAAGATAAATAAATGTACAAAATGTATGAGTTAAACATAAGATTCTTCAATTGAAAACTATTTTTTATTTACTGAAAATATAGTTCTCATTAGCTATACAATTGAAATACGCAAAAAGTTTAAAATGAAGAAAACAATTATAACTATAATTCATGATAAAATTTGCTGTTAAATTATTTCATTGAGGAAAACTACTATCTTAGAAGAAAATGAAAAGTATTAAGCTAAACACACAATAATTTTTTTCCCATTGTTACCCAAAAAAATGCTTCTAAAAAGAAAGAACTAAGCATGACTTGGATTTACCTTGCCATCTCTAGCAATATCTTGGAAGACAAAACAGGCTAGAAGTCAAATTATTGACTGATATTAATTTCTTGCTTTGATAAAGAACAAAAAAAATAGTTGTAATTTTTTGCTAATTTCTAAAATTCTATTCACAGTGGTCTGGTTATGAAAGGAATCATTCTCATAGCAGGAAGATAGCGAGCTCTAAATTAATAACCAGTGAAAGATGACTTGTTCGCTAATGGTGGCTAAAGCATATAAAATAGCCCATGATTGCAATATTCTTCAATGGAAATATAATCTCTAGGTGTCCCACTACATAACAGTGTGATCAGTTTGGCCTTAGAAGGAGAACAATTCTTAATGGTCAGGCATTATAGAAAAACCATTTAAATAAACTATTAGGAGAATAATGCAACTCTTTATTGTAATAATTTATGATGTAAACATAGTAACTTGATGAAGTGATGTAATAATTACATTGAAGGTCTTATTTCAACAATCTAGATATAACTAGTAGGATAACTGATGTCCAAAATATTGTACTGTTATATATTTAAGAATAATTAATTATATATTATTTGAAATAGCCTATATTAGACATCCCCTACTAAAAATTATGCAATAAGACTATTTTCTGATCTCATTTTACTGGCTGATAATTCCTAAAATCAAAGTTAATCAATCCTCTGTATAATGTTGCCTTTGGAAAAACTGAATAAAACTTTTTTTTTTTTTTAAATATTAAGCTACAACCAGTTCTAAAGTCTTCATATGCTAACCAAGCAAGTGAAATACACATTAAATCTGACAATAAAAATAGATTACTATTAGGAAATCATTTAATAATTATAAAGAAAATAATTGTAAAATTTTTTATTTGTAAAATAATAATTAAATATAATTTGGATAAGTAAACTAAGACCAAGCACAAAGAAATTGAATTATCTCAGAAATTTGATTAAAAAAATGGATAATGTTAATTCCTCATATTATCTATGACAAATTCATTAAAATGTGTAAATTTGAATTGCAGCACACTGAAGCAATAAGGAAAATTAACAGATTTCATGAGTGTGTTGTCTAGGGCAAAAATATGGCAATAGTTTCGATGTAGAAAGACAACTTTTGTAATAAAAAGAAATTAACAATTTAAATATTTTGAATACAGGGTAATAAAAGTACAAAAAATGTCAAGAATACCATCAACAAAAGTGAGACAACATTAGTGATAAATGAAGAAATTCTTGTACTTTTTTTTTTTTAGAACACTAAAATTGTTATTTATTTATACATTTTTCTTGTTAATTTGTATTCACACATCATTTTATCCCTTTCATTAATGTATCAGCAGCGATTCAATATTTATGAAAAAATTTTGTATCAAATATTAATAATGTTAACTATTTGGATCCATCCATATCTGCAATTTGAAATGCATAGCACATTTCTAGAATGTCAATTTAAATTATCTTTTATGTCCTATAACAAATAATATTTTCTTACAAGATACCATTACTATTATTTTTCTTTGAAATATTTTAAATAATTTGAATCATTTCTGGGCCACAAAATTTTTTTCCGAATTACAATATAATTTTAATACTATTTTTGATGTTAGAATATAAATTTAAATTTTAAGAATAAAACTCCCTACCAATTAGGGATTTTTTACCTATATCCTTTAAAAATTTTATAAGTTCAATTTCAAAAATGATTTACAATATACTTATATACATGAACTTATATATATATCCTGCTTTATCTCTGCAATAAAACATAATTCAAGTTTGAGATAATACATTTCAAATAGATAAAGTTCTCTTAAGAGATTATAAATTATTTAAGGAGATTAAAGATTCTAAATAAAAATTAATAAATTTATAATAAGCTATCTTTCTTAAATGCATACAAGATTTCAATTTTAAAAATAAAATAATTTGTTCTTAAAATAAAATTCTATGCTCTATTCATTACTCCTGCAACTTGATTAACAGTCATAAATTAATAATCTCATATATAATTAATATAAAACCATTTACATTCTCTCAAATATGAATTATATTTTTTGAATACTATAATTTATGTTAACATTCTCATAAGAAAATCAGTACATAAATATTTTTATTAAATATCTGTCAATATCATTATCCTAAATACTATATGAACTTCATACTTAAAGCATTATTTTATTAATGCAGAAAATTTCTGCAGATCTTGTTCTATAGATATTTAATTATCGTAAATAAAATACTATTTTTTCAAAAAATAAGCATAAGAGCTTGTTTTACAAAATCATAAAAACTTTTCTTTAAAGTATTTTGCAAAAATATTCTAGTTTAACAAACTAATAACTCTTAAACCTCATTGAGTTTATTTGATTAATTAATGCAGATCTGATTTGATAAATTTTAAGAATTATGCACATTTGCAAATATTACATATTAAATATGAAGTACATAGAATCGTAAAAAAATTCTGTTCATTTATATAAATCAAAAGTAGATAAAACAATATAAGCTATAAGAGAAATGAATTCATTATTTATACTTTTAATCTGATGAGAGAAAAAAAAAAAAAAAACAAGTGAATTTTAATTGATAAAGTTTAAATGTAAGAGGCAATAAATATTCAAATATAAAAATAAAAAAATTTTATTCGGCAAATAAATTTTTATTAAAACGAATAAAAATCAATAATTTAACACCTTTTCAAATAATTAGTAATCAGATTCCAAAACCGAAACCTACACATAAACTCAAGATGTAAATCAACGTTTATTTAAATTACTAAATCGAAAATATAAAAACGGAAAATCATAGACAGTAATTATAAATTTAAAAGGAAAAACTATTCAATTTTAGCACTCCCAATTGCTAAATTAAAAGATGGAAAAATTATTATTTGTAAACAAATTCTTTAAAAGAAAATTATTATATTTAGGAATTTTAAATAATCAAGTTTAAAAATATTTATAATTGATATTCTTAATTTAATTATGTGACTTTTATAAAAATTTTTTTAGCATTTTTATAAAATAAATCAATTATAAAGGTAACAAGATGAAGTAATTTTTTTAGGAAAAATTATTTATGTTGTTAAACATGCTTTTGATACTTACGCGCATATCCCAAATTTTGAGACACAAGAGTACCAACAGATCCCTTTTTCCGTTAAATATCATAGCTTAGCAACAGAAGAAATGCATACTTTCAGAAACATACAAAATATCCCACGCGATATTCTACATTCACCTCCTCACACATACATAACGAACCGCAAAACACATTTTTGACAGTTTTCTTTCCTTCCCATCTCTTAACCTACACGAAAAGTAGAAGTAGTAGTCATTTTTAGTATCAACATTTACTTGTTTAATTTTTATCCCTTTGCTTAAGTTTTGTGAAATTAGTTATAATTTTGACTCATGAGCTACTATTTGGAATTTATAACTTATCAGCTAGTTATTTAGAGTTTTTATCATTAATTTGTTTCACTATTTTTTTTTTTTACATAAAAAGGGAGCATATTTTTTATATTTTGTTAAAAGGTATTCATGATTTTGTTAAAAGTAATTCTTAAAAGAAACTTGCTGCCAAAATACATGTCACTGCACGAATTTTGACTGATTTTTAAGTTATTATAGTCTATTTTATAATTTTATATTATGTTATACTTCATAATGAAGAGAAAAGAAAACGATGGATTAATGTCTTTTTGTGGAGACACTTTAAAGTCTCAAACAAATGTCCGAGATTAATTTTCAAATTAAGTATCATTGACAAATTGTCTCTGTTCCATATTAAAAAGAAAACTAAAAAGTACTTGCAGTACTTGGAGGGTGACCACGTACACTTCCTCACCAAGTTGATAGAAACTCATAAGTTGGGGACAGATCCACGTTAATATGCGACGTTCAAAGTCCTTCTGCTGCTGCATCGTCGATGTGGAGAGGAGGGTGCCAGCTCAGGTAGATCTCGTCTCCTGACCGTGGTTCAAAATGACGAGGCATTTAATCATGGGAGTGTATTCCGAACAAGTTAAACTTAAAGTACAGTCTAAGGCCCATCTGCACACATTGCTATGTATATATATATACCTTCTGCGTGCAAGTCTGTAGATGTGTTTAAAAAACCTCTATGTTTTCTACTTTGCAACAAGTGAACATGATCCTCTATCAATGGAAAGTCCTTCTGGAAGACAAATTAAAATATTGGCATTAAAATGTCTTACAAGAACCTTAGGCCATTCATCAGTGCATGAAAATATCTATCTTCGAGCTTTAGTAATCTCTCTTTGATAAATATTTCTTTCCTGTCCTGATAGTTTGGCATCATGTAGTGGATATACGTAATTTGAAAACCAGTGAAAAGCTTCTTTGTAGAAGGTGTTCTAAATTTTTTACGAGTTTTGTGAAAAAACTCAATCTTACTCAATGCGAGCTATAAGCCTACGAGCATAAAGCTCCAAAACTGCTTCCGTCATATTACTACTACCAGTGAAAAACATATCAACATATATCACGTTTTGCCTTCAGAGGGAAGTTTTTAATAATGGTCTTATCCATTTTTGTGGTAGACCAGAAAATCTGATAAACTTTCTCTTGATTGAGAGTATGTAGGAAGTCGTAAAAGAGGAAGTGCATCATATTTTTTTCCATTTTTCAACAACATTGAACTTGAGGTTTTTTCCACCCAAAAAGAATTGTTAATACTGGAAAATGGATAGCTTATCCTTATATTTTCGATAACTTTAACATTTCAAAATATTGTTTCCAAATACTTAAAAATACTCTTGCAGTAATAAAAAAAGCTTAATTGAAGGAAATTTACTCATTATTTGTAAAATATTCTAAAATTATTTCAGATCTATATATATTCTAAAATTATTTCAAATCTGTATATATTCTAAAATTATTTCAAATCTATATATATTCTAAAATCATTTCAGATCTATATATATTCTAAAATCATTTCAGATCTATATATATTCTAAAATTATTTCAGATTTATATATTCAGTGCGGTTTCTGGTAATCGATACCTTTGTTACCTCGATTTTTCTAAATACTGCAATGTTTTCTTTCCCTATAAATTTTTATACTATATTAATAATATTCAAAATGTCTTTGATTTTCAGGCTCCCAGCGTATTAAAATTAAAATTATTATTTTATAAACAATTTATAGGCTATATTTATTTACTAAAATTATCTCATAAAATTTACGTTTACTCATAGTTTAATACAGAAAAAAATTAAAATTTGATGTAATTATAAAATAAAATTTAGAATTAAATAAAGAACTAAATTCAATAATGATTTCCATTTTGGAAATTAATTAACTAAATTCAATTTTATAATTCTTGTAGTAAATGCATTTTTTTAATCAAGAAGGTTATAAAAAATGAATTATCGAAGTTTCCTGGACATTTATATACTCGTATATTACTTAAATTGGATAGATTTTCTTTTTTGCAATAAAAAATGAAATTTGGAAAAAGCAATTAATAAATACATAATGATTATTATATTTTGTAAAGTTAGAGATATAAAGAAAAATGAAATATAAACAATCATATAAAATTAAATATAAAAAAATTAATAAAAAATTGTTTCAAAAAAATGCTTTTTGAATAGATTAAAGTTTAATTATTCACATTAGTATAGAGATGTTATCTAATATTTCCTTAGTTATGATTGATGCGAATCGAAGTGTAAAAGAAATCCTTTAATATAACTACTTAATTTGATATCCAATTGAATTTGTTCAATTCTATCAATTGAATTTGACTTTTTATTACATTAAGGTGACTAACACTGAAATGAAACGTTGGAGCAACATTTTTTGTATTTATCCAGTAATGTGCACTTCTTAAAACTTAGGAAGAAATTATCTTATTGATGAATATTTTTAAAAAAATATTATTATTTAAGATAATAAAAATTTTGAAGTGAAACTTTCCCTCTTAAAATTTTTATTTAATAATAAAATTTGTATTTAATTAAACTTTTTATATAAGGATTAAATTAAAAAGATAAACTATTTAAATTGTACTAAATTGGTTTATTCTATCAATTTAATGATTTTATTATAAGAAATTCTTCGATTCATAAATTTAATAAATCTCATAAAGTTACAGATTTTTTTAATCGTTTCCTATCAAAGTAAAAAGGAATACTGTTGTGATTTTAAATATTATTTGGATAATTATTTTCTTACTAAACACTATTGTTGTCTTGTTGTTTGCTAAAAAATACTTTCTTTTTCAATAGTTACTCATAAACTATTTGTGTCCAATCAATTCAAACATTTTATCCTCATACATATTTTGAATATTAATTTCTTTCTTTAAAATACACTACTGGCCATTAAAATTGCTACACCAGGAAGAAATGCAGATAACAAAATGATATTTATTGGACAAATATATTATACTAGAAATAACAAGTGATTAAAATTTCAAAACATTTGGCTGGATATATATATATATATATATATATATATATATATATATATATATATATATATATATATATATATATATATATATATATAGATCCTGAGAAATCTGTACCCAGAACCACTACCTCTGGCAGGAGTAACAGCAGTTATACGCCTGGGCATTGAGTCAAACAGAGATTGGATTGCATGTACAGGTACAGATGCCCATGCAGCTTCAACACGATGCCACAGTTCATCAACCGTAGTGACTGGCGTGTGGTGACGGGCCAGTCGCTCGGCAACCATTGACCAGACGTTTTCTATTGGTGAAAGGTCTGGAGAACGTGCTGGCCAGGGCAACAGCCGAACATGTTCCGTATCAAGGAAGGTCCGTACAATACCGGCAACATGCGGTCGGGCATTATCCTTCTGAAACGTGGGTTTCGCAGGACTCGAATAAAGGGTAGAGCCACGGGTCGTAACACACCAGAAATGTAACGTGCACTGTTCAAACCACCGTCAATGTGAACAACAGGTGACCGAGACGTGTATCCAAAGGCACCCCATACCATCATGCCAGGTGATGGACCAGTATGACGATGACGAATGCACGCTGCATTAGTCATATATATATATATATATTTATATATATATATATATATATATATATATATATATATATATATACATATATATATATATATTTATATATATATATATATTTATATGTATAAATATATATATATATTTATATATATATATATATATATATATATATATATATATATATATATATATTTATGTATATTTATATATATTTATATATATATATATATATATATATATATATATATATATATATATATATACATATATATTATATTTCATTTGAAAAGATTTCACATCAAGGGTACAGATTGCTTAAAAATATCTGGTATAGCTTTGTATTTTAAACACTTTTTATTAAAAAAAAATATATTATGCAGTAATATTAGTTTCGATGAATTTATTATTTTAAGTGTTATATATTAAACAAAATGGATTAAAATACTATTTATCCACCTTTCATCTAATTATTAACGAGTTTGACTGTTTGCAAATATATGCTCAGTTTTTTCCTGTACTATTTACATAAAAAAATATAAATCTTTAGTCCCTTGAGAATCGAAGTAGACTTGGTCTATCGCATTAAGTTGTGCAGTTTTGAAACAAGTTAATATTTACCAATTTACGAATACCTTACTTTCCAGAAATGCTCTATTGTGCTTCTGTAATGAAAAAATTAAAGATTTAGAAGTGCGGTTTTCATGCGCTATTAACAATATTCTATTATGAAGAGAAAGCGCATCGAAATCGGTGAAAATGTCATAAATGCCAGAATTGAAAGACGCTATAATTATATTCTCAGATAAAGAGGCTGTAAAGCGAAAAGTGCTCTTGAAAAAGCAGACTTAAAAGTGGATTATTTGGATTATAATTAGATTTTTTTTTTATTTTAAGATTATTCCAAACATAAGACAGAAGCTTGGCATACAAATTGTTATAATAAATTATTGAGCACAAAGTTTTTTATAACTCAAAATATTTATAATACAGTAGACCCTCGCTTTTACGAACTTCTACAGACTCAAAAATTCTTAAGCTCGAAAATTCGCAAAATATATAAGAAAGCATCGATTTGTAAAATAAATTTTTTTAAGCGGTACTGTTTCCTTATTGCAAATAAAGCACTACTCGGAAAAGTTTTTTTAGTACATACCTATAAAAATACATTTAAAATAAAACTAATATTTAAAAAAAACATTTTTTTATTGATGAAAAATGAGTGAAAGTATACATTTTTTCCGTTTCAAAATTACATTTTTCCATTCATTTATGTTCTTCATCATTCAATCATCCACTACTTTTTATATATTAATTGCATCTAGTCCACATACGAAAATTCCCGAAACGAAATTTCTGTCTACAGCACATTTCTTGTTGAAGTCATCTCAACACAAGTCAGCTAGAGTTTTATAAGGAAGTCAGAATGTCAAAAGGATTATTCACAAGAAGACAGTGCCTAGAATGTCCATTGAAGATGATTTCAAACTTTTAACAATGTATCCTTCTTGGCAGGTTCGCTACATGTAAATATGTCTATGAAAATAAGAGTTGTGTTTCTATTATTAATCTGTCCAGGTTTTAGGTTCTTGCACCATTGTACTCGTGGTTTCTGATTTACATCCATCACACAGGATTTTACTATCATAACCTTGCCCCAAATATTTTGTTTATTCAATTTCCTTCAATCTCTATGGATACATATATAAGATTCTATGGGTCTTCTAGATGTTCATTCAGTTGAGCAATCATTTTTGTAGCAGTGGTCATAAATTTCTTTAATGGCTGTTTGCCTCATGTAGCAGGTTTGTTTGAATTCCCTAGTTATCTCAAAGATCTTGTTTTGACAAAATCGTTATGAACAACCATGATCTACAACTTGCTGTTGGAGCCTATTGGTATCTCGAACAGTAAAAACATACAGATACAGTGACCACATTAAGCAGTGTAATGTCTTTGATGGGGAGGGTGAGTAGGGAGACGATCTGAAGAAGTTGCATTTTTTTTCTTTGTATTTTTGATACTTACTTTTTTGCGCTGCGCAGGCGCGAGAGTTGTTAGCGAACTCACTCTTTTATAATTTTGTTTCTTTGTTAATTAAATGTGTTTGTTTTCAAAATTTGGAGTCATTAGTTTGTTTCATAACAAACTTATGTTCTGTTGGCAGTGGTTTCGGATGTTTTTACTATGCTTTGTATTAGCATCCAATGAGGAAATTAATTATTTGCACTATAATGGATTACGTGCCAAAATGTTGGAATACAGGTAAGCTATTTTTATCAATCTTTCTCTGGCTACTATTCAAAACAGTTTGATATGTTATATAAATTTATATAATATTTAGTTCTAATCTTATTTACACGGTTTTTCATGTTATATCAATTAATTTTGTTTCTAAGTTTGTAAATGGTGTATTCCATATTACAAAAGCTAATTTCTGTATTTCGTGTATTCGAATTTACAGTGTAATATTTTTTATAAGAAAATTGTGTATCTTATTATATATTTGTATTTCATAATTTTATGTGGTTGATGTATTTCAATTCACGTAGGAATATGTTAAAATAACGATATTGTTATAGATTATTGTGTAAAATCAGAAGTACAATCATATACATAATTTGATTTTCATTATTTGATGTCGTGTATCATTAACTGAGTTTATTGATTTGAAATCAAAAGCTGATTTTGGGTTTAGATTAGTTAAAGCTTTTAATTTATATTGTTGTTAAGAATTGTAGTGTTCTATATTTTGAATTAAATAAAGATTCAAAAATAACATAATTTCATTTTCTGTTTTAATATAAAAGTATCTGTATAAGAATCTGATTTTATAAAATTTATACATTTTTTAATTTAAATTTTTCATTATTCCATTTATTTGAGTATCAAACATTAGCTTGGTGATAAAAATTTGAAATTGAGAGTAGAAGCTTTAATATTAAACTTGTTCTCCTCTTCTTTCAAAATAATTGATTTTCCATTTATAAACTATTTGTTGTATTACAATAGTTGGTTTTTATTTAAGTTTTTTTCAAATGCTATTGATATATTTTATATTAGTAGTGTGTAGTAAATAATTTCAATAGTTATTTACGAAATTTTGCATATAGGTGGGTGTAGTCTGTTTCTTTTTCTCATTATTGCATCTATTTTGAGATAAAGTGTTCAATAAATAAAATGGCTTTTTTAGCACGGGAAAAAAGGGAGATTTAGTAGAAGTAGCTGAAGAGTTAGGGGGAAAGGTTTCAGATTCTTTTAATATCCCAGATATTAAAAAATTAAATTTAGCTAGTAAAAACTTTAACGAAGAAGAAATAAAATGCATATTAGATAGGGTAATCGAGGAAAGAGTTAAAAGGGAACAAGAAGAATAAGTGGAAAGAATTAGGTGAGATGAACTAAAAAAAGAGAAAAGAATTAGGCGAGAAGAACTAGAACAAGAAGAAAGAATTAGACGTGAAGAAAGAGAGCATATTTTGGAACAAAAAATTCAGTTAATGTAAATAACGTCAAAATTCGATGAACGGAAAGATGAGATAAGTTTATACTTAATAAATTTTGAGCGTAAAGCAGACATGGCTCATATTCCAAAAAAAGAATGGGTAGTTTATCTTGTTAGTGCTTTACCTTCAGAAATATTTAACATGTTAGCTAGAGAACCTCCAGAAAGGGTTGATGATAACGATTACGTGAAGGAACTTATTCTTAAACGATTCAAGTTAAATAGCGAAAAATTAAGACAATTGTTTCTTAAACACCAGAAAACGTCAGAAAAATCATGGAGAAATTATGCACAAGAATTGAATAGCTACTTTATGGAATTAGAAATAATGACGTTTGAACAGCTTAAGGAAATAATGGTAACAGATCAATTGAAACGTCGTGTGCCAATTGAAATTAAAGAGCATTTTCAGACTTAAAATTAATCCTCCGTATGATCTGGCAGAGAAAATAGATTAATATGAAAGTTTAAGAGATAGTTTTAAGACGAAAGATTTTACAAAACTCCCTCGAAATAATTTTGGTTTTCGTAAACAAAATGAAAACCATGCCTTTAAATTTAATGAAGGGGTTCGGAATAATAAACCTCATGTTCCTAAAAGAGTCGAGAATAAAAATTCTAATTATTCACACGAAAGAGAATTTTAAAAACGAAAACAACCCCGATGTTATGAGTGTGGTTCTTATAGTCATTTGCGGCTTCAGTGTGACAAAATAAAAAAGAACTTAGAATCGGTCGCATCTAATGAAATTGCTAATTGTACATTTAATGAGTTGATGGCTCCTTACACTAGTATCGGCACTGTGAATGGAATTCGAATGCCAATCTTAAGAGACATTGGAGCAACTCTTTATTTGATCTGTGGAAAATACGTGAAACCTGATATATTCACTAAGGAAAAGGTTTGGCTAAGAACACCTCTTGATGAAACTTTAGTATGCTTACCTATTGCCGAAGTTGAAATAAATTGTGAATTAAGTCACATTTTGACAAAGGCATCAGTTCTTCGAGATTCTTTGGATCAAGGAAGATATTTACTGGGAAACAAAACAGCCGCTTTATTTGAGGAAATTAAAACGCAAGAAGAAGTGAAAATACGTATGATAAATGCTATACAAACTCAGCTCTAAAAAGACGTAAGGAAAATAGCACAAATAGAGATTATGGATTCTGAAATAGAATCCTCTAAGTCTTGTCTTAAAACTAAACAAAATGAATTAGAGGAATTGATGTGCAATTTTGCCATTATTAGAAACCGAAGTTGAAGGAACGGATTTGATAAAGACACCTCCAGAAGAATTTGCTCGGGAAGAAAAATTGTGCGAAGATTTGAAACCTCTTTTTGAGCAAGCTAAACGACAATCTTCAAAAGATAATAAATATATTACAATAAATCACACACACACAAATGTTGTTTTATAATAAAATGGACAATGATGGAACAGTAAGAAGATTATTAGTTGTAACCAAGAAATTTCGCAACCAGCTAAAAGGGATCTGCCATGAAGTAACTGCAGTTCATTTAGGTATAACTAAAGCAAAAGATATGTTGTGGAAACTTTCTACTGGCCTAACTGCTTTAAAGAAATAGAAAATTTTGTTAAATCTTGTGACAAATGTCAACGAGTAGAAAAGCCTCAAGATAAGAAAAAGGCTCCTTTGAAACTGGTTCCAGTAATTTGGGAAATATTTACGAGAATAAACGTCGATGCATGTGGTCCTTTACCTACAACTTCCAGTGGTAACCGGTATATTATAACAGCAATTTGCATGTCATCGAAGAATCCAGATACCATTCCAGTACAAGATATACGTTCTACTACTGTGGTTGATGTTTTTCATCTGATTTTTAGCCGCATGAGTTTTCCTAGGGAGTTGCAAAGTGATCAAGTAACATCTTTCATAAGTGTCCTGACACAGAATTTGTAGAAAAATTTGAAATTAAAGTAGTGCATGGTTCTGTTCAGCATCCCCAAAGCAATCTTGTTGAGAGATTGCATAGAACTTTAAAGATACTGAAAGTCCTGTGCTTAGAAAAGGGTAAAGATTGGAAGAAGATTTTACCTCAGGCACTTTTTGCACTTAGAACTTGCATTCATGATAGCAGTGGAGATTCTCCTGCAGAATTAATCCTTGATCGGAACTTAAGAACATCGGTAACACTATTATATGAAAATTTATCTGGTAAAACCATTGAAGAAGATAGTGTGATTGCTTACGTTTTTAATATTTTAAATAGAATGAAAAGGTGCCAAGAATTAGCTGTGCAAAATAAGACAGATGCCAAAGAAAAATAGTTCGTAGCCTTAGGAATGACCGTAAGGCTACGATCTGTTTTTCTATAGCATCTGTGATCTTGTGCTAGTCGTTGCACCTTCTAGATCAAACAAATTTTCTGTTCATTGGATAGGTCCAGAGGAAAAGTAGTAAAACGACTATCGGAAACAAATTACGTACTACATTTCCCGATAAAGAAAAATTACATGCATACCATGTTAAAACACTATTTTCAGCGTCCAGAAGATGTTAATTTAATTTTTACCTCTAATTTTGATAATGAAGATATTGATTTTGAGAAAGATATCCCAAGTTTTGAAATTAATTCATCTATCCTTTTAGAGACGTTTCCTGAAAGCTGTTTTAATGAAAAATTAGAGGATGAGCAGAAGAAGCAATTGAGTAGACTTTTGATTAAATTTATTGATATTTTTTCAAATGAACCGGGATGTACAGAATTAGACATAGAGTTAGAATCTGATAAGCATATTATACCTAAACCATATCGAATGTCCCCACGACAGACAGAAATTGTGAAATCGGAAGTAGATAAGATTTTGAAATTGAAGGTGGTGGAACTAGGTGAATCTGATTACAAATCATCTTTAATATTAGTTGAAGCAGCTGGAAAAGAAACTCGTCCGTGCATTGATTATCACAGGTTAAATGAGGTTACCCCATAACGCAATATTATCCATTTCCAAATATTGACGAGCGCGTTGAATCCGTTTCGAAAGCGAATTTCATATCTTTATTAGACTTGATACTAGATTATTGGCAAATACCTTTGAAGTCCGAAGGCTCAAAGATATGCTGTATTTAGGACATTTGGTATTTATAAACCTTTGAGAATGGCATTCGGTTTGAAGAATGCCCCTTACTATTTCAGTAAGTTAATGGCTGAGTTATTAAAAAATTGCGAACATTTTGCTGTACCTTATTTAGATGACATAATTATATATTCACTTACTTGGTCTCATCACATCCAACATCTTAAATGTGTTCTGGAGAAGATTCGATTTGCAAAATTGACTGTAAAATCCTTAAAGTGCAAATTCGCATTAAATATTTGGGACACTTTGTGCGACAAGGTCAAAGAACACTAGGCGATATTAAAGTGAAAGCCATAACCGATTTCAAACGTCCCTCAAGCAAAACGGAAGTCCGTGCTTTCAAGGGATACTATCACAAGTATATATCAGAGAATTTTCGGTAATTGCTGCGCCTTTAGCCGACCTGCTAAAAGGGAAGTCCAAGAGGGGAACTGTAATAAAGAATAATAACTACGAAAAAGCATTAGTAGAATAATTGAACACTTTAATAAAGAAGCCTATACTTTACATTCTAGACTTTCAAAAACGATTTATTATTCAATGTGATGCCTCAAACTTAGGAATAGGTGTCGTTTTATATCAGAGAGATCAAAATGAAAATGAACACCCTATCCTGTTTCTGAGTAAGAAATTTTCAAAATCTGAGAAAAATTATAGCACTATAGAAAATGAATGTGCAGCAATAATCTTTGCTGTTACTAAATTAAAATATTATTTAGATGGTCAGTATAAATTTGTTATCGAAACTGATCACAACCCTTTAGTTTGTTTAAAACATCATATAGGATCTAATCCAAGACTTTTAAGGTGGGCTTTGGTACGTCAAAGCCTAAATTTTGATATTGTTCACAGAAAGGGCAAATTACATCATAATGCCGATAGTCTCAGTAGAATGCTGAATAATCATAAACATAATTATTTTCTTTTTTTTTTTCCCCTCAGATATTAAATTGTTTTCTTTTAATACAAGTTTCAATTGTTGTTTCATGTGTACATGATTTATTGAAAAAAATTATGTTATTAATAATAATAATGTGTTTATTTGTAAATTTAGCTAGTGTTGCAAATTCTGTTGTGTTACATAATTATTTTGTTCTATTTTGATATATTTTTATTTTATATTATATAATTCCATATAATTTTGTGTATCAGTCAGAGTCCGATTGATCAGGGCTATATTGATAATGTAGTCATACAAACAACAAAGAGCGAAATATGTAATACTAAATTTTGCTCTTTGTTGTTTGTATGAGTTTTTTTCTTTTTTATTGCATGTTAATTTCCATAGAATAAGGGGGAAAAAAAAAGGTGCAAGGAACAGTCTGAAGTTGCGTTTTTTTTCTTTGTAGTTTTGATACTGACTAAATAATTTCAGTTTGATCAGGGTTCCAATGTAAAAATGACTTATAATTTTCTATTAAGTTCCTTTAAATGGCAATTTTTTCAAACATCAGAGTTCAAGTTAAATTAACATGAATAAAGTTATACATAATGTTCTTACAGATTCTCTATAGAAATACATTTCACGAGTTTTATAGGAATCTAATTTTTTCAAGAGGAATCAATATTCACATGTTGAATAAATACTTGAGCAATCACTTTTGGCCATGTAAATCTGTCATTATACATATTTTTTGAAATTAATTTTCAGTTGATAGAGATAAATATTTGTAAAAAATAATTATATTATTTTTGGAACTTAAAATTAATAATTACTTTAAAATTATTAAATAAATCCTTACAGTTACAATAGAAAAGATTTCATTTAAGAATTTACAATTATTTTAGACTTAGCGAGCTTGTCTTGTCCAAGTGTCATAAGTAACAAGAAAATTATTTCAGTTAGTTACTTATGTTTATAATAATGGATATTTTAATATGTTAAATTTTTGTTTACATGACTCATTTCTGATAACATATTGTAAATTTCAAAGATGAATAATATAATTGTGTTAAAATCATCATTTAAAAAATAATTGAAAGATGACAAAAAAGAAAAATACATTTATAAGGTTTCAATTTAAATTTCACTGTTTTCTATATCATTACAGCAGTTACATTTTAACAATTTTTTTAAACTAATAAGCCATTACATATGCATATTTCAAGACATATGTCACCATTTCGTAATTCAAAACTTATATTTTATTACATTAACACTAATTTTACTTTTCTGATGCTCTAAATAAAAAAAAAATGTTAACTTTGTTATTGATGTTGATTTGAATTTTTTTTTAAAAAAAAAATTCTTCAGCATAATCAAGTAAGGATTTTTCAAGTATTTCATTAGACAGAACTGACTTTTTCTCATATAATATGCAATTTTATGCTTTAATTCATTTAAAAACACAATACAGATTTTAAATCAAATAAATTGGTACTCTTTATGACAAGATACTGGGAAGGTAGAGAAGAAAAACTAGAGATTAGACAATATAAATTCCTTACATAACCCTTTATATACAGACTATATTTTAGGATTATCCTCCAATCACATTTAAGAATCTGGAGAAGTTTTTATACTTTTAGACTAATTTTGCAATAATGTAAATTCAAGTAGTTTTAATACATAGTCCTAAGTTTGTACTATTTAACCCAAAACAATATATGGTAGAGCCACACACAAATCATATTGATTAGTAACTACATACTTTCTGCTTCCTAGACAAAGTCATGTTTGAACTTTGTTATCATAGGTTTTATATATATATGTGAAAATCTAAAGTTTACATCCTTTTTAGTTCAATAAAAGTAAAAAAAATTCAGAAAAAAAAGAAAAAAACTGATTTAATTTTCTAACAAAAATTAATATCTAGCGAAATCAAATATGTCTTAAGATTTTCCCACAGTCAATTTAAAATTTCAGAAGTTGTAATGGCTCAAGAAAAATAACTAATTTGAAGAATATGTATTATAATTTTAATATAGATTGTGGAATTTATGAAATATGATTCTTACTATTTTGTATTCATTTAAAAAGTAAATGGTCAGAAAATTCTATTTACTTGAAAATTAAGAAAAATTTCATATATTAATAGTCTATACTATGAATCAGAATAATAAATTTATTAACATGATAAAAGTACAGTAGTAAAAATGATTTTATATCATACATGCCTTAATTTGCAAAAGACATTAAATTTGGGAAAAATGATAAATAATGTTGATAAACAAAGGAAAAAAAAAATCTTGAAATCTTTACAAATTTTATAAATGCCCAAGTTCATATCTCCAAATATAATGAATTTGTGCACACCAGGCAAACACATATAAATTTCACACATCATTGTATTTTTAAGATTGAAATTAAATGAACAAGAAGTTTTCTTTAAATTATTGTAGAACAAAATTAAAACATTAGAGAACAATTAAACTTTTAATTTATAATTAATGAAAAACATAAACATGTTTTATAAATTTCATTAATATTATTTCAATAGATACATGTATACAAACAAAATTATGACTAGATATAGTTTAACATATCTCATGGGTTATATATTAATAACAGAAAATTAATATATTTAAAAAAAAACTTGATCATAATAACAAAGATAGCGGTTAGTTTAGTAAAAATTACTACACCAAATATAATGAAACAAAATCAACTAACTTTTCTAACCATACAATTTTTTAATACTTGCAGGAGAATTTCAATTAATGATTGATTCTAAGTACTAAAGACCAACGTTCTAGATTTTAGTTTTTATTCCAATAATAAAAGTACTATTTTTTTCCTTTTTAATTGACGCACAAAGTATATTTAACATACAATAGATACAACTGCTTTATCATTTCTCATTCTATATTTTTTAAAGATTTTTTTTTCTAATTGCCAAAAAGCTTTTAGAAAAAGTATAAAGTATTCACATAATAAACTCTAATCATAGAACTATTTTCATAATACTTGTTAAAATACACACACATTTAGTTTATAAAAATGACAATATCACCAAAGAAAGGAGTTCTTTCTCAAAACCTATTATAAATATATTGATTTCATAAAGATAGTTTGAATCTTAAAAGAAAAAAAAAATTCTTTAATAAGATGTGTGAAAAATGCCCAAGCATAAATTTAGAGACTAAGGAAATGCAACAAAATATTTTAAAACTATAAAAATTAATAGTATATTATTAAAATAAAACAATTCAAAGAAAATGATAGTTAAATGACTGTGTTAATCAAAATAAATTTTCCCAATATATGAAATGAAAGGTTTGATTTGACTAAATAGATAGCTGCCTTCTTATAAACTTGAGATTGAATTCACATAATTTTTTATCCAAACATATAAATGTTTAATTGTGTGAACTTATTTATTAAATTATTCCATAATGTATAGATATTTTTAAAACAGAAAATCAAACTCCTTAGTTTTTAATTTTTGTCAGTCGTTTCTAATAAAAAACATTAACAATTAATTCATAATAAGCAAATTTTTTTTTAAAAAAATAAAGAAACATGCTTCTAATATAATCTTTACAAATGGGAAAAATACAAAAACAATATACTTGCATATAGATACATGGTAACAGATATTTCCTTTACAGATCTTTCAAATAAATGTACATTCTGTATTTTAATAAAAAATGCAAAGCAAATTACATAATAAATATCACAATACACTGCATTTAAATTAATTTTTTGATAAAAAATTTAATTTTGTTTTCATTGATTTCAAACACATAGATGATAAATACTTTCATAATTATTAAATAGGAACCTTGCATATATAAACTAAAATTTCGGTTATTTCGTCAAATGATTAAAAAAGATTATGTTAAAAAATATCAGACAAACATACAATTTACAGAAAAATAATTATGAAGTCCTTCAGTGTAATAATAAAAAAAGCATATTTGTCTTGCATAATTTAACAGATATAAGCAATGCTTCCACAAAATAAGCATTATTTAAATATTTAAGAAATCAGATGTGATAAGCAAAATAAAATCTGATTATATTTGTTTAATATAACAAAATTCGTTTTTCAACTGCTTTACGACAAATCGGACACTCTGACATTCTATCTCCACACATTTGACAGGTTCCATGACCACATAAAAATATCATATTCTTAAGACGATCTAAGCACACAGGGCACATGGTCTACAAAATAAAATTAGTTCAGAGTAATTGTTAGTTTCATATTAAATTCTACAGTACATAAATGTAAGCATAAGAAATAAATATTTTTAAAACTAAACAATTTTGTTTCCTTATTAATGAATATTTTTATTATCATAGTAAAATCCAGTATGCATTACAAAATTATTAAACAAAAACAAATATTCTAGAATCTAATTACATAAATGTTATTTAAAAATATGTAAATGTTTATCTTCCCTAACAAATCAAAGAAAAAATGATAAATTATTCAATTCAATTTAAAACTCTATACATATATATAAAATGTTATTAAAAATAAGCATAAAATAGAAATTACTGATTAAAAAACTTACTTGTTCCTTTATATCTTGCAACTGCTGTTGAAGTTTCTGAATATCATTATGAGAATTATCTCTACAACCATTGTTCATCATCATACCAGGAGATGGAGAAGGTGCTGATGATGCTTGGAAGATAGATAATCCAGCCCAATGTAATACTGAAAATGCAAAAGCAAAAATTAATCATAAAATATACATATCGATTACAAGCAAAGAAACAATTTCTGTAACAAAAAGAAACTACTAGCAAAGCCAGAAAAATGTGGTGACAGTATGAAAGACTTCAAAACTGCACCAAAGAGCTAAATATCATTTTGCAATTAGAATCTACTCCTTTTAACATTTTTACCCTCTTTTTTTCCTCCCACCATAAAATACTATATAACAAAAATAATTGGAAAGCTTCAATAGTGTTCATAAAAAATAGCAAATGTGACACATGTTTTGAATGAATTTTAAATATCCAGTCCTGGTATTAGAATTGTGAGAAAGATTGTTCTTTTTAAGATTTTTCCGTAAATAAAAACTTGGTAATGTTAAAAAATAAAAAAGAATATAAAACTTAGTATTAAAATTTTGAGTATCGAGATACTAGTTAATTATTTTCACTATCACAAATAATTCATTTGATAACTAGCATTTTGAAATTTCTAATGAAATTTTTAGGGCCCTTTTAATTCAATTAAAATTGGAAATGAAACTCTCTAGCACAATTTTGTGACAGCAATACTGCAGACTATATTAAAAAAAAAAATTATATTTTTTAAGTATGTACCTTCACTTGGCTCATGTTGAAGCTATATCACAATTGACCATTTCAGGGGGAAAAAATGTGTAGCCAAATGTTACACCTTAATGCCAAAAGTCTTAAATTTTAATGATACATAAAAGGTCTCTTTCTGTATTTTAATATAAAAACTAAAAAATCTTTCATTGTTCAACAAAGTTTATTCATAGTAATAGATTTTCAAATGATATAGTGATAATAAATGCTATCATAACCAAAATTAATGCTGTTAATACTTTATTAGTTTTAAGTACTTACTTTAAATGAGTACTTCATGGGCTTTTCCTACTAATGAATTACTACATAGACATATTCAAATAATTTAGATAGTTATCAATAGATTAAATGAATTAACAATTACATTTAGTTTACCTTTTAGATAAATATTTCATTCATTGATTAGAATGATTATGCATTATAAAGGTAAAAATTTTCATACAGAGCAAACAAAAAAGTATATACATACAGTTTTAAAATGTAATTAATAACCTCACTTACACCATATTTTGTAAAAGAATTAAAAAAGCTAACTTATGACTTTTAAAAACTGAAATCAAAGCCACTCATTTCAAAGCTATAAAAATAAGAAAATAAAGACAAAATATACAATTACCTGTACCACCACAGCAGACAATGAAAGGAATCACTTTATCAATTTGAGCACGGCACTGAACACATTTTTTCATTAGAGCAGCACACCCTAAAATAAAAATATTGTAACACTTCAATATGTAATTAATAAAATCAAAAGTTGCTAAGAAATTTCCAGAAAAACAAAAAATAAATCTATTTTTACAAACATATGCAAAAAATTTCTAAACAGGTAAAATGAAATATTTGTGAAGAATATTTATATAACAGTATACAGAATAGCTAAACTTGATATACAGATTGGCTAAGTTTTTTTTTAAATTGAAATTAAAAACTCATTTTAAAAATTCCATCTAGAAATAATTTAAAATAGAAAAGTAATTTACAATTTAATAATTCATTTTTAAATGAAATTTAAAAGCTACAACTTTTCAAATTTGAAAATTTTAAGGATTTTAATTGTTAATTTCTTTATTGGATTATGTTTTTATTTATCATAAAAATATTAACTGATGAGATAAGTGAAAATAATATATAAAATTTATTTTACCATCACAGGCACACATATGGCCACAAGGTTTAAAAAGTACAGAAGCTCTTTTATCTGAACACACAACACACTCTTCTATCTAAAAAGAAACAATTGACAAAATAATTACTTAAACCAATGCTCAAGTAAAGCAATATCAATACAATATATAAATAAATATATGAATAAAAGAAACTATTTTTGAAAAAGAATAATTATCTGTTCTAACAGTCAAACTGCATTGCTAGTTTACAGAAATCTACCTTAACTTCTGTTAACTACCATATAAAATGGTATACATGGAATGAAATACATTGCCCTGAACTAGGGCAAGGTATTTCAAAAGAACTAATCAGAAGCAGTGTTTTTGATATACCTTAAAGAAGCAACAATTTTTGAAGTGGTATGATGCCAGTAATACATACAAGCAAAGCCATTAAATAGTACATGTTTTAGTAAAAGACAAGCTCAGTAGAAGCTGTTTAAGGCAAGCAGCAGGACCTCTTACAGGACACTGACACTTTAAGAGACACCTCCAGAGTATTAGATGATTTTATTTAAAGGAATTGTCAATATAGGGAGGGAACGTCATTATAAATTCTATGCAAATATGAATCTTTTTCTGCACATAGATTTAAACACTTGAGTCAGGTTTTAATTGAGAATTGGATGCTGCAGAATATCCTTGTTAAACGTCTTCTGAATTTTACTTCCTTCACAGGACTCCTTAAATAAGGCCTTTCTTTTTTAGGGTGTGGTACAAAAACCCTATGGTAGCAGTGCTAGGTTCTTTTGAAACCACCCTATACTTAATCTAATTACAAATGAATTGTATTGACTGTTATGCTTATGATAATGACACTTGCAATTTAATGCATTTTTAAACAATTATAGAATTTTTTTTAAACCATGTTCTTCAAATGCAATGCTATATTGATGAAACCTTTCTAGTTGAAAATATGTTTTACAGGCCATTTAAAAATTTTTTAAAACAATTTACTGAAATAAAATGCGAGTGATATAATTATATCAGTAACTGTTTAATTTATTAAATTTGATTACTTTCGTTCGAGATTGAACTTGTTCTTTACACATAAGGCACTTTTTCACTCTTGGAGAACATACAGAACAAGTTGAAATGTGACCACATGGACCAAATAATGTATCTCTTTTCATGTCTGAACAAACCATACATTCTTCAAGAGCTTCATTATCTTGTGTTGGTGACGTATTAGATTGCGTAATATCTTGGTCACTATAAATAAAAAATAATTATATTAATATATTATATTTAAGTATGAAGGATATTTGTAAAGTTTTCATTACTCAGATAGTTATTAATAATATGAGTACTTTAGGTTTCAATCATATAAGCAGCTTATATATTTAGTTTGTTAATCATATAAAACTTAAAGCTAACTTTCTGTATATAAAGGTTGAGTGGACCACAATGAAATGTATTTAAAACAAAGACAAATATCAATATCCAAAATTGAAATGAGTTTTCAATTGATAAACCAAAATTACAATATATAGCACTTTAGCTTAGCTATGTAAATTTGGAAAAGTTATAATAAATACTTAAAGTGTCACATCTTTTTCATAATCAAAAGTTGTTGCAGTTGTTTTCTTTATTAATAATTTAGAGACAAAAAAATTCAATTACTCAATAAAATTTAGATATATTATGGTGAGTGTGCGTGTGTTTAGGCATGAATTTCATAAACTCCATTATTAAGAACAGAACTTCAAATTTCAAAACAAATGTAATTTTTTAAGTTCATTAGCTTTGAAAGACATCTTTTAACACAATAAATTTCTTTAAAAAAATAATTCATTCTAGAAATAGGGATAGATTTGATGCTAGTACAGAGAGAATTAATAAAAATTGTTCAAGTTATAGTTTTTATGAATTTTTAATTAAAATTTAACAAATTAAAAATTTGATGTGAAAAAAACTACTCTTAAATTGGAAATAAAAGTAACTGAGGAAATATTTGTTAAAATAGCAAGCCTAGTATTTGAATTATTTCATCTAAATTAGTGATTATGTTTTTTTATGATGAAAATCAATATATTCAAGAATTATAAGTAGGAAAATTTCAAATTATATGGGTATAATATACAAATGAAATTTGTTATGTATGTAGAAGATGAAATGATATGCAAATGTGATTACCTTTACAACATAATTAAATGAAGTTAGTAAATACAGTGGGGGTTTCACATGAACAAATTACATATTAATATTGATAATTAATGAAAAGTTTTTGTGATATTTCATATATGTAGGAAGAAGGTTCAAATTGTAGCCTAAAGTGATTATGACTTATTATATTGATACATTTCCAGTTAAGTTGAATGAGATTCTTGATTTTTAAAAATACAAAAAAGGGGGGGATTAAGACAGTCATATGGATTGCTGTGCTGTACATCAACTACTTGCTATTGGTAACAGTCAACAAAATGGACATGTTATCTACATGACTTTATGGAATGTGTATAGCCACCTCAAAGACCCACAAAAAATGGACATGTTTCGAAGACAAATGCTTTCACAAATAATTCAAATTTACATCAACAAGGATTGAGCCTGGAGACCATGGCTCCAAGTATCCTTGGCTCTGCATCACAGATGGAAGCATCTTTTAGGATGTAATCAATGGAAAATCTATACAGAAATAGCATGGGAATGTGTGCTTAGAAGAATCAATTTCAATGAGAGTTGCATTTATGCTAGATACCATCATGGTGAATACATGGCCAGCATGAATTTGATATGTATTATTCATCTGATATGATGATACTAAGTGCATTTGGAAACAAAACAGTCCTTATTTATTCATTCATATTAACAGAAATGTAAGAATTGCCATTTGAATTTTTTTTTTTTTTTTTTTTTTTTTGCATAAAGACCAGCTGTTCTACCTTTACACAACTTTCTGCAAAACATCTAATCTCTGCTTCAAGCACTACAAGGTATGGCACTGTTTCCACTCTCAGAAGTTCTTTTTGTTGTCTTTAAAGTTATTTGCAAGTTACAAATAATGACCCTAGTGTTTAGGTGTTCTGGATAGAGATTTCTTAGAATTTCTTGGTGCTTCAAATTCCTTGAAAATTTACTCACCTGTTATTTTCAATATAACACTTTTAGCGAATAAACATTGTTATTTGCATTTCTTTCAGATGAAGCAGTTTTATTGTGTTGTAAGTGTGCATATGTATAAATCATATAAATATAATTGGGCTTAAAACACTAAAGCATTATTTGGCTGATTTTATTGTATCTTATAGATTATTTTATTATAAAAAATAGTAATAATACAACATTACAAAATAAATATATCCCACTTTTCTACAAATAAATAGGCAATATTTTAATTTGAATAGAGAAATGATTGCACACATATCTTAATGCAAAATATATACAACATGACACATAACAATAGGAATATTAAGAAGTATTTTAATGACATTTAATTCAATTACATATCAATTCTCATTAAAATTTATTCAAATGTAACTAATTACACAATTTTAACTCAGAGATTTCTTTTTAAATATATAGATATAAGAATTAAAAATGTCTTTGTTGCAATTAGTAGAATTATTAATCTATCAGAATATTAGAGGAATATAGACATGAATATCAAAATGAAAAAATGCTAAAAATATTAATAGGCATTTTTACCCATTACGAATAATTCCCATCATATTTTATTTTGAATATAAAACTATTGGAATTGATAATGTGTAATAACTTTCAACAATTTTAAATCATTAAAATAAAAGTTTTATTATATGTTTATATATTTTTTGATTTACAAAGATTTTTAAGTGTTCGCTATTATATATGCAAAAGAAATTAACAGATACAATTTACCCTTGAGAAAGTTTTAAAATAATACTTCAATACAATGTGCAAATTCTTTCTTTAAATGCAAAAAATAAACTAAAATTTTAATTTGTTTCAATAAAAATCACAGTTTATTATGTTCTGAAAATCACAATTAAAATATAATACTGTGTAAAGTTTTAATAAAGCTAACAGAATAAAATTATATATATATATATATATATATATATATATATATATATATATATATATATATATATATATATATATATATATATATATAACAATGTTTTTAATATTAAAATAGATGATCATCAAATTTTGAAATAAATATCAACATTTTAAGTAAATAATATTAAAAAAGAAATAGGAATTTAAAAATTCTCTCTACAAACATATTCAAACTCAATTATAAAGTTAATTTCTAATATGGGTAAAATGAGCTATGAAAATTTCTTGGACTAAACTAAAATAGATAAAATAAAACCTAATATATTCATGAAATATTTAGTCAACAAAAATATATAACTTAAGTAATAATGTCCACTTACTTTGATTGTTCCTTATGACATTTAGTTAAGGCCTTGCAGAGATTCGGATCAGGGCATAAATCTAATGGAGTTTGCCCTTTCTTATTTTTTACATTCAGATCTGCACCATTAGATACTAGATAACAAGCTATAGAGGCATTACTTTTTTTATCAGAACTATTTGCTAAGCCCATTAAAAGCTGTAAGAAAATTTAAATTCAAAACAGAGGAAATAACATAAATTTAAATGAATAATATGAATTTAATATAAATAGAAATTACCTCAGAAGTTCCACTTATTGTAGTCTCATTGCTTACACCTACTTTACCTCCTTCCTGCATATCTTGTAATTGGCGAAGCTGAGAAAGAGTATGATGACGTAAAGCCTCATGCAAAGGAGTATCACCATCTTTATCAGGAATATTAAGGCTGCATTTTTCTCGTACTAAAAGCTAAAATTGAATAAAACAGAAAACATTGGGTGATAAAATGAATTCAAATTACATTTACACATTGAAATACAAAAAATAGTTCATTAACATTTTAATTTTTTTTTAAATGCAGAAATTATTAAATTTTTTGAACAAAATCTTAAAAAACTGTTTAGTTACAAAAAAAAAAAAAAAAAAAAAAAGGCTCTTGTTTATTAAAAAAAATCTTGGACTTGGTATTATATCCTTTAGTATTTGATATTTTAAAAATATATAACTGTATAGCCAATTATACTAACCAAATATTTTTTATAAGTGTATAAGCAATATGTACACTCTATAATAATTATTACTATGCTAATATAGTGACAGATACTATTTTTGATAAAATATACTAATACTATTTTGAGAGAAATATCTTACCCTCACTATTTGAGTATGTTGACGCTCAACTGCTAAATGGAGTGGAGTTTGCAAATTTACATTCTGTAAATTCATATTTGCTCGACCCTATGAAATACAAAAAAATATTACATGTATGTTCTAATATAATGAATTTTACAATAATTTGAGTTTTAAATAAAAACGAAAGGATACATGATTCTAGATATTTAAAATAATTAAAATTTGCAATGGCTTAAAGATGTTTAGACTATTACACAAACTTAAGCATTTTTTGCTTGACTAATACTACACACATGTGAAAAAGACTTTTTTTCCATCTAATGAAAAAAGATCTATTTATAATAAAAAATTTTATTAAAATACAAGATTTCTGAAAATAAAATTGTCTTTAATAGTAGATTTTAATTTAATTCAAGTTTTTCTTAGAATTGTAGCTATTTAAAACAAACAATAATGTTTATTATTTGAATTATAAAACATTTGGGAATAATAAAAGCAAAGCAAAAATTTAAGTTAACATTTAATTTAAAAATGAATTAGTAAATATCGTATAAGATATTTTTCTGAATATTTGTAAAGGAAATGAAGACTTTATAAAACATAGAATTTCACACAGACAAAGTAATATTTTAAAAGTAAAGAAATAAGAATCTATGTATAAAGCTTCAGTAAAGTTGAATTGTTTGTAAATTGTACTGTGTCAAGTTGAAAATTTCTAAGAAAATGCTGAAAAATTAAATCATTAAGAAAATGCTTTCTAAGAAATTCCTGGGTCAATTAAATAAGTAAATCAAAAATCATATTTTATTTATTTCCACTTTTCCTCAGCATTTAGTTCCTTTTCTTTTTTAATACAAGATTTTAGAAATTAAAACACTTTAATGCACATTTTAAGTTTTCAGACTGAACTCAGATAAAATAATCAAATCTGCAAATGTACTTTACTTGCTGAACTAATAATTCGGCTACTTCTACATGGTTGTTTAAAGCAGCCAAGTGAAGAGCTGTGTATCCATCATCTTTCATTTCATCAACAACCCAGGCACGTGGTAGTTTGGAAAGTAAAATTCGCATGGCACTGAAAAAAAATAAATAAATGAAATGCATACATATATAAATATACAGTTTATCTTACGTTAGAGTAAATAATTTATTCAATTAATTCAAAAAGTTATGGATTTTGATTTGATCGGTAGAAAAAAATCAAAAAATTAACAAATTTAGAAGTAATCTTTTATCATTTTAACTAAATAAAAATGAGTCAAAAATTTGTCAGCTGAGCAGAACAATAATTTATTATAATGTGGGTTAATTTTTAAAAATTTTCTTCCTAAAACTATTTTTTAAAAAATTAGACTAGCATTTTCACACTTTCAGTTTTATAATAATGGATAAAGCAATAATAAAATTTTGTTTTTAGTTTCTCGATAAATGTTTTGAAAGACTAGTTTAAATTTGTTTTTAAGCTTTCTATGATTAAAATTTATAAAGTCAAGATTCTTAAAGTTAAGAATCTAGAAATCTGATCCCTACATATAAGCAGGATGTAATTATTAAGAGCTATAAAAATCTCAATGATAAAAAGGCTAAAAAGTAAAAATCAAACCAAAAAGCTCATGAAATTGGAAATAATTTAACATGTTTCTAAAAACATTTTGCAGGCTTTAAAGATATTTTAAATAAAGAGCGTTTTGTTGGAAATTACTACATCCAAAACTAAAATTTAAAGAAAATCTTTCTTTCACAAAAAAAAGGAAAAAATACAGTATATTAATACAGATGCTGCACTATAAAAAATAAAACACTTGCTCTGATGTAAAAAATAAACCAGGAGTTTCCAATGTATAAACCCCCTATTTTTCATAACTTCAATTAATTCTACTGGAAGTTCAAGAATTTGTGAATACATTTGACACACATGAGATCATTATGGAATGATAAAGATAATTCAACATAAAAAAATTATTTTAAGCTATTAATTTCAGCAAAATTTAAAAAAAAAAATTAATGTTCCCAAATTTTTATAAAATAATAATAATAAAAAAAATAATATTCGTAGTTAAACGAGTAACAGTCAAACGCAACTGAACCGACGGAAAAAAAAATGAAACAAAAAGTACAGCAGCATATTTTATTTTATTAAAGTGGAGATGACTCAACAAAGATATCTCTGAAGTGCACAAGCAATTATTTTCTTACTTGTGACTCAATTAACAATGTTAGATGTTCATAACTCTGACGAAAATGCCTCACCGCGAGAAAAAAAAAAAAAAAAGTTAACAGAAAGAGGAAAAAAATCTAAATAACATTAAAAAAAAATATTACATTTTAATTTATTTTATTAAGATTGATTGCACAATAAAATGCAAATACAAATTGCTATATAATTAAAATATATTTATCAATCAATCAGTCTCCTTTTTTTTTTTTTTTTTTTTTTTTTATAATCAAGTTTTAAGAACCGTAACTACATAAATAATGGGCGATTTCACAAAAATGAAGATTTGGTGTTTCCAAAGTCAAAACACATAAATATAACGAAAAATGTAATATTAAACATTCATGTTAATTTTCCAAATTAATTGCAATTTTACATTAAAATAACCAAAATATTAGCGATTATTTGTAATCACTAATATTTTGATTATTATTTGCGATTAAGTAATTGCTTGCGAGTTCACTACAACTAAACATCACTGATTTAACTTTTAAGCGCTATTGCAGTTTTTGTAAATAATATAATAATAAAAATAAATAAAATTAACAATAAATCTCTAAAAACTGATAAATCTAAACATGAGTGTAAAGGTAAGAATGATTTTAATTTGCTTCTGAATATAAAACAGAATATAATTTATTATTCTCAATCACTTTTTTTGGGGGGAAAAACAGAAAATGAAAATAAGTGTAAATACCAATATCGAAATATTTTCAATCAAACCAACCGAGTATAGTAATTTTTTGAAGTTTATTACTTTTAATGTTGTAATAACATTAACGTTTTTCCTTTTTATTAATGTAAATGAAAAATATATTTATAACAAGTTTTAAAAAAATGAAATGCCAGTTTCAAAATATTGACTGCGATTGTTTTCGATTGTGATTAATGAAAATCAATATTTCAGTTGAAATTTCTATCATACAATAAAGGATTAAAAAAAAGAAACATTACGAAAAATTTACATACTACTAGTCATTAAAATTATAAATAGGCGCGCTACACAAATGAAATTTACAAAACATGTGATAATCAGATTAAACTTTTCTTTTTTTTACCGCGATCTTATAAAATAAGCGGCGGTAGCGAAGGCTATTATATGTTTAAATGAAGAAATTCTTAAGTTAATTTCTTATACTCAAATTGCATTCAAACGTCTATCAGGATTATGGTTCACTCGGCAGACTTTCTGCTCTTTAGCGCCAACTGATCATCAGCATATACGATTGAGATACGAGCAGGCGAGAATTTACAAAATAAAATTAACGTTTTAATTTTAAAATACTAAGTATTTTAACACAGAAGAAGATTTTTTTACTGACTTACTTCAACTTGTTTAGCGTAGAATAAATTGTCGGCAGTAATCCTGGATAATGTGTCTGCCATACGTAAAATGTTAATTGATGATAACTGAGTACCAAAAAGAGGAGAGTGTCAGAATCAGTAATAAAACTCTTAATTTGTTAAATGATGGTGGCCACCGCATCATTTCTAAAATTGTAACAGGTGATGAAACGTACATATCTTTTTTAACGTTCCAACACGTCAAGAAAGTAAAGTAGGAGTCTTTGAAGTTGACCCCATAATGGTGAATGGTTTTTCACCCAATGGTGAAAAAACAACGCGCACTGAAAAAAGTGATGTATACCGCTTTCTTCAGAAGTACGGGATTGGTCAAAGCCATCAAGTTGGAAGGACAGAAGACAGTAACAGCAAACTGGTATACCACTAAATGTCTTCCAGAAATTCTACAAGAACTGAATGTTAGGGGATTAATACTTCACAAAGACAATGACAAAGACATCTTCACATACAGCCGTTAACAATTGAGTTTCTTTTACAAAACAAATTAAAGTGATCGAACATTCGCCGTATTCACCTGATCTAGCTATGCGCAACTTTTGGTTATTCTTTAATCTAAAAAAGAACTTATGTGAACGTCTTTTTCATTCAGAAGAGATTGATGTGGCTATAAATACATTTTTTCATCTATTCCAAAAAATGAATGGCATCAGGCATTTAATCTGTGTAAAATTCGTCTATAAAAGTGCATTGATGCTGGAGACTACTTTGAACACACCTAAAATTTTGTAAGTATATCTTTAAAAACCTAGTTGTATCTCAAAATTTTCAGAGTGACCCTCGTATCATAAAAAGGGTTCCAGATGGTCATAAGGAATGCCATCCAAGAGATCAGCGGCTCGTTACCATTAACAACCGAGAAGACAGATGACTTCAACGGTGATGACTTCAACGGTTCGTAAGCCACGTTATGAGACCTAAGTCAAGAAATAAGGTCAATTTTAAGATAACTAAGTCTGAACGAACAATTCCGTAACAGAATGAACCGTCAGCATGGCAATCATGGATTTGGTTACACTTGACGCTACATTTGACAAGAGCGCCTTTAATGGTGAGAGCAACGATGAAGTTTGAAGCATCTGTGACACGCGTTGTGTTTTCGGATGAATCTTAATTCTATTTCCTGCATCATGATAGTCGTATCTGTGCTTGGACATATCTCCAAGCATAATGTAGAACGCACATTGCTACTGTACATTTGATATCGCCATACTGACTTATCACTTCGATTTGGTCTGTTCCTTGATAAGCGGTCTTTTTTTTATTTGCACAC
This sequence comes from Latrodectus elegans, assembly GCA_030067965.1. Lineage (NCBI taxonomy): Eukaryota > Metazoa > Arthropoda > Arachnida > Araneae > Theridiidae > Latrodectus > Latrodectus elegans. Next base: position 88,930,229 of record CM057820.1, on the reverse strand, counting down.
CAGAGATGCAGCGGTCTTTTTTCTTTTTTTCCACAATTAGACCTAGAAGACCTAACATTTAAAATGCATTCCAAATTACTACAAAATTAAGCCCAAAGTAAGAGTTCAACTTAAGAACTGTTGAACCAAAGACCAGAAAGCTAACCTTTGGCTGTAAGCTTGACACTCATCACTTGGAATCATGGTTTGGATTGCTATTAGAAACGTCTCGGTCCTTTCTCATTGAAGAGTGACCTTTACATTTCTATAGTGTTAATGTCCATAACTCTTTGTTTATTCGAGGCTTATGAAATATTACGTTTACATAAGATAATGCATGACCCTATTTTTTCCACCTAGATTCCATGGATTTTCCTTTATAAAAAAATTTTTCGATTGGTGAACAGGCCAAGTTATCCAGATCTCTCACCAATACAAAACGTCTAGTCAGCGGTAGAAAAACGAAGAACTTTCATAATACAATAGTCACTATGCCGCCCAACTTGTCTAGTGGTCAGTGTGACTGTGGATAGAAAGGTTTCGAATCTTGGTTCGGGCATGGATATACTTTTTTTCTCTATTTATATCCTGTTTTTGTCTTTTACGTCTATCAGGATTATGGTAGGGATCTATCAGGATTATTATCTATCAGGATTATGAATGGGTTGTGAATGGTTACCTACCCTATCAACGGGTACCTATGGCATGAGTATACTGAGGAAGTCGCGCTACCCGCCTAAATATGGTTCAGTTGGAAAAGTGAAGCAGCGCAGTACATAATGTGCCAGCCTAGATGGCACACGACAACAACAGTAGTCACTATAACCAATGAACTATAACATTGTGTTGTGGCGACAAAGAAGACGTACATACAAATATTAATTCCATATGAGCTCATATCTAGCAATATATTATTGCTGCAGCAGAAGTAGTAGTTCAGGATAATGATTTCTCAGGATAAATGCATCCAAATTTCTTGAAAGCTTAAACACCTGTTATTTCTAGTTTTTAATGTAAGTTAAATAACGCTATATAGCAGTATCTCTCTCTCTCTCTCTCTCTCTATATATATATATATATATATATAAAGTTTCAACATAATTCAACAAGACTCTTATCGCTGATTTAATTTTCGACTAACTGTTCAATGCTAATTTTATTAAATGAATATACTGCTTTTTTGATTAAAAGTGACATTTCTTCGAAAAACCAAACAAAATCTCTCTCTCTCTCTCTCACACATAGATGGTAAAGAAAATAACAGAAACTTCCAGGCATAAAAGCGACATTTATGAATGGACTTGAGGTTTAACAGCTGGGAGCTATTCATATCACACGACCATTAGGGAGAAGTATAGAGACGTTTTAGCTAACCAGGTTCTATCTATAAAGTTGCTATTCATGCAAAAGGGACAAAGTTAAGTCATTGTTTGCTGAACTAGATGATAAAGAGAAAAACTTATTTACCGTTTAATTCCATTTTAGAGCTTTAAAATTCGGAAATAATCCCCTCTACACGTTTAAGGAAGTAATTTTTCAAGGAAGTTTTACAATATCTCCATGGAGAATTATACGATAATTCTGTAAACACTATTCAGCACATACATACTTTAATTTCCATGCAAATCTAAGCTACATTACATCCCCCAAGTGTAGTCTAGAACTATACTGGCAAATGATTTTTTTAAAATCAAAACATTTTCCATAGTTTTAACGTATGCGACCAGTCGCACATTATCTTATTCCATGAAGGAATTCAGAAGCATCAGAAGGATGAAATTGATTTTTATTGAACACATACAATAGAACATTAATAAATATAGTAAATTAATATTTAAATACATTATTTTTAAATACAAGAAAATTTAAAATTCAGTGTAAAATGCTTAATTTATCAAGCAGAAAACACTAAACTTTTACATATTGTTGTTGTAGCAGCAACATATTTTCCTGTACTTAGACCTGATATGGGCTCTACCAGTTAGATAGAAGCAGCCGGGTAGAGTGTAATTTTGAAGTAGGGACCAAGCAGAAGACCCCCAATACTTGGCCTGCCACCCCAAAAATAATCATTTTATTTGGACTAAGCACAGTTTCAACGTGCCCCAGTCGCCATTAGCGAACACGACGGATTTTCGGTCGGACGGGATTTGAACTCACTACATTCCGATAATGAGAACGACGCCCAATCAACAAGGCCACAGCGGCCCAACTTTCCAGTGTATGATAAATGCTTCAAAATATAATATTAAACATCTTAATCATTCGAATTAAAGTATTTAAAAAAAAAGCACATTTTATAGCATAGCATTAAAATGAAATACGAATAAACAGTGATAAAAATTTGTAAATAATAAAACTTTCAACTTTAAATTTCTGATGATTTGTACTTTGTTACTTGGACAAAATTATTAGATCAATATTCTAAACAATGTAAAAAGAAAACTTAAATTTAAACCTGTTAATATTAAACATTCATGCATTACATTTTCATCTGAAGAAATGCTTAAAACATCACGCGTGTGTGTGTGAAAATGGTTTTTAAAAGACTGTACTTGAAATATATGTAAATTAATCCAACAGAAAATCGGTTATCTATTTCAAAATGGGATTTTTAGAATACAGATTTCTAATGAAATATTATACTACTTCGGTCGAATAGCTTCCTCTCCCCCATAAAAATTCTAACAATACTTGTAAAAATAATATTCACATATATGAGTTTGTGTCGATTGACCAAGTGATTCAAATAACCGCAAATTAATTGAAATATCTAACTTCCAAATTTACGACTTTTCTTATTAATGCACTGTTATATTTTCAAGACAATAAACAAAATAAAATGAAAATTTTTTTATACAAAGCTTTGAAGTAAGTAAATACTATGATTATAACATAACATGGAAATTAAACTTTTATCATACAGTATGTGACACCACATGGTGGATACCTTTATATCCGCTGGATGAATTTTTTTCAGCTAAAATCAAATTTACATCTGTTGTAGAACAATGGCTAAGATCAAACCTGAGAACTTTCAACACACCATTAAATAAAAAAAATGCTAAGTAAAAACTATTGATGAAACTATTTCTAAGCATGTGTTGCACTTATTTTCAAACAAATACGCCATTCTAACTTCAATATGGATTTTTCGGATAATCTCTACGTAAAATTGATATATAAAAAGTAAGACGAGATATTTTTTATTCTACCTTTTTGGTTACTACAGTTTGTATTTAGGATATTCTTGAGAACTCAAGTTTAATTCTAATTGATGCATATAAATTGCCAATAAAATTATTCATATCGATTATGATAAGCAAGTTTGTGAGTAATATTGCAATGATTAGAAGAAACTTGTCAAATAATTTTTTTTCACAGAATTGTGAGTTACACATGTCTCGGAGCATATTTACTTTAAATATTTCAGAAAAGCAAATGTAAACTGGCAGATCATAATGAAGGAATAAAAATTAGTCACCTTTACTAACTGTACCATAAATATTGATATTTTCTACTAAAAAAACGAAAATTTTATAGAAATTTTAACGTTACATTCTTAGGAATAAACTGTAATTTATAAATTAATTTGCTATAAAGAGCTTTTGAAAAATGAAAACTTTTAAATCTCTACAGCAGAAAAGTTTATTATTTATAGTTCTTTCAGTGTCTACACTCATTTTTATATCAGGAATAATTCAAACAGAATTTATTATTTAAAGTGGCTTTTAAATGACTGTAAACATGCCCATCTAAGAAGGGAATCGTACTCAGAGCAATTGATCTGGTTACTAGAGCATTGACCTTTAAGATACCAGCTCGAAGTTATTTTTAATTGAAATTTTTATTAATAATATTTGTTTCTATAATAAAAAAAATTCTTATGAGATTTATCTTGTCGCTCAAATATAATTAATTTTTCAATCGGAAAAGTGCAGGTCCTGTAAAATTTACACATTTAAAGAATTACGATATACATAAAAGTTACATCGCCAAAACATTTCATAAAGCGATTTTATAATCAAGTGATCTCAACGCAAATTCCCTGTTTATTTATTTTTTTCTCTCTCTACTTAAAAAAAAATCAGTTTTTTTTTTTAAAGTAATCAAAAAGGTACACAAACATTGTAAACTATATTCAAATATATAACTTTTGTTATAACGAAGGAAATAAATAAGAATAAAAATGCAACACATAAAGGTAGACGTCAATATTTTTAGTAACTATACAATAAAATCAATTTCATAAAAAAACTGCCCTTTTTTCATCTAAGAGGTTCAACAGAATAAATTTCATCATTTTAAAACAGGAAACCAGGCAGTGAAGAAAAATATGACACTGTAATATATTTTTAACGATACATTAATTTTTAACGTTTTGATACTTTTTACAAAGCAGAAAACGCCATTTTTAATGTACAATGCAAAGCCAATCCCCGATTTCGAATAATGATTACTTAAAATTATAAATTTATTTTCTGAATTTTATAGGCTTTACTGCTAGTAATACAAATGACAATGTTTTCCAAATTATAATTAAGAAACTTTTGTACAAGATACACTATTCTGATACTACGCGATAATAAGTTTTCCAAAAATGAAAAAAAAAAAAAAAAAAAAAAAAAAAAAACTAATTTTTGAAAAAAATTATGCGTGACATTTAAATGGAACACTGTTCGTTCGCAAATGAAGGATTTAACTCAAAAAAATTATATTTGGCACATAAAGATAAAAGCGGACGAGTAACTTCCTTTAAGAATATAAAAATAGTATATCAGAAATACAGAAAGATCTTGAACAAACCTTTATTTCTGGTTGTATTCAAAGAACCCCTTCCGCTTTGTTACAACTGTTCTAAATTAAGCGGATAGTGATGAATGGAGAGTATAATTTAATGGTGTCGGCATAATGTTTTATATTTATTTGTAATATTTGATAGTTTCTTTCGATTGCACGGTGATTCGTTTTATGCTTCTTTCAATGAAATATATCAATAACGCATGTAACCAGTTCAAATTGTGCAATTATTCAATATAACAAGTAGTTTTTAATAATTATAATATTTCATCTATAATGGTAATATTGCTTAAAGATGAGGAGAAAAACTTTTTTAATACATTACATCATACAACTATGTTAAGCTTTCATTTCTTAAAAATTTTAAATCAAGATGAAAGACAATGATATCGCTCTTTTCCAATCCTTAAAATCAATTACTTCATACACGAATCTTCGAACTGGAATATCAATAAAAGTAACTAATATTAATAAAGTAGACACTTAAAAACACGTGTTTATCAAAAAAAGTTTTGCCATCTCACTCTTCTCATAACTGAATTGGAACAAGCAAAAATTTACAATTTTCTTACATACCGATTCTTTTTTTAGACATGTTCCAATTCACTGAACAGTGCATTTTGAATTAAGATAAAGAGTCAGATTCGACACTTGAAATGGCACTTTCTGCCATGTAATCTTCATGATTTCAATAAACGAATAGCTGCGATAACTAAATGAGAAAACTTCTTTAAAACAATCGAGATCGCAAAGAAAATGAACCCACTCAAGCAATAATTGACGGCATTCAAAATAATATAATTTCATGCTACTTCCAATTCGAAATTCCAAGTCAAGCACTACTACAGTAATCAGTGTTCGAAGGGCCGCTCCCTCTATATCCCCTCACCCTGTACATTAAGTACACTGAAAAAATTATTTAGAGGTATCTTGACTCAGAGTGTAGTATACTGATTTTACACAGTAGCTTGTTAAATGATTGCATTCCAATTGGCTTTAAGTAGCTAAACATGTCCCCTAGCTCAAGTTAAGTATAAAAAAAGCTTTTTATTTTCGCAGTTAAAACAATTTTACAATAATATATATTGTGTTCTAAAACTATATCTTTCAAGAATATTAGTTACAAAAACAAATTTTGGGAAAAAAAAACACACATACACACATTTGATTCTACTATTTTGAGGGGAAAATGAGAACTCCTCTACAATTAAGACTATTTTTGCTTGAAATAGAATGTTTAAAACGGTAGTACCGCAACATGTCAATTTTACTCTTTAGATTATACATTCCGAGGATGATTTATGTTAAACATATTTTATGTTAACATAAACCATTCTTGGAATGTATATTTAATTATATTTTTAATAAAATAGTCCTCATGAAAGAACAATGAAAAATAAAAGAATGTACTACACAATAAACATCACGCTTGTCTCAGTATTTATTTTATAGAGTAAATTTTACTACACTAATGCAATTTATAAAATTAAAAACATATAAAATACATTGCTAAATAAATTTAATTAAGTGACAAATACATCTAAGAATATAGAAATTATCAAATACTTTGTCCACAAAAATATTAATTTACTATTTAATTTAACCCGAGAGAAAATTAATTGAAGATTAAATAATAACCCATTTATTATTGAACAATCTACATATTAAGACTTAAAGATTAAGAATTAGTTTAAAATTTATACTGGAGATCTGCATTCTGCGCCGGAGATCAGTCTGATCAACTGTTTAAGCCACTAATATAATTCAATAGATTTTTTCTGGCAAAATTTTGGCTGTTTCCAAATTTTTCACTGAAATTGCCAGAAATTAGTAGATTTTCATACATTATCAGGAGAAAGTAGGAAAAATTAGGAGTTTCCCGATAAAATAAATAGAGTTGGCAGCTATGAATTTATTATAGTAAAATCAAAATTATCACACACACATAATGAGGAATCGCACAAATCAAATGCAGTGTTTTCCAATTTTAATCTTTATTTTTACTATTAAAACTTTTTTTTAAAATATAAATTAAGAACATTTTAAAGTAGCGCATTCTTGCAAATAGTGAAATTGCAGTAAAATATTTGTCACTTAATTACTTTAAGTACAATCCCGATATATTTCAGAATAACAAACACTATTAAGTTTTCAAAATAGATAAATCTGATCTCACAAAATAGAATTTTTTTTCTTGTTGTAACGTGAATAGATTAAGAAAACCTAAAACTAGCAGTAAATTTAGGCTTTGTAATTTTTTATAAAAATGGGCGCATTATTTTAAATTCAATTAAAAATGCCTCATTAACAATTCGATCACTAAATACCTCTTCTTAATTATACGTAAAAAATATTTTTGGACTTGAATGCTTTAAAATAAATAAATAAAAAAATGAAAGGTATCATTGGATGCTTCAAAAATCCTCTACCACAGCAAAATTGAATCCCAAAGAAATATAAAAAAAATGATGAATTAAGACATTCCACTGTTATTCATTATCTTACTATGTAAAAATCTACAAAAAAGACCGCCCTTTTAACGATTAGATTTCCAGCAGCGGGTTGGAGAAGCAATGAAAAAAAAAATCTAAAACCAACAATTCAACAAACGATTTTATTTCAAACAGCGTTAATAAAAACGCTGGTACCAACTGCATTGAGACAATCTTCTAGTATTTGAAATCCCTAACACGCGGGATGCTTGATTCAGGAGGAGGAATGTCGATGGAAAAGTGCAACGGTCGACATTTCTTCAGAAGAATTATGAAGTGAGAGGGGTAAAAAAAATGATGTATACAAGATCGGACCTCTCGCAGCGGTATAAATAGCCAATTCGAGGGAATATATTTCCTGCCTCCATATAAGGATTGGGATGACGTTGAGAGGCTCATCGCAGAATTGGCTCCATATCGCCCAACTATTTTTTTTTTCCTGCCACTTAATGAGATTACATTTGGAATTCTATGCCATCCAATGAAATTAAGAATCGTGCCCAGTTCAAATTGAAATCAGGTAAAACTTGTAAAAGAAATTTTATGAAAAGCTTTAGTGTATCACAAACTTTTAGAGTAATATTTATTAACATTAATTTTTTATTTTATGATTACTTAGAGAAATTATTATTTCTGCAGCACAAGAGTACACAGTTTTAATTTAATATTAAACAAAGAATTTAAACTACTAAATTGAAAACTGAATTTTTCCTTTATGAACAATATACTAGAAACTGTAGAGATAATAAATAAAAATTTTAGAAAATAAGTTAGAACGATTTAAATGTCAACTCAACTTGATAGGTTTTCCAAATAGCCAATTTTGTTTATTTATTTTTTTGAAAAATAAACAAAGTTACAAAATTAAAATACTTATTTCAATTCGGTGCATTTAATGCATCCTAAAACACAAATATTTGTTCGAATTCGTCTTGAGAAAATTTTATTCGTCATTCGTATTTGGCGACGAATGTATCATTGCCAAAAAGTCTATTTGGCGTCGTAGTTAGGACCTCGGAAAGTTAAAAATGAAAAGCGAGAGCACAAAGCATCGTTGCTGTCATCTCAGGCATCCTTATTCATTCAGTGCGAACAGCATCAAAAGGACACAGTTCTTTCAGTTACTGACTGACTCGCGAGCTGCACTAAAACAAGAGACAGTCACGGCAATCAATTAGAACGCGGGTGAGAAAGGGGAAAGAAAAAAAAAAGTCTCCTAACACAGGCGCCTCTGTCCGTCTGACTGTAGGATGGCATCTAGCTCCGGATGTGAGAACGGACATGGGCTCGGGTTTTCTCTCTTATCTTAAAAAGCGATGCACACAAAAACTTTTTAACTGAGCAACACGTTACATGGGAACAAATGTAAGTATGTGCTTTTATGTAATTATAAAAATCATTCAATAAGATTTTTTGGGTCGTAAAGAAAGTATACATGCAAGTAAATAATGAAATTATCTTATAGTGAAAGATTTAAACTTGAGCAATTATTTCGTTATACCACGCCCTAATTATTTTATATAATATCGTAATGCTTAAAATGAATGTTTAATTTCAGAAAACTAACTTTTCTTGAAATAAATGAACGAACTATGGAAAAAATATTTTCTTACAAGTTTTCTAATTTAAAAATAGTTTGTAAATAAAGTTTATAATTTTATTTTTTTAAAATGACTTATTGAAAAATATTTTAATTTTTTTTAAAATTATTTTTTATATTTGTAATACAAATAACTACACTCTTTCACCACTACTTAAAATTATAGTTAATAGTTATGTATAGCAAATATAATACTCGCGATCTTTAAGAAATACAAGCTATAACCAAACTGGTACAATAGCACGTGTTTCTTACAGAACGTAAGTTACATTTTTACATTATCACATTGTAAAGGATCGATTAAAAATATTTTATGGTACATTAAAAGTGTATTAAATTAGTCTCAACTGTAAAATGGCATTTATATTATTCAATAAGATTTTTCTTATATTATTTCTATTATATTATTTCTTTGAAATGAATTGCAATGCTTCACAATTTAGTTTTTCGTAATTTTATATAGTGACACAAGTAATAAATATTAGTGTTAATTAGAAAATACGCGCGGGAAAAATAGCATTTAAATTTGATGAGCTTTTAAAGCTATAAAAGAGATGTAAAGAGTCTCTGAACAATAACAAATTATGTTGTTCACGCGTTAAATATATGTTAAGTGAGAACTCTAAGGTTATAATTGGTTAGCATGCAATCGATATATTAGCTGTAAAATAATAATTTAAAATTGAATATTGTTGTTGACAGTGATTAATTTAATGTTTAACAATTAATATCAAAAAATGGGAATATATAAAGAAATTTCATTAAATTAGTTTTCATTTGCTTTATTCACACAATAAACACTTTTGAATATTCCTTCCCCCCAAATTTTAATCAGTTTTTATTCAGGTACAAAATATTGGTATTCATTTTGATGATCTTCAAAATTTAATTTTAAGATTTACGTTAAGATCAGAATAAAATGGTAAGCAATAATTCATTGTAAACCAATCCATTTATTTTCAACCTGAAATTTTTATTTTAAACAAGATTAGAAAACGGATAAAATTTGATACTGAAATTAAAAATTTTAATACTTTAATAAATCACTTTTAATTTGATTAGGCTCGACATACATTCCTGAGCAATAATGAAATGCAAGGTCAGTCCTTAATAATCAAACATTTTCAATTTAGTTTTCAAATAAAGGGAAGCGTTTTTAAAATGAAACGATTTTTAGAATAATGATTTAAACAGTAGGATAGATTTAAAAATTTTCTGCAACATACTTAAGCTGTATATTAACATAAATAAAAATATTAGCAAAAAAAAAAAAAAAAAAAAAAAAAAAACCTTTTTTAAATGTAAGAAGATACAGCACATTTCAGGTTGAAAGTGTTGAATAATAAAATAGCTTTACGAATATGATATAAAATTGCATGAAAAAGGATTCGATGAAACTAGCGGCACTTATTATGTGTTTTTTTTTTTTTTTTTGTAAGGTTAGGGGTGGATTGTAAAAATAGGGGTCCACACAAGTGGATCTCTTTTATGTTACCGCGTAAATAACGGCGGCACTTTTGATATAGCCCAGTTCCCTCCCCCCATCGGGATAGGGGTAAATATATTTAGGAATTTTTCTCACATGAAATTCAAATTTGGCAAAACGGGAATGAAGTCATTTCCAACTAATGAAAAGAATTATATTCAATGTTCAAATTTTCATTTTGGCTTCGCTATAAGTAAATTTCGCAGTTTCATTTAACTTAAAAACACACTGTAACAGTCTCTCTCATCATTAGAAATTAGATTTATGAAAATGTATAGCAATCCAACATAATTAATGGAGAACTGAAGCATCTGTTGTAAAGTCATTTTTCAAGATTTGAGGTAAGACTATTATTATTATTATATTGAAAAACCTTATTTCAGTCGAATTTCTATTTTTCGAAGTCATATGTTTTGTGAATTAAGGAGCAGAAAAGAAACGGATGAATTTGAAAGCTAATGTTCTTTGTCCAGAATACCGTGCTTCTTTACATCCCATATCACTTAATATCATGCAAGTATGGAATGTGTTGAAGTATGGAACTCTGGCGAGTATATCAACATATTTAATTAAAATCGAAATGCCGGGACTGTATCTACTTTTTGGTAAGTACAAACGGAAACAATTCAAATCAACGGAGTACTTAAAATGTTCGTGCATTATGATAGCCTCATTAAATGGATATTTGATTATGTCCAAATGGTTTTTTACTTAAAACAAATTTTTTATGAACTAATAAATTAAATTACTTTAAAGAACAATTTTATTTATTTTTCTAAATATTTGTCTTTTGTTAAAATGTCAAATTAAGGACAATTTTAATTACTTTTTTTTAAAATAACATTAACACATTACAAAATATTTTACAGGTTAATGATTATTATATTCACACTTATTATTAGTAGTAACATTTTTTTTTATAAAATGTATATCAATAATTTTATTATTCTGTAATTATAGGGAAATATGCAACATCAATAAACTGTTTTAAATTTCATTATTAATGTTTTATACTAATAGAAAAAAATTTGTCAGATTAAAAAAAAAATTAGATGTAATATAATAGATTTTTTTATATGCCTTAACTAAATATAAAGGAACATAAATTATTTTTTAAATATCAACAAATGACTACTTTGGATTGATTTTACAGTAGGATTTTACTTTGGATTGATTTTACAGTAGTCCTTTATATTTTTTACTAATTATCATTTAGAGAATAAAAGCTAGGAAATTTATGTGTCGTTAGATACAAAGATACTCTTGTGATCTTATTATATTTGAAGTTATTCCACAAATAATTACAAAAATTAATTTTTTAATAGAATAAATTCTCAAATGAAATTGTTTTTTCCAGAAAACTAGATTTAAGCAAAAAAATTTTATTGATAAATCAAAAATGTCATATTCTAATAAACTGTATATTAAATATTAAAACATTTTTAAAAATTTAAAATATTTTAATATTTTAAATAATAATAGAAAATATTTACATAAGTAAAAAAAAAAAAAAAAGTATTAATATTACAAGATTCAAGTACCCTATCAGGATAAGCATGGAACTCATTTAAGGTTGAACTACAATAATCAGATTCAAAATTAAACATGTTTTGAAAGTGAATTAAAATAATTTAAATTTTGTTTTTGATTATTATAAATTAAGTTCCTTTTAATTTTCTTATAAATATATACAGAAATCAGATAAAATGTAGACAGAAGGTTTGTACTCCTTATGATTTATTTAATCTCAAATGAGATCTTGAAAGAAAAGAAACATGTTAAATTTTTATAAAGTAAACATATTTATAAAAATTTAATATGTTTCTAATATTAACTGTTAAAAATTAATTATAATATTAACAAGATGTTTGTTAAATTTTTATAAAGTAAACATATTACATACAGTTTTCAGCATCTTTATCATAATTTATCATATAATTTCTTTTAGTTGTTTCAAGCTTTACTAAAAGAGAGAGTTGATTTTAAATATATTAAAACTATAATAGAATGGGAAATTTCTAACTGCACAAGTGAGTAAAATATTTAATTAATAAAAAAATTAATTATAATATTATTTCATGCATTTTTTTAAATTTTATTCTTTATTTTACATTTATAAAATACTATATATTAAAGATTTCAAAATTTTTGCTTTTAAAAAGAATACCCTTTTCAAAATTTTCATTTTGCTAGAAATATATATAACTAAAATCCAAAAATATTAAGAAATTACTAAAAAACAAAGTAATGAAAAAGAAATTTAAGTATATGAAATATTAAGAAAATTTTATGTTAAAATTAAAGTATATATATATATGCTCTTGAATAGTATTTCCAATGGGAATAAAAAAATTATTTTTGAAAAACTTAAAAAAAAAAAAAAATTTTAATATAAAACTAGAAGGCAGATGAGAGGAACATACTGCATAAAGACTAATTCTGATTAAAATTTGTATGTAATTTATGTATACTCACAATGATTAAAATTGGAGAAGAATAAATATGTTTATTTTTTAATAATCTGAATTAAATCATTAAATATGAATAATTAAAAAGTATTTAACCATTTCATGATTCATAAGTTTTCAAACATACATTATTTTAATGCTCAATGATCTCACAAAAGATAACAGATTCACTCAAATCAGAAAATGAATATCATTTTTTATCTCACTTAATTTGAGGGGAAAAAACATTAAGTAAAATTAAAAAAAAAAAAAAAGGAAATTTTTAGCTTTCTTTTTACTACACTTTGTTGAATAAAATAAATCTATATCAATTCTATTTGCAAAGTGCTTGTTCAGCATAGTAGAAATTAAAAGGTCTAGCATGGAAAATATAGTTGAAACTGGAGGTAAATTAATAATGAAAGTACAGACAACAATAGTAGACATTTTAACCAATGTTTCAAAGCACCCTTTCTATATTGTAAATACTTTATTTCAAACTGGTAATAGTTATATGTTTTGTTAACAAATTAACACTCCAAAATTTCACATGAAATACAAAAGTATGATATAATACTTTCTAACAGCAATTGCATATCAGTAAGTATTACACTAAAGGTGAATGAAAATTTATTACACAACACCCATTAGATAATTACATTTTACTTTTTAATTTAATTATAATAGATTATATTGAATAATGAAGATATGGGAGCAAATATCCTTTTTATAACAAATGTTATTAAAGCTCATTACAAAATAAATGCATATTATTTTATAGTGTTTTACATTAAAAAGTTTTTTTAAACTATTAATAAAGCAGCCAGTTAAAATTATTCTTTCATTGTCTATTTATTGAAAATAGCGTTTATTATAAAGATTATAAAAAGTCTTAACAGAATTTAGACTTGGTTTGTTTATTAATGATCACTTTGCACATGAGGGCTGATTAGAACAGGTTCTACAATTAAGCATAGAACTCTAAAGAGGGAATCCAAATCCTAAAATGTTGAACTAAATGCCAGAACACTAAGAATTCAACTCTCAGCTTGACAGCAATATCACTTAGATAACAATTTACAGTTGGATTAAATTTATAATATTAATCAGTAACAAAAATTTATATATAGTCCTAATCTATGAATTAACAGTTTTTATAGAATATTAAGAAAGACAGTGTTTCATAACTATTCACCAGTCATGCAATAAAATTTAAATTTTTATTTATAACACAGAAGCTTTCCAGCTTGACTTTTGCTTTCTCGTTTAAGTTTTATATATCTCTACATTCTATTATGCTTACATTAGATTCATTTATTTATAGTCAGAAATAGTCACATTTTTCTTTTATATATTCAATAACTTATTTTAAAATAAAAAATTTCATGCAAAATTAGTGAAGCTTTATTTTTATAACAATGATATTAAAATAAAATTAATTTTTAAATTTCATTGAAATAATGTTAGCATATGATTAAAACTAGTCAAGTTAACACATTTCAGAATTATCAATTATTTAAAAATATATATAAGCTATATGTGCAGAAGTAATATAAAACTTTTTAAGGAATGTTAAATGAATAATGCACTGTTACAAGAAAATAATGGAATTTCATACTTATTTCAAAACAATTAGTAAATGATTAAAAATTTAAGGGCATGCACTTATCAGTAACATTTCTCTGATCTTTTACGTAAAGAATAATTTGAATTTTTTCAATACAAGTCTTATCATTTTCTAATATACATACGATTTTGAGGGAAAATATATTACTACCTACATGGTTTAATATTTCTTAAATAAAAAAACGTTTTATTATCTGGAAGAGATAAAAATTTATAACTTCAGCTGTATTAAAGCAATACACCTTGATCTATAGTTGCTAAAAGATAAGTTAAAAAATTTTAACCTCAAACTTTGTATTAGACTTTTTAAGATTTAATACAAACTTTTCAATATTTTATAATACAACATAAAAAGTGCATATTATAATAAGCTTACTTTTTTATCATGAAAACCTCTATAAGGAAAATCACACGGAAAAAGATATTTTTCATGTGAGCCAGTTTTTATTATCATTATAACTTGGTTCTGTGAGGTGATATTAAATACAGAACAGATTACGAAATGGTTAAATACAAATTAATTTAATATGAATATCTGCACTGAAATAATTAATGTGATATATATTCACTAATAAACATCCTCATAACAGATCATTTCATATTTAATGTCATAAATTATAGCATATATTAAATGAATGAAAACCATATTAACTCTCTCCTACAAGTTTCTTTAAAGTGATTATCAAAACTGAAATATCAATTTTGGTGTAAAGCATATTTTCATATGTGCTTTTGAAGAGAGAAATTAATAATGATATAAATTTTTCCATGTATGAAATACTTACCATTTTATATACAAAATTCAATTGACAGCTGTTTGTATCCTCAAAATGTCTTGTTGAGCATTTAATAATAATTCACTCAACTAAAATTTTTTGGGTACTTTTCCACCCAAAAAATATATACACATTATTATATACACATCACTTATACCCACATTTTTCATAGTCGCCATAATGGGGGAAAAAATTGATAATTATTGTCATAAATATTCTATTTGCATTAAGTATAGCTTAAAACTGTTTATGTTTTCAGAAACTACTAAAAATAGTATAAAAATTTTACTTACATTTTATAAATCAAACATTATTTATAGATAAAACTTATTTAAATGCCAATGTTTATTTCAGGCATAACCACTTTAGCAATCACATCGTCTGATGGAAATTCCTACTTTGAAACTAGTATTAATTGTTAGGATCAATATACAACCAATACCTGAAGATAAAATTTAAATCCTTAAATAAAATTATGGAATCTCTTTGAGTATGAAATCAAATATTAAAAGAATTCTATTTTAAAGATGGAATATGAAAAAAGTATTTTACAGGTTTTTGTCATTATATTTAAATGAAATTCAAACACTACAATTTATAAGCTAACTTGATGGAATAAAAAATAAGTCTACTAAAAATGTACAAATTATTTTTTTATAAAATCAAAATATTCAAACTTTATTATAAAATAGTTTCCAAGGGTAAAAAAGGAGTATTTAAAGTTAAATACGCTTTTAAGTGAAATGAAACATTATTAAAACACCAAATTCAATTAGAATTTTAAAACATAATTACTGAAAATAATTTTGAGAGAGAGAAAAAAAAAGCCCATTAACAGTAGCGTCCATAAAGAGTAAAAAATGGACCACTAAAACTCGTTAAATTAGATAGGAATGAAAATAATTAAATGATATTTATTGGAAACATGCATAATATCAACAACACATTGAACTAATTAGTATGGTTATGGAATCATACATTAGTAAGACCCGCTGGCACAGCATCCATTGTAGCAAACGACAAATTACCATGTATTAATTGCTTGGTAACCAACAGTGGGAAGGAGAAAAAAAAACGATCCAATCAGATCCAAACCAGAGTATATGCAAGGAAAAATAGGACAAAATGTATTTGTATGCTATTTTATTATTATTATAAAGGCTTTAAAGATAGAGATGATCCACAAAGTTAAATAAATCAAAAAATGTAACGGCTGTTGTTCAAAATGCCAGAATAAGTGATCAAGATATATCCATAGCCATATAGTAATACACATATAATTTGTTACATGAGTATTTCTTTTTCACAAATGAGGTTTAGTTAGATAAGTTTAAAATAGATTCTAAATCAATATGAGCATTAAAACCTCTGGTGAGAATTAAATTCACAAACTGTTGATTTGAAAGTAAATGATAGATGATCAATTGCCAACTGTACCATATTATTTTATATGATGAATCAAATGTAATGGCAATGTAGGTTCTTCATCTTGCGATCATAGATTTATTCATTGTGTAATGCTATAAATAAAACAAGATTTATCCGATAGAACAATGGGACACTTTCCTGCTGGTTAATCAATCATAATGTTGGCTTGTATTGGTCACTCTTGATTATTTTTTGAAGATAACTAATTTGACCAGGGTATACAATTTAAAGTGGATTTCAAGCCAACGCAAATAAATGACTAGTATAATTAAACTCAAAAACAGTTCAACTGAAGGACAAAGTCCTAATTATTCAACTATAAGATTTACAATAACACTTTGAAGATGCTTTAGTTTTGATGCACTCATCAAAGGAAGCTGATGCTATAACTTTCATACTGCTTCAAATGTTTTCAAACTGTTGATCCAGAGAACCCCATTTCATGATTTAAGATTTGTTACATGGCTATTCAATCCTTAGGGATATATAGATATCAATTTCTTTTTTCAGCTATTAGAGATAAATGCCACTAAGATTTGCTGTTGTATTTAATTTGAATATCATTAACCTGTTAATTACAGAAACTGGTTATAGTCATGAGATTTTGAAGAAATAAAAGCAATATTTTTGTAAAATAAAGCCATATTTCGATTTCTTTATCACAATAATGTTTTCTTTTACCACAATAAAGGAAAGCTAAAACTATACCCTTATACATGAAAGAGAGGTATTTTTTATTGAGTCAAAAAAATTACAATTAATCCTACTTGAAAATAACAATGAAATGCCATTTCCAAATAGGAAATTTGTTACAAATTTTTTTTTATAAACAGTGTAAACATTACAGTTATTATATGCTTTGCCCAAAGAAATTGGAAAGCTCAACAATTCCATAGTATAGCACCTTCTGTCATACAAATTTCATGTGAATTTTTCTCATGAAGCAATTTTGATGATGTGTAATGAAATGTAAAAATATTGTCCATGTCAAGGGTGTTTTTTAATTTATTGTTAACAAAAAAAAAATGTATTGCTTTTTTTTTGAAAATGAACATGAATCTCTAAAAATAAAATATTAATAGCATTTCAGTATTAATCATTTAGGTACTTACTAATTAAAAACTAAAACTTTGTTTCCAACAGTTACACATTAAAACAAGATAAAGCACTATTTTTCAACTTAATGCTTACTTTTTTAACAATTAAAAAAAATATGAAGTTCATGACACATTTAAAAAAAGCCACTCTCTTTTATAAAAACTTGAATCATAAATTCTAGTCATTACACACAAGTGTCTGTTCCTCTCAAAGAGAAATGTTTTAATAGTAACCACACAGAATTTTTTCTTTAAACATTAAAAATTATAATTTATCATACTTTTAATTGTGATATGGATACAAAATATGTTAAGAAGTCAACAAAATTGATTGCAGTAACAATGAACACGCTTGAAAATGATAGATACAAATAGCTTGATATCAATTTTTATTCTATATATATATACTCCTTAGAAAACAGCTTACAAGAATATTCACAAAAGATATTGATATTTAATCAAATATTTTCTAATATAGTAATATATTCATTAAAAGATATAAAAAATTTCATACATAAAATGTACACATAACTTCTTCAGAAATAAAGATATCTTTCATTTATTTCTAACATAAAAGCACATGCAGTTCAATTAAATATTTAAGTAAATTACTGTATTTTCCTATATACAATCTACAGCAGCAATTCTGTTGTATTATTAGCAAGCCCCTTTATAAGAGCAAAAGAAAAAAAACGAATAGTCGAAAATTTTCTACTGCTAATAAAGTTGTGCCAAATAAAATAAAAAATACACATTCATTATAATTAAAAATATAATAAATTCTACAGAAAGAAACATTTATAAAGATCTGTTTGAATACACCTCAACGCAAAGTGCGATTAACTGAGATAAAAGCTCGATGTCGATCAATGTCCAAGAAGATTCTTGTAAAATTTAATTGACTTTTAGATTTTAGTAACTTTTAAAATGAAGTTTAGAAATATCTTTAAGATAAACTATATTTGTTTCATTAATAGTTAAATGAAGGAAATGGATTACTGCACATGGAATACATTTTTTTCTTTTACAGAACGCAGGTTTTGTTTCTCCCCTTACACGCTTGTCGACATTTTTATCATTTGCTTTACCTATAGATTTCAATTTAAAATTTACTCTTTAAATTAATAAACACTTCCCTTTGACAATATATCAATTTGAATGTTTTCAGAGCGAAACAGATCATGTCAAATCAGAATATGAAATGACGTTAACGAATTGCAACTTAAATAACCGTTCAGAAGAACAGAATTTGTTCTTGAACCTAATTGGACAATGCTGATTATAGTTAAAATAAGTCAACTGAATATTGGTACAATCCGTTATTTATTTTATAAAACACACACACACATATATATAAACGGCGTTTTTTTTTTTTTTTTTTTTCCAAAACTTTATTGTAAACTTTTTTGATGAAAAATATTGTCAGATTATCCACGGCGGTGTATAACACGCACAACGAAATTCGGAACTTTGACACATAATCCGCTGGTTATATACAGGAAAATACGATACTTAAATTATTAACACTTCTTTTGATTTTGCAAATTAGACATCTTGAAAAAAGTTAATTTGTCAAATTTTTTTCCAGAAAATAATGTATGATTTTTGATATTTTGTGCTAAAATAACAGAAAAAAATTATGAAATTTCCAGTTCCTTGGGAGAAGAGTCAAATTGTACTCTAAACTCAAATTATTAGATTTACTGGAAAGTTCTGTTTCTATGATAACAATTTTCAACATATAAGCACATGTTTATTTGGAGCATATTCGATTCTCTATTTTACTCATTTAATGTATACATATTGACAAAACAAATTAACTAAAATAAAATTGATTCATGCTAGCCTTAGTAAAGTGACACCGTAACCACAGCTGTTGATAAAATTCATTTACGCTGTATTTTATATGAAATTCAACAAGGAAGAAATATATTGAAAGTGTTTGGTGAAGATACAGTTCATCACAGGCCAATTTTTAAAAAATTTAAAACAAGTAATTTTTACTTGTGTGATAAGTCAAAATCTAGGCAATCCATGTCTGATCAATGATGTTATTACCATATTAAGAAAATACTTTCCCGACAACATCGGAGATCACAGAAAGGTTTAATTCATCTCAGTAAATCAGTTCAGAAGATTGGATTGGTATAGAAATATTCAAGATGAGTACCACATGAATTAAGTAAGAAAAATTTGGATGACTGAGTTGTAATATGCACATTTCTGCCTACTCTTAACAAAACTGGGCTATTTTTGAGTTGGATGATAACAGTTGATGAAAAGTGGATTACCTACAAAAACATTGTTAAGAAACAGGTCTAATGTATCCAGGAAAACATAGCTCTTCCACCACTAACTGGATTTTGAATAAGAGAATGTTGTGTATAAGGTGGACATTCAAGGATGAATACATTATGAGTTTTTAAAACCAAATGAAAAGAAACTAAAACATTACGATATCAAATAAGCATTAGTTCAATTTTTCACATTAAAAGATGAAACATTTTTTAAAAATGAGGTACATAAATTGTGCATACATTCATAAGGAATTATTAATAATAATGGAAGTCATATTATTTAATAAAATGTATTGACGATAAGAAAAAATTGTATTTTGTTTTATTTAAAACATGTGGACACTGGAAAAACCTGATACATTTCCAAATAACCATTTAAAATAAGCCTTGAATAAAGTTTTTTTAAAATTCAGATAAACATTATATAGCTCAGAATTAAAATATAGTTATTTTTTCCATGATTCATCAAAATCTTTTCTTTAAAAAAATCTTGGAAGTGGCTTACTGACATACATGATACAAAATCACAGAGTGTGTGTGTCAAACTTTAGTTTATTATTTAAGTAATTAGCACTTAGCTATCATTTTATTCAGTAAGATAATGATTAGAAGTTTAAAGAGAACAATGGGAAAGGGTCTGCTTATTACTCAAAGCTTACTATTATTTCAAGATGTTTTTTTTATGTATAATTCGTGTTTCAATTCAACTTCTGAATATTATTTAATAAAGTTTATTGTTTATTATGCGCTTGCATTTTCTTGCCTCAAAATTTAAAGATAAATAATTGTTTATTTTTGAATATGAATATTTCTTATTAGATTTTATCACAAAAAATTTTGAATTTTAATCTAAAATTTTCCAAAAAAAAAAAAAAAAACTCACTGAGATGGTCCATTTTTAAGACATTATTTTCAATGTATAAATTTAATTAAACTAACTAACGAAAGGCTTAAAAACTAAAAAAAATGAGAATCTTACTGTAAATATATCCAAAATATAGTATACAATAAATGGATATCTAGTATCACAGATTTAGACTTTATTTTTTATCTTTAAGCATATTTAAATTAACAAATATCAAAGCAAACAAAATGGTTTTTCATTACTGGAATAAATTGCCAAAGATCCAACAACATTTATTTATTACTTGATTAAGGCTTTAGAAATAGAATCTTTAACAAATTAGTAAATTATAAGAATTTTATTAAATTATTAATCAGAAGTGATATTTATGATAAAGACATTTAAAAAAGTGAAAACTCACACCTACAAGAATTAAATGATAATTATAATGAAATCTTGGATATCTAAACACAAAAATCAAATTACGCAATGTTGGATGTGTAATTATCAAATTTTAGAAATTCAAAAGCTAGTATGATAGAATAAATGAATTTAGGAAAAAAAGAAAAAAAGGATAATTAAATTCATTAATAAAATTAATATGAAAACCTCATACAAACTTTTTCAAAATTAAATAATAAAAAATGCTTATTAAAAGTTCAATTAAATAAATATAATAATTTACCTTGATTAATTGATTGCAAAACATTTTATACCAAAAATTTTTAAAAGCAAATGCTAGATATATATTTAAACATTTTATAGAAGCTGAATGAAAAGTTCTTAGACATTCAAAGACAGTATTTTCTGAACATATAAATGGATAGATTTAATGCTCAAATGTCTTTAAATTATCAGTTTTAATTAATTTTATTTACTATATTCTTATGAATATTTGCACTTATTATGTTGTGCAATCCAAATTGTCTCCCCAAGATTATAAGGAAAAAATAAAACCCTTGCAGGATTATTAATTATACTCTTTAAAAATATTACATTTTTAGATTAAACGAATACAGTGAAACAGTTTACAAATGACAAATTTCAAAAGTCGAAATGTTAAATGATAAGAAATACAGCAATAATAAAAAGACCATAATTTTCAGGCAGTTGGCCAAAAAAATTAACACGAATAAAACATTATAAATTGTTTACAGATTTCACCCAATTTAATTTGTATTTTCCAAAGACACAATAAATCTATCTATTAACAATCCATACTTGCTTATACAAAACTTTTGTTTATACATACTTTCTTGTTTAACATACTTTTGTTTATACAAAAGAAAATAAAGCCTTAAAGATTTCCTTTGAAAAATATCCCAAAAGACATTGAATATTATGAGCAAAGTATAAAATAAAATTATTAAACTTCCAGTAAAAAACAAGAAATTATGAATCAAATCAAAAAGATTTGGAAAACAGCTAAAGGAACATAAAATTTCGATATCAACACCAAATTTTTTTAATCAGTAAACAATATGAAAAGAATTTTTGATTCTTTCATTACTAAGAACACCACAATAGCTGAAATCCACAAAAACAAATGCATCAAAATCAAGCAAATCCATTTATGAATAAGTATAAAAGAATAACAGAAATGAATTTTGGAGGATTAATAAATTGTCGTACACATATAGAACTCCATCCATAAAAAACATCTCATTTTGGCAAAAAAATTTAAATAAGTAAAAAAAAAATTCCTTATGCAGACGCATAAAAATTGTTTAAGTTTTAAGCAAAAACAATAAAAAAAGAGCAGTTCCAAGAAAAATAACGGAATTACTGAAGTTTTCCAAAGATGATGAACAAGAAAAGCACAAAAAATTGAAAGCCAAAAAATAAGACTTTTGATTGAATTTAAAGAATTCAACAGGATTATATATTGACATTTACCAGCAATTTTCTTTTTTTTTTCTTTTCTATTTTTAAATCTCCAACACATGATTAGCATCTACTTTCCAAATCATCTTCACTGTACTTTGAGATAGAAACATTTAATTTAGAAAACAATACACTCGATTTGAACACTTTGAGAAAACAAATAAGCAATCAAATCAGAATAAATGCATGACAGATTTTCTTACTATGCTAACATCACAGTGAAAATGACAACCATAAATATATTTCAAAGATTTTAATAATTTATTTGATTTTAAAGAAAATAAAATTAATAAGATTATCAAAAAAGTAAAAAATAGGCATAGTTTATATAAACATATAAATGCATAAAAAATTCTAGGCACGAAAATTATATACATCTAAAATATGTTAAACTACCAACCTTGGATTGCCACGAAGAGCTGCATGATGAAGAGCATTAAATCCATTATTATTAGTTAAACAAATATCTGCACCATTATCAAGAAGCAGGGTAAGCATGTCATCACGTTTTTTACTAATCGCATCATGCAGAGGAGTATCTCCTTCAGAATCCTATTGGTATACAATGTATTTAGAAAACAATTCTAGTGTGAATATTGATCATGGTGAACAGAAATAAATTTACCTGCAAACTTGGACGGCAACCCAATTCTAGTATACTTCGAACTACTCCAACGTGTCCTTTATTTACAGCAATATGTAATGGAGTTTGCCTACGTTTGTTGCGAGCATTCAGATCAGCTCCAGCTCTAGCTAATAATTCCATCACACCAGGTTCATCTCCAAAAGCTGCATGATGAACAGCACGATCTCCATCTTTATCCTAATAAAAGATTAAAATGTACAATAATTGTTCCATTTTTTTTCAAAATTTAAATCATACAATTAAATTAATATTAATTAATTTATGTTGAGAGGGATAAAGGATATTTTCTATTCCAAATCCTAAATGTTCTCAAATTTTGTGCAAACTTTTTTAATACTTATATAAAAATAACTAGAATAAAATACATTCTAGTTACTCAGTGATTCTAATTTTTATTTAAATAGTGATTAAAATCCTCTGAATTTTTTAAAAATAAGATATAAATCAAAAGCTTTTATTTTTCACTGAGTAAATAAAACATTTATTAACTACATCAAAAAATACCTTATATCATATACTTATCAACAAAAAATCAAGAAAAATCTTGGTACATAATATTTTCATTTAAATATTCTGTAATTGAGAACAAGATTAAGACTTATTAAAAGTTAAAGAATGCACAAATTGCATTCAAACTATTACCAAGAATAATATTAATGATGTTGAACATAAGCATTATGATTAAACACAGGGAAAAAACTAATTACTTATTAATATTTGAAACAATTTGCTGACACAAGATTGCAATATATTTGATAAGAAACAACTTAAGTAGTGGTATGGATTTAGAAGTAAATTAAAACGAATTTCATTATAGTTTGTAGAAACATAATTAGTTATCCTCAGGCATAAAGGAAAATGACTAATTACTCTAAAAGTACATGAAAAATCACCCTGAAATTGATGATGCAATAAAGCTATAAATCTTAAGATAAATAAATGTAGACTATCTTTTGGAGTGCTACAATAAATTTTGAAATTTGTTAATCAAACATAACAAAAACATCCTATTTCAGGAATAGTCAATTTATGGAAAGATTCGAGGAAAAAATTTCTATTTGCATAGAATAGTTCTGAAGGTTTTTTTTAAAGCTGATACAGCCAAGCATTTAAAGCAAAACTTTTATTAAGAATATAAGCTAACAATTTCCAAACTTAGGATGTTAAATTTAGGTCCCAAATAAGCAGCATTTTTAAAATAATAATTATCACAAAAATAAAAAAAAATCACGTTAATTTAGTATTAAACATAGACACCATTTTTTATTAAAAGTAGTTATTTTAAATTTTAATATGGGAACAATTTATTCAATACAATTGATGTCAGTATACCATTTAAGATTTAAAAATATCATGTTAGAGAATAATACATTATCCACAAATTTTTTAATATATTTAGTTTTTACAAATATCATTACATAACTCATATCTATTTTAAAAATTCATATTCTCTATTGAATGTTAAAAATATAACTGTTCATAAAATCAATATAAAAATTAAGACAAAAGTATTTGTATCTATTGTTTCAATTTATTAAGAAAAATCTCAATATCATAATTAAACTCAGAATCACAAAATTAAATTTCTTTCAAGATTTTATTATCACAATAACAAATTAATTTTCATCTAAGTAGTATTACATCTATTTAAAGTAAGATTTTTTAAAGCTGAACTTTTGTTAGAATTTTACTCTGCATTAAAAGGATAGTAAAAATTTCCATCATATTTCATTGGCAGAGCAAATTTATTATGAAGAACATAAAATAAATAATTCTGCTTTATCAAGGCCAAACAATTGTGAAATCTTTTTCTTAGAAAGATATTACATTTAATTATAATCAACATAAAGACAGCTTATAAAACTACTAAACTTACTTCAATCTCAACATCTGCATTATGCCGCAATAAAATTTTAATAACTTCCATGTGGCCATTTTGACTAGCTGCTTGCAAAGCTGTATGACTGGCAAAAACTCCATTGACCTAATTAAAAAATAAGAAACACATTAAATACAAAAAGTAATATTTAAATAAAAATAATGTAAAGTTTTTAAATCTAAAACTTTTAAAATATATAAAGAAATTGAATTAAATATTTCATATTTTTGACAACTTTCAGCATTATGATATTACTTATTTTTACAAATTCTTAGGGACTGATAAAACATCTCTTAAACTCAAAATTCATAAAATAAGTGTTAGGTCCTAATTTTTTAAATCAAACGATTCTTTGCTTATAAATAAAATATTATTAGTATAAGTTTAGTATACATTTGTAAGAAACATGAAAAGTAAAATACAAGCTACACTATTCTTAAAAACAATTTTTAACTATATTTTTCAATTTTTTATGCACGAAAACATATCACTTTACACTCATAAAAAAGCTTCAATATCTGCTGGTTTGGCATTCATCAACTTTTTTACAGATATAAAAGCACTACATTGTTTACATATTACTTTATATCTGAAAATTCACTTTTATTTTCATTCAGTTATTTTCAATTTTTTTATTCATTCAAAAAAATCTGAATCCACATTCCTGAACTCAATTTAAATCTTAAAATGCAATTTTAAGCAGGACTTGGTTTTGTTATCAAAGGCCATTAATAAATAACTTGTCTTTTGTTCAGGTCATCAAGTAAATGTTCTCGGCTTTTTTCTGTTCTGCGCACAATGGTTTACTTTAAAAAAGCCTTAGATGTCAAAATAATCTAGATGTTTTTTTGTAACATCATTCCAAATATAGATTGACAAATACATTGCTCCAATAATGTCATAAAGTGATTCCAAGTCATAATCAGGCTTTTATGAAAATAACTTATGACAATGAAGCTACTGATTATACATACTTTGGATGCATGGGCCACATGACAACTAACTAAAGAAACTTTGAGCCATAACAAGACACTACAGACAGGTTAGGTGGAAGATATTTAACATGAATTGCTTTCAAAAATCAGAAACTTCCAAATTTGCAATGCAGTTGATTATCTTGTCATCTGAGACATCCACCATAGCTCTAACAATTATTTGTCATTTCATAATGCAGTAAATAGAAGGACAATATTTCAGAATGATTTTTGGAGAAACCATTTATTTCAGTTTAAAAAGCAATTAAAAAACATTCACAACATTTTTTATCAGTATTGATTAAAAAGTATATATGAGTTTATCATTACTAAGGTTAGGAGTTTCCAGTAATTTTGCCAAACTCAAAAATAATTTCAATAAAATTGAAAATTAATAATTCATAAAACACTTGGCACAAAAAAAATTACAATAAAGCATAAAAAAGTTGAATATTTTTGATATTATTAAATGTAAACACTTAGTTAAGATAAAAATGTTTATCAAGTGGAAGGAGACAGCTCTACTGAAAGAATTAAACATATGTAAAACTTGCATGAGATGTTGAAAGCCAAATAATGAATGGATAATTATGAAGTTGAAATGATTGGAAAACTTTCACCCCATATTCAAAAAGAATTTAATGAACACATTATTAAAATAATCAGTTTTTTTTTATGGAAGTTACAATAATTAACATTATCTATAAAATAGTAAGAACAAAAAAATGTTAAAAAAGGAAGTTGTTTTAAGGATATTATAAAATTATTGTTTTAAGTTACATCAGGTTTCACGTTAATATATTTTAAGTATTTGTATTACATTGGATACATAATCTTTTTCTCTTGTGTGAAATTCTATATAAAAAATTTATACAAGTTAACAATATTTTCATAAACTTTTTATAGTACAATACACTTTTTAGTTGGTTGGTGTCCTGTACATTTGAAGTACTTACTCCAAATGCCAAAATCATGGCCTTGCCGATGTGCACAATTTTAACATTATAGAGATTCTGTTGAAAGGGAAATTCAACAATACATTTGTTAAAATCTACAATAAAGTGCATATGAACGTAAAAAGTAACAGTTTCAATTAAAAAACTATGAATTGAATTTTAGTACAAAAGATATATTTTTACTGATTTGGGAATATATATTAGAAATGAAACATTTTGTTTCAAGAAAATTTGAGTTTTTCAGTTTTTTTTTATTATTTATTTATTTTTATTTTTTTATAGTTTGCTTTTTTATCATATTAATTTAGACAAGGATTCTACCCTAGATGTATCTATCTATAAAAAATGAATTAAAATTTTGAAAATGTTATAATTTTAGAAATTAATTACATCAGCTTCAGATCGCTTCAAAATTTCTTCACATTTTTGTGCATCTCCATTAGCAGCGGCTTTCACTAGTTCTTCATTTACATCTCCAGATACGTGTGTTTCAAAAAGCTTCTTCAAAAGTGCACTTAATCTTTCTATAATAATAAAATATTTTTAAAATATATATACAAAACATAAAATGGAGTGACAATGAAAAAAAATAGCAAACTTTTAGAAAGCTTATCAAATTACAGTTATGATAGAACTGGATACTCTTTAAGTATTATAAATGTGCATTATTATCATTAATCAAGAGAACAGTAATCAAACACAATTAAACTAAAAATAAATAAATAAATAATAAAAAAACTAGTTTTTATTTTTATAAATGCTCTATATTTTGAGATTTTTTCCCTTTTTAAATCAAATCTAAACTTTAATAATTACTTAAAATTTTTATTATGAAAAAAGTAATCTATTTTAAAAACAGTTAAAATTTGACTTTTAAAAAGGTAAAAGAAGGTATCGAAGTTAACAATGAGTAGAAAAATGCTGGAGAATAAAAAGTAGAAGATTTAAATTAGGCATTTAGTAAATTAATGATCACATATTTTTTAACTTGCAAGGAAATGGCTTTTATCAGCAGTGTTAAAAAGTTAAATTTTTGAAACAGATTAAAAAATATTTTGAAGGATTTTTATTGCTAATAGGTTTATCTGTTTTAAAGAATTTTCACCTTTGCAATGAACGATTTTAGTTTATACATGATGCTTATCAAAAAATAATGAAATATTTTAATATTATTTTTCAAAAATACAAACTTTAAATTCCAAAAAGTATACACATAATATAATTGCAAATATAATACTTATTTTGATTCAAAAGATACTATGAGTAATGCAAGCAACATAATGTAATGACAGTTTTTATGGAATTACTGCTGACAAGCAAATCAATGGATCAAATAAGGATTAAAATAACACACACCAGAGTTATTTGAACTATAATTCTAAAAATTAAATCCTTTGGAAATTTACAAACTACAAAATGGCCATAAAACTTAGTAGAAGACATTTTGCATAAAAAATATAGGATGTATATCATAACATAAAATTCATTTATTAGAATATATTAAATTAAATATTTTCCATGTGTAGTAAACATCAATTTAGATTTTTTAGAAAAATAGAATTGAATTTTTTAATAGGTCTAAAAAAAGTAGTAGATGTATGACATTTTTGGAATTTTATTTGCGATAAAAATATTATTACATAAATAGTGTTTTAACAGATTTTATACAGATACAAGTACCTTAGGGAAGAAATTTTGAAAGCAAGTAGTGTAAAAATTCCAACACACTAACTTTTTTACACTGAAAAAATTTCACAGAAAACGTATTTTCAACTGCACATATAATAATTTCATTATAAATTTAGCGGCAGGCAAATATAAAATGTAGATATATTAACTATTTCTATTTCATATTAAGCAGTTAATGAAAAATTAACTTCATAAAGAGTAATTTAACTAGGAATAAATACAAATGTTTTAAATATGCTTAATTCCTTTCTATAAGAATAAGAAACTTTTTAACATAAAAGCTAATATTTTACATCTGAATTTAATCAGATACTGCACACAAACTTTTTTATACTGAAAACTTTTAATTACTAAATATAAAAGGAAAATACTAACATATTAAATAAAAAAGTATAGTTCAAGATAGTTGCTTAAATTTATAAGCTAATTAATATATATATATATATATATATATATATATATATATATATATATATATATATATATATATATATATATATATATATATATATATATATATATATAAATTCCTCAATATTATAAACATTTATTAATCCAAAATATGATTGGATAAAAATGTTGTATCAAATTTATAATACATAATTTTGGTTGAAATAATTAGGAAAACAATTTAGTTGCTCTTTTTTTTAATACTTTTTTTCTATAAAAATATTTGTAAGATGGTCAGTCATATTTCACTTTATAAAGAGTCTATATATGGTCAGTCAAGTAAATATAATATAATATGGCAACATATAAAGGTTTCAACATATAAGACTTAGTTAGAAATCAAAATTTACCACCACTAGAAGTTCCTGGAATAGCACCATCAGAAGCAACTTTAGTGACAGCTGCAGGATTGTAAGTCCAAGAAGTACTGCAGACTTCTACTTTTAAGTCATTGTCATGATATATTTGTTGAACTCTGCCAATTTTGCCTAAAGTCTAATAATATTAAAAAAAATTAACATTATTTTGCAATTATAAATATCTATGTTTCTGAAGTTGAATCATTATAAAAGTTTTTATTAGTTACTCAAAAATATTTCAAACATACAATTTTAATAAAAAAAATTAAAATATATAATATTTTCACAAGGTTAATTTTAGAATTAATTGCATAAGATAGGAAAAATCATACGCTTTCATAATTGATTTGCTTTTTTATTATTTAAACTAAATATAAAAACATTAAAAATTGTAAAGAAAATTAAATGCACAAATATAGATGGATAAAAAATTCCATATGAACTACAAATTAATAGGATCTTAGTAGAACTGCAATTATTATTATAAGATTTTTCAAGAGAAAACATACTATAAAAGTAGTAAAAATAAAAATTTTCCCAAGTAAACAGTACAAAGTCTCTGGTTTTCTTAATAATTACATATTAAATTTTATATAAAATTCAATATAAATGTGTATAAATATAACATGATATGGGTACTTATTCTGGCAGTAGAAAATGATTTTTTTTAACCAACATACTTATTATATAAATTTGTAAGTTAAAAACTATAATTTACCACTAGCAGAAGTACATGGAATAGTACTATTAGAAGAACATTAGTAAGGGTAGTAAGATTATAAGTCTAAGAGTATTCTTACATTTGAGTCAGTATAAAAGTTTTATCTTCCTTTATTAAAAAAGTATAAGATTATGTATAAGTTTAAAAGATTTTAAATTAAATATAAGATTGGGGGAAATGTTGAACTTAAAAAGAATATTTTTTTGAACTTTAATTAATAAAATTACCACAAAAGCAATGAACTGCATACTTTATGCTTAGTTAACTAATTTGTTAATATTTAGGCATGAGCAATATTTAATTAATTTTGATCTCATAAATAATATTGTTACTAACAATGATAAAGGGACAATATTTGAATGTAGGTACAAAACTTAATGCTTTAAGTAGAATTTTAGAAGAAAAATAAAGACAATTATTCCCACCAAATATAGACTAGCATAAAATTATGTAAAAATACATATTTCGATTATTATTTAATATAATTTGAATTATTGGATAATGTTTGTAGATTTACCCGATTATACAGACAAGACTAACCATATTAACAATCATATGTCGATAATGTGAAAAAATTACTTTTCATATCTAATTATTTTTTCATAATTCTAATTGTAAGAAATTTATTTCTATTAGTGACAATAGTTAATGATTTAAGTTATGTAGTTAAATGAACTATAGAAAACACACTTTTAAAACTGATTAGAATTATATGCATTTAATTTCAATTAGATTACGAAAATTATGGAAAAGAATCTATTAGAAAATTTTTATGTTTATTCATAAAATTGAATTATAGAAGGAACAAATATTATCTAAAATGCAAAAGTGAAGGAAATGTCTAAATTTTCAGCATAATATAACTGTAAGTTGAAGAAACTTAAATGTGTTCCTCACAATAAGTTGTTTATTTTGGAATAAATTGGACTGTTTTGAGGAAAAAAGTTTCATATACAATTAAATGATAAATAATGTACAGAAACGTTCCTACACTCATTAACAATAACATTTTATTTCAAAATGCAATACCAACACAATTTAAACTTTTTAATTTTTGAATATAAGAAGTTGTAGACGAAATTTTTAAAATATATTTCATAGTTACATCATATTTCATATTAATTAATCCATTTTCATTTTACATAAATTTCTAGCACTATTTTTCTTTTTGAATAATATACTATTTTTTCCACCAAGTCTTAACACTAAAGTAATTTAAAAAATAAAAATTTTGAAAGCTTAAAAATTCATGAATCAAACATATTTAATTAAATCTTGAAATGGAAAATTGCTTTTTTAAACTTGAAAATTTTAAAATCAATAGTACAATCATAGCAAAGTTTACACAGATGTCTATGACATATTTCATTACTAATGATTTTTTCTAAACAAAAAAATAAAAATAATAATAAGCATCTGAATGAAATTATAAAAGTAAAACAATCTAATAATTTAATAAAATTAATATAATCATCATCTTATTTCTGAATTAAAAAGTTTTAATGCAAATTTTACCTTTAAATAACATTTTGGATGATTTTGTTTGTTTGTCGCTTAACAGACATTTTTTACACATGAGGGGCTAATTAAACAGTTAAACAATTAGAACAATAATCAATAATCAACAGATTAGAATACAAAAAAGTAATATTAATCAATACATATTTTTATCAAATTGTTTTACATTATTCATAAAAGGAAATGTAAAAACAATGGTTTGCAACACCTTTAATAACATACAACAAGGAAACTAGAAGTTACACATTTAAGTACTTACAATTAAGATTACTTAGGGTACACCTAACTTCTCATCTGAAGAAGTTAGGTGTAAAAGTACCCTAAGTAATCTTATTGAAAATGATAATAAAATTGTACTTCAGTGGATCCTAAGTCATGTTGGGATCGCTGGTAATGAGAAGGTTGACTTTTCGGCAAAATTTGCACTGGGTTTGCCTTAGTGTCGTTCTCTCATCCCAATTCGTAACTTCAAGTCTTTGGTGGCATCGGGGCTCAAGACATCTAGGGAGCTACACTATTCTAATTTGGCTGCTGGTAAGAGCTGGAAGTGCCTGTTACAGCACAAAAATAGAGTTCTTTCAGGTTTGCCCAGGAGAATTAATGTTACCCACTTCCGGTTAACTGACAGGCCAAGACTATCTTCAACAGCATCTACATAGAATTGGGCTGGCTTCCTCTGCCCCTTGTGTGATCATGGCTGTATGGATGGAAGTCATCTTTGGGAGTGCTCTAGTCTGAAAGTCTTCAGTTCTTCGCATCTTTACTGGTCAGCAAGACAGAGCATGGCCAATTGGCCAAAGCTGGGCGTAGAATAAAGGGGAAAAAAAGCAATAACAAATCCTAACAATTTCTTAATTGCTGCTATAATTACATATAAATCCCACAGAATTACTGAAAATCTGTAAGTGATCAGTATACAGTATACAATAAAGAGGAATTAAAAAATTTTACCGGCAGCATAGCTTCAGCCCATTCTCCATGACCTCTTTGTAAAATTTTTACTCTTTCTAAATCTCTACAAATTTGTACCAAGTCTCCAACAGCAAATTGGGAAGAACTACCATCAGCAGCACCAGAAGACGAAGAAGCAGAAGCAGTGTTAACTTTTGTGAGAACAGCTGGATTGAAAGTCCATCTAGAAAATTAATATGGAAATATCAGAATATATATATATATATATTAAAGTAATTCATATTTAATTAAGATAAGATAAAACAGCTGAAATAAAGTAAAAATAATTCTTTGCATTAATGATTAATTTAATGAGTAAGTAACTAAAAAAAGAAAAGAGATATGAATTATTTTTTTTGAAAGATTTATGAAATAAAAGAGATAATTATTTTCATTAAATGCAAAATAGAAACTGCTGTGTTAATTAAGTGTTTTGAATAGAGGGAATGGAATTGAAAAAAACTATTAATAATTAAATAAAAATTCATATTAGTTTAAAATACATAAATCATATTAGAGAGATAAAAAAAAAGAGTATCAAAAATGTAGTGTTAATGATATCATATTAGTAGCAATATATTTATATATCTATATTTGGAAATTCGTTTAATATACATGATTTTCAGAAGAGAGTAATTATTACAGAATGAAATAATCCTGTTTGAATAGATTATTTAAATATGTTAGATTCTATAAAATAGGAAATTGCTTCAAAGATTTAGTTCTTTACATGATGGTTAAATCATTAAAATAAAAGTTTATTCAAATGCAGCTTAGTAAAATAAAGTTTAAAAATATAAAATTTTATTTGGGGAATACAAATAAAAAATAAGAACTTTTAAAAGAAAAGATTTTATATCCAATAAATGTAAATTTATAATCTCCAAAAGAATTCAGTTCCTTATTAGAAATTTACCAAATTAATTCAAACCATGGGAAAAAAACCTATTTTGTAAATCTGAAGAAGTTTAGAAATATTAAAAAAATGTTGAGATTTCAAGACTTATATACTAAAATCCAATTAGAAAAATAAGCAAATATAAAAAACTTCAAATTTGTTTAATAAATAACAAAATAGAAAAATAGAGAACATATTAGAAAGTATGTAGACGCAGCATACATATTAATTACATAGACTTTTCTTTTAATATTGAAATGTTATGAAAACTACAAACTAAAACAAATTTAACAATATTAAAGCAAAGCAATATTAGGGCCAGCAATTAAATTTATGTTTGAACTAATGACATTAGATAAAATCATAAGGAAACCTGTTTAAAATGAAAAATGCACACACACAATAAGCAGCTATCCATTCATTTTCATAATTTATAAACTAAGCTTTTAATCCCATAGAATTTATTTTGCCAAAATATAGGATATTTATCATCATGCATATTTATTATGAAAAAGCAAAATATTAGTTAAAAGTTAAAGAACATTCATTAATATATGGCTATAAAACAGTTTAGGATAATTTAGATAATCAAACACATTTTTTAAAAAAGAATTCAAAACTTTTTGAATTGCATTGAGAAAATTTCTAATTTAATAAGAAATTTTAAAAATGAAAGCTATCTAAAGCTGGATTCAAAAAATAACAAATTAAAAAAATATGATAATACTTAAAAATTTAAAATATATAAAATAGATAGATTTGAACAGAGGCTAAATATTTTTTAAAGACATACAATTGAACTGTTAGTCCCAAATAATTTTAAACTAAAAAAAGCAGTAAATAAAGAAAAATATGCACACAAATATTATGAATATGTACATCAATTAAAAAATTTTACATTTTTGAAAGCCTTATTATAAAAATTATGACTTCTAATATAATATTGTCACTTAATAATGTAAATAAAATATATAGCTAATTTATTAGCATATTAGCTTATAGTA
Source organism: Latrodectus elegans (assembly GCA_030067965.1). Lineage (NCBI taxonomy): Eukaryota > Metazoa > Arthropoda > Arachnida > Araneae > Theridiidae > Latrodectus > Latrodectus elegans. Next base: position 88,895,428 of record CM057820.1, on the reverse strand, counting down.
CATTAATATTTAAAAAGAAAAATGTTATGTGTTTACATTTGTTGATAAATAATTATTAAATATTTTAAAGATTTTTTCCAACAATTTTTAAAAAGAACATAATTAATTCAATAAAGAACATTTATAGCTCATTTAAATTTGAAGTATAAGAAATTTTAACTTTTAATTTTTCTTCAAAGCATCTGATGGTTCACACAGTTCTTTGATAATGTATAAAAAACAATATTTTCAGAAAATTTTAAAATGTAATTTAATTATAATTAACCAACTTCATATTTTGAAAGACATAAGTACTTTAAGTATATTAATTTTTGGAAATAACGATTGAATTCATAGTAGCTAAATTTCTTGCAGTAGAAAGTTCATGTAAAGTATCTGATATAATGTTAAATAAAAGCTTATAACTATTTGCTATGTTTCTTATTAAGAAATATGACTATACTATAGCTTTCAATGGAATTTCATAACAACCACTAAAGCATTATAATTAAAATAATATTGAAGAATATATTTTTTTAACAATACAAGTTGATATTTAAACTTTGTAAAAAATTAAATTACCTATTTCCACTGGGATAAGAAACAACTATATCAGAATCCTCATCAATTCCAGATATTGTTCCAGTAGTTCCTAAGCACTACAATTTATATTAAAAAATTAAGAAACTGTTGGGATGTCATTTAAATGTAAATATATCATGTGTATAGTTAAAAAAAATGATGTATATATACATATCTAAATATACATTTGTTTTACAAATGTAAAAAGATCAATCTTTTTAAATAAGAAATTTTATAACATATTTTAATTAAGAAATTTGAAAACATGCACTTTTCTTTAAACATAAGAAACAAAATACAAAATAAAACTCTAAAAATAGAAATATAATTTTGAAACTTAACACAAGTTCAATATTCAACAAAAGACTTTGATTTAAATCATTCTATTTGAATATGCTTATCAGAACTACCTAAAACATTTTAACAATAAATAGAAACATTTTTTAAAGTCTAAAAAAATTTGTGCAAATAAACAAAAAATAAAAAGGAATGAATAGGATTAAAATTTTAAAAAATTTCTCTACAGATGATATTTTACGTGAAATGATTATGTAGATTATAATCCAATCCATTATTTAACATAATCAAGTACTATCATTACAGGACAATATTAATGAAAACCCATAAACAAAATATTCATTAAAAAATTATACTTTCAAATGAGATTTTTAAATTACCCTTTTTAATTTCCTAATAAATTTATAATTAGAAAAAGCATTTTAAAGTTTTTTTTTTTTTTTACCAATAAATTAAAGCATTTTATTTTGAATAAAATCTTAAGTTTTAAATACAAGCTTTCCTAATTTTTGACAAAAAATTCCAGAACAAGGAATTTCTCAGGGTTAAAATAAAAGAATTCTCAGTCCTTACTTTTTTTTTAACTTAATATGTATTGTAGTGTATTGATTATTTAAATAAAGTGAATGCAGTGTTTCCTAAGGTTGGTTTGTTTGTCGCTCAAAGGTCATTTTTTGCTCACGAGGGCTAATTAGACCGGGACCTACGGTTTAAAGTGGATTCCGAACCACTACAAACATCCATGCCCAAGGTGGGATTCGAACCCACGAACTGTTGAACTGAAGGCAAGAGCTCTAACCATTCGGCTGCCAGCTCGGCGCAGTGTTTCCTAAACTTTTCACATAAATGTTACAAAAATTATAGAAGTGGTACAGAATACACATCTTCAAATAAATAGATATATTTTATCAATCAAAACATATTTTTTTTATTTTTGTGACAAAAAAATTATACGAAATAAAATTCATAATAAAATTTAAAAGTTCTATTATAATTCCAACAGTTGTTCTTTTGCATGTGATAATTCTACTGTCGCAGAAGTTAACATTAAACAGGGATATACTATCCTTCCAATATCTTTGTTTAAATAAGATAGTGTTTCAAGCCCACTAGCTAACTCTTTGAATGGTGTGTTACACACATTTCAGAGTATCAACATCAATTTTAATTAATAAACTTCTTATAAAGAAAGGGAAACAAATCTATATCTCAACTACCAACTTTTTCCTTGTCATAAATTTTGTTTTGTGATAGCAGTGTTCACTTTATCCTGAATGTGAAATGATGAAATATCTTTGCCTTGTAACAATAAGATGATGTATCTTAAGGCTCTTCCAGACCTACATGAGAACTTCTGTTGTCTTGTCGCCCCATCTGTTGTTAGTTCTCAAAGCTTGTAGAGGGGAGTATCCCAAACATTATTATTGATTGAAATTGCTTGTCAATCAATCCTTCAAAGTTAGGGAGTCTGCCAGAATTGGCGTGTTATATCGTAAAAAATTAAAGTACTAACGCCATAAAAACAGCCAAAAAGAGAGTTTTAAATTTCTCCTAACAGATGTTTACCTCAAATTACCTTCAGGGTTCTTAGAATAGGGGTGGGGGAAAGTGGGTCAGTACAAATGCTCAACAAACTGACACCGGAATTACCTGTTGCTGTCTTATGGGAAATGAGCTGCCAGTGATTCTAAAGAAAATATTATTTATTTATATTTTAGAGTTCGGTTTTTATCATTCGCACTAAAATATATGAAGATAAATATCAAATGTTGAGTGATTATACAGTTACTAATTAAATGGTCAAAAATGATTATCAGAATTCAAATAAAACCTAAAATACTATATGAATGATTAAAAATATATTTTTTTAAGTGCCTTGGCTCAATTTGATTTTATGAGACGTGATCCATTGACTTAAGATGCTTTAGAATATGAAAGCAACAAATAATTAAAAACTATTATTTTCAAAACTAACTCAATATAAAAATATTTAATTTTTTTCAAGTTTTTTTTTTAAACTAACACACACACACATATATATATATATTCTAATTATATAAAAATAGATTAAATGATTATATAAATAATTACAGTTACAATATATATTTTTATGAAAATAACGTTACGATTTTCTATCTATCTATATAATCGTATCGTAATTTTCATAAAAATATTGAAACTGTAATTATTTATATAATAATCATTACATCTATTTTATATAATTAGAATTACTTAGAGCTTGAAAGAGAGATTCATCTCTTATCTTTCATCTCAAAGGTCCCTAACTTTATTCCTCTATATAAATAAAATCAACTAAGTTATAATTAGAAGTACACGTTTTTTAAAAACTTGATATTCTGGCGTAAAATGTGTTGTGAAATTTATTTTAATTCTGAAGATTTTAAAACTCTTCAGTTATTTTATTAGATATTTTCCCCTGGTTTGATAAAAACAAAATTAGATTAGCACTAAATATGCCTTATATAAACACACAGGTAAATTAGATTAAAATAAGTTTAGAGTAAAATTGTGAGAAATACAAATTAGGTTTAGATTTGTCAACGAATAATCAAATGCAACTTATAGCATACGAGAAAAATATAATTTCATAGTAATACGAGTAAAATATAACACAATTTCATGAGCATATGGGAAATTTAGTTAATACCTTGAAATATATATGAGGTAAAATAGTAATTAAAATAAATCTGTTAATAAAGTAAAGAAATGCTTGAGCAATTCCCATTTCATGAAGGAAAAATAGAAACTATATATATATATATATATACACACACACACACACAAACACTCTATATACAAACATAAACATACAAATTCGTATAGTTAAACTTTTATTTTTTTGGATTTTAATTTTTTAGCTTTTTTTGGTCTTTTTTTTGTTTGCTACTCAATTAAATAAGTTGAATTTCTTATGTTTATTGATCTAGGATAACATGGATCGATTAGTTTTGGCAAAAGACAGTAAAAATAAAAATCATTTAATTTAGTTTTCATTTGTGTCTCCCAAAATACATCAACTCTAAAAATAATTTCAGTTTTAATTCCTTTTGGGGACCAAATGGCAAACCAACAAAAGTTTCTTTCACAAATATGTAATTGTCCTTGGATTTGTTAGTAAAATTTATGAATTTTATTTATGCCATTAATTTCTTTTGTTTTTCCTTCTTTTGGCCAGAAATTGAATTTAGATTTCTTTATAAATTCATTGGGATGTATATCGCGACATGTATATGGGCATTTAATTTCAACAATACCCTCTTTGCCAATTATTCCATCTGGCGTGGCAGCAAAATGAGGCAAATATATATATATATCTATGAATATCCCACACGAGTCCTATTTCTTTTTCTAGTTTGAGAATGGCAGTTTTTTTATGAATAATCCCGTATAAAATTGCTTCATTTTTTTACGTTAGAGTATAGTATTGTTTTTACTAAATTTTGGCATCCTGTAGAGGATAACTTCCGACATACAGCACCAAAATTCAACGCTGTCAATCGAATTCTTCTTTCCTTTCTCCAAACAGCATTCTCACTTTGAAGTACAGTAGCTCTTTCTAAATATTCTCTTTCTTTCAAAGTAAGAGCTAGATTAGTCAATAATTTCGATTTTTTTTCTTCGTATTCATTAGATGATAAATCTGGCTATTCAGCAGCTGGGCCATAATTTTTGTTGGGACCTGGAAAAATATTTGCTCATTTCCTAGGCTTTGACTTATCTTTTGCTTTATTTAATTTATTTATTCTTTTATTTTCAAACTGCTTGCAGTATTTACCTGGGCTATTTTCGTTAAGTGCTTTGTGCATTTCAATATATTTTTTTTTAGTATTGTGGCGAAGAACTGAAGCATAGCATCTTGTTTGGTAGGAATTCTTTTGACAATAGTTCACTCGCTTCCCACCCGTTAACTTGGCAACAATTGAATTAAATTGTTCTACATTGTTAGTATTAGCGTTATACAATAGACTTTTGGCATGCAGGGCTAAGGACTCTAAAATTTCTAATATTTTATATAAAATACCATCGCTTTTAAGTGCTACAGGATATTTATTCATTCTTTTGATATTTTATTACTTTTATTCCTTTTTTGTCAAAAATAATGTCATTTGCGTTGCGCAGGACAATATTCTTCTCAAATAAATTTCGTGAGCATAAAATGATTCCCCTAAGAGCATTGATGTCATCTGTATTGTAGTGTGTTGTAATGTATTGTTCGCGTTCATTTGGTTATTGAAATGCTTTTATGTTTTTCCGCTGAAGTTATACTACAAACCCAATTTTTTTTTCCAAAGATATATATAATTTTTCAAATTTAAAGTGTTTAATTTCTTATCAGACGCAATATGCTGGTATCGTATGCTTATTAATCATACCTTATAATGTATTTTTTTTTCATGAAATAAATTGAAAATAAAATTAAATGTCCAAATGTTTGTAAAGGTAAAAACTCAATAATTTTGGAAAATGATTAAAAATCAAATTAAAATATTTGTCTTACTATTATTCTAATAAACTTATCGTTCTTATTATTAGATATTTTATTTTATAAGAAATATATATATATACATATGTGTGTGTGTGTGCGCGTGTGTCTATTGTAAAATGCATTTTTTTTACATCTTCACACATAAAATAGTTTAAATTTTTAATACATAGTTAGTCTTATTTCAAAATTGTAGTATGTAATATAATTGAACAAGGTAACACAAAACAGATTATAATATTTCATTTTGAAAATAATCAAAGTTGATTTAAAAGTACATATTATAGCTACTTTTCCAACGCTAATAAACAGAAATCTAGCATGCATTATTTACAGATGCCTTTACTATTTCATGAGTGTGAAAAGCTAATTCGTCTTGCTCGATTTGGAATTGTTTGCCAACTACAGGGTAAAACAGTGGGAATCATATGGGGAGAAGTTTTTCTCAGAAATTCCTCCTTCTTTAGGTTACCGTAGTGAAGTAGAAAACTCAGCCAAGTTTGCTTTTAAAAATTTTCCAATTTCATAGGTGGCATTGTGTACAGAGGTGGATTTTCAGAAATAAGAATGAGTTTGATTTGTAATCAAAATTCGTATCAAAATATTAATGCAATCAAAAATATTTTTAGCTTAAAAAAAACAAAAATGTTCATTTTGTAACTGTACGGAGAAAAAAAATGAAATATCTTTAAGCCAAATTTTGTACAACCTCAATGAAATTAGAATTTGGTTAAAATTTACTTATTTAAGAAGGAGATATTTCAACATTTTAAAAATATTTGAAAAAATTTTAAACGCTAAAAATGGACGTCGAAGTGACAGTAGCTCTGTTTTTTGTAATTTGCAAAAGACCAGAAGTTTCTATCATGAAAATAGCACTTGTGAAACATTAAAATATTATCCATAGGATTTGATTTTCCCCAACGGAGGTCTAGCAGGACCTTAAAACAGAGAATATATCTGCTAATTATGCTAGTTTACAAAATCATTTCCAGTCAAATAATCGGTTTTTCAACTCAATTCTATCATTAAGAAACATTGTAGTTCAAATAAACGATTAAGAACTTTTCCTTGAGATAGCTAACATCAGTATGAAAAAGAGGATAGGTATAACTAGGTATAACTGCTTACTTACAATTCTAGCAAAAAAAAAAAAAAAAAAGTTGTGCATTTAAAAAATGGTTTTTAATGTAGTTAATGACTTCACGCTTTTTTACCCGGTATTTTCTGTAGATCAACAGGCATCTTACATATTGCCAAAGACTCTGTATTCCAAAATATGTTGCTATGATTTTTGTGGTAACATTTAGAATTCTAGAAACAAGATCTAAACAAAGATCTGTATTAATTATAACCATTCTTTTTATGGCACCTATGATTATTTCGATGCATCTATTCTATAATATATAAAAAAAAATTAAGAAATGTTCAAGTTTATTTGATAGAAAATTTACAATATCATTCAACTCCATAGATTTGTAATGCTAAAGAGTAATTTAAGAAATATCAGATAATAATACCTGTCTCAAATTATTTGACATATAAATTATTTATTGATGAACTGTATAATTTTAGAGAGAAATACTGTCAAAAGTTTGTTTTGCTCTATCTTCTATTAGTACTTCTGCAATTATCTTGGCTGAAGCTTGATTAAAATTTCGTTAATTTTTTTCCGCTGCCCTACATTTGCAATTAAAAGTAACATGCTGTATGAAGTTTCTAGTATTTTTTGACTGTCACCTCTATCAAACCCCTCATTACTTTGTGAGACTGATTTAAATCCTTTAATTTATTTTCAAAAACATCTATAGTTAACTCTTTGTACTTATTATTGTTGTCTTAAAACAGCACTTTAAGCTGGATAGTTTTTTGCTTTCATTTGTCAGATTTTCAAACAAATGATACAATGTGAAATAGGCCTAATTTCCCTTACAGGCCATGAAAATTCAAATTTTTATACATTGAGTTTTCCTTGCTTTTTTCTTAACATGCTCTTTCAGAATTGAAATTCTTTTTTAGTTAATTTTATAATTCCCTGCAAGCTTTCTGATTGCTACTATAATCATTACTTTCTTTTGGTGTACTAGTATCACATTTTAAAGAGCAATCTATAATCTATGGTTCAAAAAAAGTATTTGCACATTATCTTGAATATGCATGCAACAATACATTGAATTTTCCTCATTAAATAATATTTCTATCCACGTTTCTTAATACCAAAATAAAAAACTATGAAATTGCTAAAAAAAAACTTCAAATGGAAAAAAAAAAACGTGTCCGATTTCAGAAAAATATGTTAGCACAATTGAGTTACATTATTATTAAATAATACCAGTGGAAAAGCTTAATAAAATCTTATATAAAATAACTTGAGATGCTGTCAAAATAAAAATTTAGAGAAGTTTCTTGAGTTCAAGAAAAAATAGTTTCCCTTCACAAAATGGGGCAAAGTTATTAAGATATTAGAAAACAACAAAAATTGAGTTTTTCTACAGTTAGATTTATTATAAAAAAGGTATATGGAAAAGGATTAACAAAAAGTAAGCCCAGATCTGGTCATCCAATGAAATTGTACGGTGGGGAAAGAAGACAGATCATTAAAACTGCCTTGAAGAGTCTTAAATTAAGTGCTGGAACTATTACCTAAGATTTCACATCAACTACAGGAAAGATTGTGAAGCCACAAACTATTCAAAATGTCCTTCACAGTGGTGATGATTAGGTAAGAAAACCAAGAAACCTTTTAAAAAGTGAGTCAAAAAGAAAAAAAGAATTTAGTTTGCACTCGTGTGCCCAAGCAAACCAATAAAGTTTTGGAAGGAAGTTATTTTTGCAAACGAGAGGAAATTTGAAATATTTGGTCTAAAAAGTAATTTTATAGCTTTATCTTATATAAAAGAGTATCATCTACATTAGCCGCATGTGGCTCGCCAGCTGCAGGTTGGCCAGCCCTGGTATATGATCTAGTACTCAAATAGCCCTGAATAGATCAAGTGAAAGCATGCCAAACAGTATTTACAGCAATTTATTGTGTCAATCAGGAAATTTAATAGCAGTAGTGTCACAGTTTAGGTTTGCATCATTAGTTTTAATTGATAAGTCATTGACCTCTAATGTGTATAAAGGTTTTCCAGACAATAGCATATTTCAGATACAATAATAGCGATTTCAACAGAAACTTTTTAAAATTGGTTGATGTTTCTATATATGCAGCAAGTATAATTGTGTGATAGTTTGATAATAATCAGGTGGAAATGCTTAAATCTCTAATTTAAGCATTTCCACCTGATTGATATGAAGTGTTTGTTGCACGCTAAACCCATTGAATTAAAAACAAAACATTAACTATTCATCAATGTTTCTACAAATTTCCGAGAAACAAATTCCAGGAGCAAAATCAAAAGCTCAACAATCATGTAAAATAATTTTTTATTTTATTTTAAAAATTGTTCTTAGCCAAATATGCATATAATTAGGCATATGCAACATTTTTTTATTTCAGTTAAAATTCAAAAGTCTTCAATGAATTTAGTTATAACAGAAAATTTTTTGTTTAAATAACCAAAATTACTTAGATTACTGCATTATACATAGTATAAAATAATGATTGGTTTCAGAGCTTTTAAGCATCATCAATAGATTCCAAACTATTAATTGAGTATTTCAAGATGTATATAGCAACCTCTTCTCACATATAATTACTCAAAACAAAAACTAAAAAAGTTTCCAATATAACTTTTTTCCAAAGTACAATTTAAGAAAAGCAATTCTAAATTTTTCACCTGTTTACTTTCTAACTCTATTAAAACCGTACAATTTCACATACCTATTCCAGTCTTTTTTATTCATTAATCATTCAATGAATTTTCCCATTTCTTAATTACTTATATACATAAGTAAAGGATATATATATTTGTATGTCTTTTCCAAAATCCACAGGTCATTGAAAAATCCTTTCTACCAGACATATTAAATCATTTATTTTAGTCTTTATTTCATTGATAAACAATCATACCAATTCCCTGAAATTGCAATTTTCACCACAAAAGATATAGAACAAATAGAAAGATAACCAATTAAAATCACCCATTTCATTATACAGTATGATGGCTATTTTGATGATTACTTTATTGGACTTCACACACGTAAACCTAAATGCTACATTCGGACCTGACTAAATTGGATTATCATGAAATTACTGTGGCTGAACTTGATCTTTCAGTCAACAGTTATGAATACAACAATATAATATTGATAATGCAGCTATCTAATGGTAACAATAAAAGTTAATATTCAATTACATTTTCGGACAATTTTATTGAAAATGTTAAAATACTGAAACAAAAATTTAAAAATAAATGAAAATATTTAACAAAAAATAAATGCATTTAGATAAGTAAAAATTCCAGGAGTAATTCATTATTTTCAAGGAGTCAAGTTGAAATCCTAGGAGTTTTACAAACCCTGTACTCACTTCATCAAAGGAAGAAAAGAACAAAATTTTGCTGATGGTTTTACAAGATTTCCACAGGAACAGAAATACTCTGAACATTGCAATCAAAGCAAAAGAGGCATGATATCCAATCAGATATATGTCCGGTGCCTTCAAACTAACAATATTGTATGCACACTGAATTTTTGTCACATAATGTACATGTAGATATTTAGAAAAATAATGCTACCAAAATTTACAAGATACTGAATTCATAAAAATAAGTTAGGAAAATTTAAAAAAAAAAAGTTTTTGGATGAAAATTTTAGCAAAATTTAAATGGGAATAAATAACACAATTCACATAAAAATTTCAAAAGATGCTCTTATTCAAGTATAATAGCCGAAATAAAGATGTTTGATTTCTGTGGAAGATTAGTTATTTCATTAAAAGATATAATTTTACAATACTGTAATACTTGTCATCACATATTTTTATTAAAAGTGACAGCCAAATTTTATACACGAATGTTGGACACTTAAATACATAAAATTTTGTTAAACAGGATTTTTTATTAATGTTTTTTCTAAGTAAATTTAACACAGTTGATCAAGGTTGGTTGGTTGGTTGGGTTTTATGGCGCAAGGTCCAAAATATGGACATGCTGCGCCAAGAATAATGTTTTGGAAGAATATATTTTTTTCATTAACTTTTGTTTTATTTTATATATATATATATATATGTTTCTTTTTTTAAAAACCCAAGCAACATTAAAATTTTAAAAAACAAAAATCAGTGTATATATAATCTTGAAATCCATATATAATGGTAGAACATAATATAAATGAAATGTATATATATATAAAATTTTAAAATGTATAAATATAAATTATAAAAAATTAGAAAAACCTATAGCTTTCAAATAAGCAAATAGGTTTCTATGGGGTGGTTCTCCCACCAAATCAAACATAGTTAAAAGGTTTGTTTTGAAAAATTTAAAATGGAAGACATTAAAAATAGGACATGAGATTAAAATATGATAGACAGTAAATGCTTCAACACATGCTTCACACCATGGATTTAGTTCACTTAAAAATAAATGTTGTGTGAAACATGTGTGTCTGAAAAGAAGGCGAGTCAATCTTACATCAGCACTTTGTAAAGGTAAAATTGATAATGAGATGAGGGATGAAAAAATGGTATGTAACTTGTTGCCAACCTGCATGTTCCACAATTCTTGCCAAAGACCATGTATAAAACTTTTTATACCCTTTCTCACATCAGAGAGCGGAACCGATAGTGAAACTGAATCTGATGCAGCCTTTGCAGATGCATCCGCTCTCTCATTTCCATCAAGACCTACGTGACTTGGTATCCAACAAAATATAACATCATATCCCTTGCCAGCAAGGGAGTCTAATGCTCTGCAAATCTTTGACACAACAGGATGGCAAGTAAAACTATTGTTTCTCAATGCTTCCAATACACTCATGCTGTCAGTATATATACAAAATTGACAATGACAATCTGTATTCACATGCTGAAGCGCATAATAGATAGCTGTGGCTTCAGCGGTAAAGATGGAGCAGGACGAATGCAGACTGTAACTGAAAGCTGTATTGTAAATAAAAACTCCACAGCCCACATGTCCTGCTGTTTTTGAACCATCTGTGAATACAGGTGTGTATGATTAATACTGACAGCAATGGTTGGAAAAAAGCGTTTGAAAAACAATAGGTGTTGTGTCTGATTTTGGAAACTGAGCAAAAGAGTTATTAAAGTTAATTGTTGGATCATACCAAGGCGGATGAAGAAAATGATCATTTGTTTCAATTTGAACATCACATAGGTCTGAGAGCCACAGATTTGATTTGGCTCTAATGAGAAAAGGTGGGATGCTCATTGGGCGAGCATCATATAGTCTTTTATGAAAGGCATTAGAAATCATGGAACGTTCTGGATGATCAGGGGTCGACATGATTTTAGCGTAATAATTGAGAGACTGGTGCATTCGTCTCAGGTCTAACGGTAGTTGATTACATATCATGTATAGACTCTGGACGGGTGATGTGCGGAATGCCCCAGAGCATATCCTCAAAGCAGAGTGATGAACTGTGTCCAGTCTTCGTAAAACTGAAGATCTAGCCGATCCATAAACAACACATCCGTAGTCAATGCGGGATAGAATCAATGACTGATAAACTTGAAGAAGTGATGTGCGATCTGCACCCCAAGATGTATTTGACAACACCTTGAGGATATTAAGCGATCGCTCACACTTCTTCCGCAAATATAAAACATGCGGTAGAAAGGTTAATTTTCGGTCAAAGATAATACCCAGGAATTTTATTTCATTGTCTACTTGTATTAGAGTGCTGTTGATGCAAATAATAGGATCATTATGCAGGCTAGTCTTTCTACAGAAATGGACACATTTACTCTTGCTAGGAGATAGAGTATGGCCATTCTCAGCACACCATGCTGTAAGCTTGTTCACTGCTGTTTGCAGTTGTCTCTCAATTAATCGCATATTAGTCCCCTGACATGATATTTGCAGGTCATCAACATAGAGTGTACCATTTATTGATGGTGGTAATTGATGTAAAATGTTACTGATGAAAAGACTAAAAACAGTGACACTTAAAATAGAGCCTTGTGGAATGCCCTCGGCTTGAGTAAAAGTATTGGAAAATACAGTTCCAATACGGACTTTAAAAACACGGGAGCTTAAAAATTTTGTAGGAATAACGGTAGATTACCCCTAAAGCCAAAATCATATAGTGAACGGAGAATTCCATATCACCAGGTACGGTCGTATGCCTTCTCGATGTAAAAGAAAATGGAAACCAGATGGTTCCTCTGCACAAAAGCATTGCGGATTTGTGTCTCCAAATATGTGATATTATCAAGAGTGGATCTCCCTTTTCGGAAACCACTCTGATTAATATGTATACATTTATTTTTTTCTAAGACATATACAAGACGGGCGTTGACCATACGTTCGAGAGTCTTACAGAAGCAGCTCGTCAGAGCTATTGGTCGATAATGTGAAGGATCGGAAGGATCTTTACCAGCCTTAAGTACCGGAATCACTATTGCTTCATTCCAAATTGATGGAAATTTCCTTTCAGTCCAGATCCTATTGAACAAATATAACAAGTTCAAATGAGAGTCTGGACTTAAATTTCGAAGCATTTGATAGCTGATTCCGTCTGGTCCTGGACTGGTATCATGAGTCTGCTTTAATGCTCTCTTCAATTCCAACATCCGAAACTCACAGTTGTAAGGCAAGGCTTCACCATGGTTAAAACAAATTGGTGTTCGCTCAGCCCGACTCTTAGTCCTTAATAACGAAGGACTATAAGAGTCGTTGCTTGAGACGCTAGCAAAAGTTTCACCAAGGGTATTAGCAATGTCTTCAGGAGAAGAGTATACAGCAGCTCCGGTTTTTAAAACAGGAATTGAAAAATCCTTATAAATCCCATTGGCTGCTTTCACTTTTCTCCACAACTGTTTACTAGATGTGGAAGATGTAATTGAAGATACATAATGACACCAAGATTCCTTCTGACTTCGACGACAAGCTCTACGAGCTAATGCTTTTGCTCTCTTAAAGGCGATAAGATTCTCCATTGTGGGGTATCTCCTAAATAACCCCCATAACTTCCTTTGTTTTTTATAAGTTTCTTGGCATTCTTTATTCCACCAAGGTTTGATACGCCTGTGTGGTATAAGGGAACTCTTAGGAATTGAAGTATCAGCTGCATTCTTAATTGTTTCGGTGACTTTTAATACAGCAATATCAATATCCTCGATTGAAACCATATCATAATCAACGACTGCCAATTGTGAAAATAACGTCCAATCTCCCCGACTGTACACGTAAGTAGGTAAGCGTTGTCTTACACTACTACCTCCAGTCTGGAAGACGACGAGAGGAAAATGATCGCTATCATGCATATCATTTCCTACTGTTAGATTTAACAATGGCAGAAGAGTTGGAGAACAAATGGCCAGATCGAGGGAATAAAACGTTCTTGTGGGTATATGGAAATATGTTTTCTCGTCGGTATTAAGCAGACAGAGACAGTTATCAGAAATAAACTGTTCTATCTGCCGACCACGAGAATTGATATCATCCCTTCCCCACAAAGAATTATGTCCGTTAATGTCACCGAGTAACAGAAATGGTGAAGGCAGCTGATCAACTAATGCATCGAGTTCCTCTTGGCGTATGACATCGTGTGGTGGTAAATATAAACTACAGACTGGTAATAAGCATGAAGTATGAATTCTTACAGCAACAGCCTGTAGAGTAGTATTCAGTTGATAGACAGTGCTGGGGTATGCATTGGATGTTAATATACAAACTCCTCCAGACACTGTGCCATTATCACCACAGTCTTTCCTAATACAGTTGAATCCTCGCATGGAAAAATTATTGTTAGATTTCAGGAATGTTTCCTGAAGTGCAAAACATGCGGGATTATGATCTGTAATTAGAGACTTGATGTCATCAAGATGTGAACGCAAACCATGGCAGTTCCAAGAAATAAAGGAAGTTATTTTTCAAATTGAAAAGCTCCTTTACTGGAGCTGGAAGGCGGGTCTTCTGTCATATCCTCGAAGGATCCATCATCGTCCGAGGGAAATAGAGAAACCGCATCAGTCTCCAGGCAAGAGAAAGCATTATGGGTGGAAATTGAAGATGTTTGTGATTTTTTTTAATTTCAAAGCTTTCTCCACTTTTGATTTTGCAAAATGAGCTTTGCTAGAAAACGTAGGAGTTTTTTTAAATTTTGGCTTTTCAGATGTCTGGGGTAATCCTACGGGGGAAACAGAAATGGTTTCAGTTTGTGTGCTGCTCGATTTGGTGATTTTTCTGGCAGCAGTGGCATAACTAACTCCTGGTTGAGGAGTGCGAGAAGTGACTAATCGTTTCGCCTTAGGGTATGAGCATTTATGGTTAACCTTAACCGTGGCTATCTCCTTTTCCAGCATATACTGAGGACAACTTCGAGAACAGGAGGGATGGTCACCTTGGCAGTTGACACATCTCTCCTTCGCTGTGCAGTTCGTGATATCATGGCCTACCACCGCGCAGCGAGCGCAAGTGATTTTTCCTCTGCGAGCGTTTCTCGAACATCCAAAGTGCTGACATTGGAAACATCGCAAGGGATTTGGAATATATGGCCTGACGGGTAAGTTCATGTACGCAGCTTTTACATACTGCGGAAGGTTTGGCGTCGCAAAAGTCAGAATTAGGTGCTTTGTATCAATTACTTTACCATCTCGTCTGACTGTAATGCGTCTAACGCCACAGACCTTCTGGTTTTGTAAATTCTCCAAAATCTCTGTCGGCGAGTATAATAAATCCCTTGCTGAGATTACTCCACATGAAAAGTTAAGGTTGCTGTGAGGTGAAACAGTCACTTCAAAGTTTGCTAAGGACTTCATGCTAGCCAGAATGTCTGCTTGTGAGTTTGATGCAGCCTCAACAAGCAAATCACCTGAGCACATTTTCTGAACTTTCTTGACTTCCCCAATAATTCCGGATATTCCTTTGGAAATTAAGAAAGGAGATATAGTAGTAAAATTTCCCTCCTTTCTTTTGATAATAAAAAATTTTGGTTTCATATGTTCAAATTGTAGCTCCCGTGGGAGAAAAGTATAATTTTTATTCTCCATAATATGATTTTAAAATTTCGGGACCTGACCGCACCACCCACCACTGAGTCCAACAAGGGGATGCAGACCAGCTGCAGCAGTGCTAGCCAGGTCCTATATGCTCACAGTACATCTCTGAAGTGGCCTCCACCCTTAACAAGTCACCCAGTAGATGTACCGATCGCTTGATCCATAAAGCTGATTGATGTGCTGAGGACCACAACACACCTCCCGTTTACTTGAAGCAGAGGCCAAAGTAATGTGTTGGTCTCTGGGGGCCTCAATTACCAGGACCCTCCTTTCCAGGGACACGGGTCTCCTTTCCAGGGCACGGCAAACACGTGGGCGATTTAGTCCCCAAGAGGAGCTAATAGCAACAGAGCGGCAAAAGCAACTCAAGGGGAGCTCTCAACCTCTTGCGAGGCAACCACAACGAGGGAGAAAAGGAAGAAATAGCAGAAGCGTAGGGGAGAGAGGAAAGCAAAGATGAGGACAGATCACTAGGGTACCTCGGGATTGTGACACCCGTGTTTACCTAAAGAAGGTAAACCCCCTGAGGGGACAGTTGAGCAAGATAAGATCCCAGGAATTATTAAAATTTTCAAAGTAAAACCAGTACTCAATTGTGCAATAAATATTATATTTGTTATTTTTAGACAAACATGAATAATTATGTATATTTCATATTTTTCAACTATATTTTTAAATAAGGATAAAAAATATTTGTAAAAGCATTAAATATTTTTCATTTAAACTGAATAAAAACATATGATTGTTTCGAAAACATTATGTGAGTTTAAAGTTACAATGTAAATGAATTTACACAATTACATTTAAATAATCAAATCTGATCTAGAATAAATATTAACATTTTAAATGATGTTGATAAATGATTTTTAATGGAATATTTTGAAAGAAAGCAATCCACAAAAAAAAAAAAAAAAAAAAAAAAAATCAAGGATTAGTTACAAGAATTTAAAGCCTTTCCTTAAATTTTAGAAAGCAAAAACTCTACCTCAAACATGCCATCAGTCCAACCACCATGGCGATGCTGTAAAGACTGTACAATCTCTAATTCAAGGTCAACATTTACATTGTCCCCAATTTGAAAGCCATGAATTCCAGCACGACCAGGACCCTGACCTAGAAAACAAAATTTATATTTCTAATAAACCTATTCAAACTGGGAGAATAAGAAATAGCAATCTAAAAATATTTCTTACCAAGTAATGGTAAATGATCTTTATAAACAGTTCCACCCTTAGCATCGTGAGCAACTTTTAAATCAGCCTAAAATCACAAATACAATATTAACAAAAATTTTAACAAATAATCAATAAAAATTATAAAGAATTTTTAAAATACAACACAAAGTATTTCTGAATGAATAAAGAGATTTTTAATAATTTATAAATATAAAAAGTGTGTAGAACTATAGCTACAAGCTAAGATTTTCTTTGTGAAAACAATGTTCTGTTTTCAATAACAGAAACATATTTTCATAGAGAAGAAAATTCTAAATGTTCTATTTTAAAAGAAAAATGCTTAAGTGATCAAAGTAATGTTTAATGAAAGCATTAAAACTAATAGTTATGATTTTTAGTTTTTATAATTCAATTTGATACAGATTGATTATATTTTTAAGGTATATAATTTGCATTCAGTAATATCTGTAATAAATAATAAGATGTTGCAGTCTGTAATATGTACACAAATTTTTAATACTTCATTATTTTTAACTGAAAATAGTCTTCATAGCAGAATATTTGTGCTATGTTTTTCATTGACTTAATATTTAAATAAAGTGTTATCAATTTTTTAAACCTTTAAAAAATGAATGAATTACACACACATATGAAAAACAGTATTTATGATACACCATTCTAGGACATAAACATAATTTATTTAAAACAGTAAAAATACTAAGAAATAAATATTGAAATATTTATCTAATCTATCTCAATATTTATCTTTATTTTGTATTGAAGTAATCAAAAATCTTTATTTTATAGTAAGATAACAATAAAGCTTTCAGTATCATTTATCATATTGTTTAATATTTTTAAAAGTGTAAAGAATTCTGTACAAGCATAGCAATATATTCTGATTGTTTCACCATATTTTACTTATACTGAATGAGGGACTTAATTTTAAGAGTTTTATTTCTATAAAGGTAACATAAAAATATTTATTCAATATATACATTGAACTAAACAAAAATTTAAAATCTTCCCATAACTTAGTATTACTGTGAAGTAAAAAAATTATATCTACAAAGCAACATTTAAGTTTTCAATACTTGTTATATTATTTTTTTAATAGATGTAATGCATTTTGTTACAGAATATTCACCGAAATTCTTCAACTGTACCTAGATGAGATTGGTTTGGTTGTCACTCAATGATGATTTTTTGTACATAAGGATTAATTAGACAGGGACTTATAAATAATTTAAAGTTGGTTCCATCCCACTAAAAACATCCATACTCGATGTGGAAATCAAACCCATGAATTGTTGAATTAAAATATATGGTGCTAATTATTTGATTTTCAGTTTGGCCCCAAGACAAAAAGTGATAGAAAAGATAAACTAAATTTAAAAAAATTGAATTGCTTCATTTTAAGGAATATTTTTCATTAGAAAATTGCATAAAGTTTACCATTGAATAAAAAAAGAAATAAAATTGGCATGAGAACATTATCAAACTGATTTTAAACAATGGATTTAAGCCATTTAGTGCCAACAATTAGCCCTTGAAAATGAAACTCTATATTGTGGTTCCATATTTAAGTGAATTAAAGGAGAAATATAACATTTGAAGAAGGAACTGGTCTAGTAAAAGCGATCAAATAGGAACAGAAGATATTCATAACTTATTGGTATATTACTAAATCCTATAGAAATTCTTTAAGATATAAAAAAGATTCTTTTCTACTATAATATTACAACTTTTCATTCTGCAAGACTGATAATTGATTTCATATACAAAAATACGTCATAACACCAAACCCATTCACCTGATAATCTTCCAGTGTGTAACTTCCAACTATTTTTTAATTTAAAGAACTTGAATAAGCATTGTAAAATCATACTGATTGAATTAAAATAAGTGATGGATTTCAAGAAATGATATGCTGAGGCGTTTCATATCTTTGGAAAATTCCTCAACGAAAATTCATTTATATTAGGAGAGAGACCACTTCAAATATAACCCTAAAATTTCATTTTAAAAACTTAAATGCATTTGAAAAATTTCAGAGTGATTCCCATGTAAGTCATAAAGTATAATGATAATTTATATCACACAAAATGAGTTGCTCAATATTTATCAGCTTGATTACTTTAATAACAACAAAAGATTAATATTATAATGATTCAGTTTTAGCAAGTACTATAATATTAACATTTTTCATTTTTTCAGAAAATAATTCAACTAAAGTATTTATTTCAAATTGAATATTTTAAATTCTATGGCTTACACATTTATTTTTCAGTTTTCATACATGATATGAAACATACTCATAGTAGAAGCCCGCATACAAAAAATTTAAAAAAATAAGTAATATTCAAGATTTTTTAAAATAGATTTTAGTATTGACATCTTTTTAAATATTAATGCAAAGTTATATTTAACTATGAAATTTTCAGAATGATTACTGTAGTAATTATAAAGAGGGAAATAAATTATTTGTTTTAATTGGACAATATTGGTTTAAAGTATTTTAAGTAAAAAATTAAACAAAGTGAAGAAAAGTAATTTATAAAAAGTCACAGCATAAAAAAGAACTTGCAACTTCTCAAATTAGAACTATTCATATAATTTTTCTTCAATAAATAAAAAACTTTTATTTCTACATGTAAATTCTATAACTTTCATTTCTATTCTATATATAAATATAACACCTCATAATAGAATTTTAAATGGTGTTATATTTATAATGTCATTGGAACAAATATAAATACCACAAAATGAAGAAATAAGTCTAAAAAATATCAAATCTTGGATAAAGTTATTTTCCAAATAGCTGAAAAGCTTATTTTAATCATATTTTTATATCTAAATAAAGCTCATTATATAATATTTAATATTCATTCCAATATAGAAAATTTCATATGTTAAAATCATACCATTCCTTCAAAGCCAACACGGTATAAATTTTTAGCTCCATTATCCCACATAACATAAGCAGCACTTCGAGGGCTAGCAGCACTCCAATCTTGAATTTCAGTGACTTTTCCACGTCTACCATTTCCCCCATCTTGATCTTCCCATTGCCAATCAACTCCTCTAACAACTCTAGCACCTGGGAAAATACCTCGAATAGCTATCTTCTTGCTTTTCCGTCTAGGATCAGTCAATACTCTAAAATATAAATTTTATATAAAATAAGTTAAATTTGATAATTATAATTATTTTCCTAAAAAATACATAACTTTTATATTAAATACTAGCAACAATGTATCCACCTCAACTTATAATCTATTACATTGATAAAAACATTAAAAAATGGATTCTAAAAACAAAATCATACATTTTTTAAAATTTTACACAAACTAATAAAAAATGCTTACCGTTCACTACCAGGAGTAGTTATTCGAAAAAATCTATGCCTCAAATGGTGTTTGTCACCATGATAACAACTAGAACACAAATCATAATTTGTACACTCAGCACATTTCCAGCGAATTCCAAATATAGGTTGTTGGCGGCATGTGTCACACATTGTTCCTTCATGCCTAATGCCTAAAATATATACATTTAGAACAGAACTGTAACAAAAAACTAAAGAAAAGTTTTGATTATATGAATACAAATTATGATAACTTAACAAAACAAATCATTAATTTATTTGCTAGTTAAAATATTTAGTAACTGTATAGTAAGTATTTCATAGTAATATTCTCATAACTGTGCTAAATATTATTACAAAACTTATTCTAACATATTGTAAATTACATTTATTACTGGTTACCCAACTTTAATCTTCAATAATTTCATCAGTAAAAGGAATCTTCAAGTGTTCAGTTTGTTTTTAACTGATCAATATGGAAAACTTCATTTTGAACAAAGCAAAATAAACAGTAAATATTATTTATCAAATTACAATTTCCAATCAAAGGTTCAATGTACATTTACCACTGGAACTCATGGCTTTAGTGGAGTGGGCCAGATGGTTATTTACAAAACACTATAAATTATTAAGAAGTTTCAGATTAAAAAACTAGAGCAAAAAGATAATTTTTGGAAATAAAACCAACATTCATAACCAAATAATTTCCTTCTCACTCAAGTGATAAGTGTGAATGGAGATATTATGTGAATGATGTTAAGAATAAGCATGAAGTAAATAGAAGAGTTCAAAAGGGCTCCTGTTTTCCTAGGACCAATTGTCTGTGAGTGTGATGTCGCAAATGTTGTGTATGTGGGAGAAAGAATATTATAACAAAGCTATATGTGATGGATTGAATGTATCATGTCATGCGATGGTTGATTGGAAGAATTTTTGTCGTAAGGTGTGTGTAGAAGTATATCTGAACACAAATGAAATGATAGGAGGACCGGGTGTGATTGCAAAAATTGATAAAAGTAAATTTGGAAAGCAAAAGTTTAATAGAAGAACGAAAGTTGATGGAAAGTGGGTGTTTGGAGTCATTGAAAGAGTATCTGGAAAATGTTTTATGAAAGTAGAACAAAAGAAGTGTTGCTACAAATTATGAAAGAAAATGAAAAGAAATGGTAGTGTAATTATTTCTGACTGCTGGATAGCATATGATTGCTTATTGGATGAAAGCTTTTAGCATATAAGAGCCAACCATAGTCTCCCTTTCAAGGACCCTGATTCAGACGCCCATAACAACATCATTGAAGGGAAGTGCAATAAAAAGACGAAAAGGTAATCAGAAGGTAGTGGACCGATTCGATTCCTACCTTGCTGAATACATGTGTAGCGAAAGAGGTACTTCACTTCCAGCAATATATTTAAAAAAATTTTATGATGTTTGCAAAGTGAATACCCTTAAAATCAAGATGTGAATGAAGAAAAATAAAGGTAACAACTTTATTATAATTATTTTCTTTGGGCACAGAATTCATAGAATTGTCTTTTAAGTATTTAAATCTTCAATAAATCGAATCTACTGAATTACTCTGTGTTCTCAGTTTTTTAAGTATTTAAATTTTAAGTAATAAATGAAATAACAGAGTTATTTCATTTTAAATTTACTCCAGATTTGTTTTCTTAATTTAATATTTATCCCACAAATTGTTAAATTCGTGGAATTGCATGAAATGATATTTTTTGATAAACATAATATGTAAAATGTTTAACATAATATATAAAACTGTTAAATAAAATTTTAAAATTTGTACTTTTATGTATTAATAATTTGTAGCATTCTATCTTAAATCACTGGATTTATCAAAATTTATTAAGTTTAAAAAATCACATTAATTTTGAAATTCTTCCCTTTATTTATTTTTAAATAGATGTTAAATATAATTTTCATGAAGATATTTATTTTTGCTACTTTATTTCCTTTAATTTCAATAATGAAATATTTTTAATAGAAACTTGTAATCAATTATTATTATTAATGTTTTCACATTTACTCTGTTAAACTTAGCAATTTGAAATTGAGGAAAACCCTGATTTATTACGCTGATTAACACAGATTCCGGGTTGTTAATCAAATTCCAAAATGTCTCCTCCATTTAGGAAAATATTTTCCGCCAATTTGGTGAGGCGGAGACCATAATACTCAGTTTTAACCAAATTTTTACTATAAATATATATGGGAAATATAACACTTATATTTTTTCATCAGTTCTAACATTCAATCTTTTGCGTTCACAGAATTCTGAAATTTATGAATAAAGAAACAAAAATTTAAATTAACGCTATTTAAAATCACCTGGATAAAATAATATATAAATGCATTAATTACAAAATATATAAGAAAACTCATAAATTTGTTATTTTTTTAAGATTGACCGATGAGTAACAACATTAATAATTCAAAACATTTTGCTGGATAATTTTTAAAATAGCTTAAAGCATCATTGTAAATTAAAACTATATTACAGAAATTTCTGTGTTTCATAACAGAGCTTTAAATCTAGCTATGTATTAAATAAATAATTAACAATTAAAATTAATCATGAAGATAAAAGGTTAAATAGTGTTGTGGCCATTCCACTCTTTTCATGAGGATTAATTTGATCAAGAACTATAATTCACAGTGGATGGAAAACTATATTAACATGAAATAAAAATCAAATTCATAAATTATTGAGCTGAAAGCCATATACACAAAGTAAATATAATGTATCTTATAGCTCAACTAAATAAATTATAGAATATTAACCAAGAACTTTAATATTAATTAGAACTATCTGAATACAATTAACTAGTTATGTTAAGAACTATATTTTGCCTAAGACCAGGATACTGTACAATGGGTAAAATGGCCAAGTGGGCGATAAAATGCAGCAAACAGGCTATCAAACTGGGTTGTATTTGCATGACTCAATTTTCGCTTCATGGCATAAGCTGATCGTATGATAAACACGAAATTCGTTCTGTTTGTAACCCTGGAATCCTTTAATGAATTATTTTATTTGTTAACAATTTAATAATTTGTAAAGTTAATGTCCTCATTACTGGACTTTGGATTTTTTAAAGATATATCATGTTATATAATGTTTAAAATATAGTTTAAATTTTTTTAAAGGTATATTGCTCGGAATATTTTTGAAGTAATGTTATTTCAAATTTTGGCTAAACTGAGAATTACAGTCTCATCTAGC
The DNA here is from genome assembly GCA_030067965.1 of Latrodectus elegans. Lineage (NCBI taxonomy): Eukaryota > Metazoa > Arthropoda > Arachnida > Araneae > Theridiidae > Latrodectus > Latrodectus elegans. The sequence continues at coordinate 88,872,159 of CM057820.1, read as the reverse complement.
AGAGTGTGAAATCTCGCTAATGTCGCGAAGCGCGAAAAGTCACCAAATCTAGTTTTTGTTTACATTGCCAAAATTTCACTAAAAGCAATTAGTCGCCCAATGTGTTTCTCCGGATTTTCAAGGTGTCTCCGCAGAGTGTCTTGGAGGATGCCATCCATCACTTGTCATCCGAATTTATTGGAAAAGCAGGATGTCATCAATCAATTGTCATTCCCAATCGTGAAAAAAGCTTGCTCACAATGTGAAAATTTTGTCATTTTCTTCATTTTGCAAGTCATTGTATTAGTTACTTTTTGTATTTTTCTACATCTGCAAGCTTAGTCAAAATCAATCGCGCTTTGAAATGCAGGCTATGAATTTGAAAAATATATTTCGTTTGAGTGATAAAGGCGAGAAAGAAGTTATTATATGGTGTATGAATGTTGGTTTTATTTACAAAAATTATTATATCTGATAGAATGGATGTGGGTGATAAGTGTGAATGGAGATGTAATGTGTAAGGTAAGGATACGCATGATGTGAAAAGAAGCATTCGAAAAGGATCCTGATTTTCCCATGGACGATTGCCTGTGAGTGTGTTGTGGCAAATAATGTATATGTGGGTGAAAGAGTTTTCAAATAAAATTATTTGTGATGAGTTGAAAGTATCGAGTCGTGCTGTGGTTGATTGGAAGAGTTTTTGTCGTGAGGTGTGTCTCAAAGTGTGTATGAAATGCTCAGAGGACCTGGTGTGATTGTCGAAATAGATGAAAGTAAATTTGGAAAGAGAAAGTATAACAGAGGAAAGAAAGTTGATAGAAGGTGGGTGTTTGGAGGCATAGAAAGAGAATTAGGAAGGTGTTTTATGAAAGTTGTAGCATGTAGATCGAAAAAAATAGTGTTGCGAATTTTGAAATAGAATGTTTTGCCTGGAAGTGTAGTTATCTCTGACAGCTGGAGAGCTTACAATTGTTTATCTAATGAAGGCTTTCATCATATAAAAGTCAATCATAGCCTGCACTTCAAGGACCCTGATTCAGACGCTCATACAAACACAATTGAAGAGACGTGGAGTGCTATTATAAATAGCCTAAAAAGAACTTGGCAGGTAGGAGATCAATTTGATTCCTATCTTGTGGAGTTTATGTGTCGTTAAAAGCACTCTGTATCCAGCGATATTTTTAGACTTTATTGATGATATTGTTATCCTTTACAAACCTACAAATAAATAACTTCCCGCAAAATGTGATGGAATCCGAGGAAAAATTAAGGTAATATTTAATTCCAATTATTTTCTGCGTTATATTTTTAAAATTTATTTCAGATCTGTTTGCTTAATTTGTAAAATTTTTAATTTTAAGGAATTGTTTGAAACTAAACTATAATTTTTTAGATTAAATTGAAATTTAATACTTAGTTTAAAATGCACTTTTAGTGAAATTGGAATATTTACACTTTTATGTAATATTGATTTGTATCATTATATTTAAAATCACTGGATTTATCAAGAATGTTTTACCAAATACATACATATTAATTAATTTTGAATTTAATTTATAGTGTAAAAAGTATTTTTAGTGCAACCATAAAATTTACTTTTATGTAATATTGATTTTTATCATTCTATTTAAAATCATGTTAACTTTTTTAATATTTTGCTGTTTCATTTATTCACATTTCCTTGAATTTCTATTCTGAAATATTTATTTATTTAACATAAACTTAATATTTAAGACGATTACTATTCTAATTTATTGTTATGCTTATCAATTTTATTTGAATGCTTAGAATGATTGTTATTTATGTTTTCTTATTTCAGAGATTTTAGACTGGGTGAAACTCCTGCCATTTGTTCACGGCAATTTTACTCTGATTGGCACCCTTTTTGGGTTGCCAATCGATATCCAAAATGCCTGTTTCATATACTTGGTGAGAAAAAAAATTGCCAAATTCACAAAAATGAGACCCTAATACTCAGTTTTACCCAAATTTTAATATGGTCGGCCATTAAAAGATCTGTGCGGGTACTAATCATGTACCTGGTCAGTTTGATTCATACCTCACAGAGTATGTATTACAAAAAAATCTTAATAATAAAAAAAAAAAAACATTGTAGAAGATTTGTTTGAAGCAATGAAAATTGTTTATTCTCCGACCAGTTGTGACGATTGCCTAACCATTGTATTAGATGAGTTATTTTGTTTCTCATTAAAATTGCTTTTGTATGAAATATTTTATGTATATATTCAGAGTGGTAACACTGAATAATTAGAGAGAGAGAGAGAACATATAGTTTTTATAAAAATATATGTTTCCAAAAGTAAATTGCATGTTGTTAAATAATGCCATACTGAAATTTTTTCAAGATGGGCATCATGCCTGGTTAATTAAAATTTTAGTTTTAATAAAATTTGGAATTTGTTAACGTTAGATATTTAGCTTTATAGCATGTATGTGAACTTTTGTAATCTTTAGGTAATTAGTTTCAAGTTATTAATATTTTACATATATATATTCTTCTATAATAGGTAATTAAACTGAAATATTCAAAATTATGTTTGGAGTTTAAAATAATGCCTGATTGTAAAGTTGAACAGGATAGGTATTTGGTAGCCAGACATTGTGATTGATTTAAGTTGATGAGATATCTGTGCAGAGCTTGGTGTGAAAATTGGAAATTGAGCCAAACCTGCATACATCCCTGGATTATTTTTACCCTATGTTTACTTTAACTTTGTGGCCTTACTTGTCATTTAAAGATGTATATACAAATAACAAATATGCATTTTTTAAAAATAAACAAGGCTATAAAGTTAAGTAAATAACTGATCAAAAATGTATATAATACATCAATATGTATATATTAAATATATATATTTTCCCCATTTAACATTAAAAATATATGTTACAGCAAAAAATAAACTAAGCATTGATCATAAAATATTTCACCACAAAAATGGGTAGGATGATTTCGATTTTGACAAGTTTTTACTATTTAACTCATACCTTGGCCTTAAAGCTGACATGAATGAACAGACAATTTCTGAGTTTACTTTTAACAATATTAATCTATATATTATGAAGCAATAAACTAGTCTATAATGTAAATTGCAATGAAAAAACTTTATCAAATTACATTTGGTACTATTTAATTTTGCTAGTATTAACCTTTTTAAATTGATATTTTTGGAAATAAACTGAATATATACATATAGTAGTATAAAAAATATAATCTGCTAGTTGTAATATTACATAAGAATTAAATAGGGTGGGGACTAATTTTAAAATATAATAGTATAATGTTGTAATCTTTTGAGGGTCAATAGTAATGTTTAGTGATTTTACTCCATGTGCTGGAGAAAGAGAATAATTTATTTTCTGGTTTTAATTTACTGCTTAAAATGTATGTTTAAATTTACTAGTTTTCCTTTTTCTATAGTTATTCAAATTTAATTTTAATACATTTGTCTTTTGGTTACAAATGTTTATACATACGTTTTTTACATTTTCATTTTATTTTAAGCTTTATACACAAATATATGAAATTGAAAAAAAAAAATCTGTTTTCAATCTCAATATTTCTTGTTTTAGATGGTCACAAAAAACACCAAGGTCATGTAATCCATCAAATTGATTGAATGACACATGTTCCCAGAAATTATTTCACAAACTGAATCATCAATGTAAGTGATATGTTTGTCGACTTATTAATTTTAAAATTATATAATAGAGTGCTGAGAAATGCAAAGTTAAATTGGAAGGGAGAATCACTGAGTATTTGTTCTAAACTCTAGACCTAAGTTGTGATGCTCAGAAAATGCATGAAATGAGAACATAATAAAATTAATTATATTTTAAAGTTTATGAATATTTTCAAAACATATTAAAATTTAACTCTAAAAAAATTCTGTATTCATAATATTTGTATTATGCTATAATATAAAAATGCAAAATTTTTACTTTTGTCAATGAAAATTAATATAAACAAAGTATACATCATATGAAACATTCAAAATACATTTTTATACCATCTGAACTTTAAGGATTTTTCAGAAATTCTAATTTAAAATTATCTAAATCACTAATGGTGTTACATTAATCTTCTAGCAATAGCCTTTTTGTACCAAGACATAATTTCAGCATCTTTTTAAACTTGATATTATTGATGATATCTTCCCCATTTTCCCAATCACAGAACAATTTCTTCAATACATATAAATGTGACATTGCTAACTTTAAACATGTAAATATAACTATGCTTTTCCTACATAATTACTTTGTTTACATATTTTTATAATCTAAAAGAAAAATTTGTTGTACAAACCAAAAGAACTTGAATATTAACAGATGTTACTTATGTATATCTATGGATAATTAAATTAGAAAGAGCAAATACTGTATGAAAGCATAAAAAAACAGATATAAATTTCAGTTCTAGCAAAATATATCGCAAAGTAACATTTAAATTTCAAAACATGTGACAATTTACTGTTGAACATAATGTACAATTGTAGATTTTTTTTCTAAATAAAAATTGAAGAATAATTTTACATTTTAAAGAAAATGAAAATGGTAACTGAAAAGATGCAATAAATTTTTTGCACACGAATGATCCGCTCACAAAAAAGTTTAATACATTTTTTCTGTTATGGTATAGATAGAATTACGGTATACACAAGTAAAATTACGGTATACACAAGTAATTCAAATTAAATCTCTTCAGGATAAATTTAGGATCGTAATATTAATCTTCAGAAAAAACTTTTTTTGCAAATAATGTTTCATAATTATTTTCAAGCATTATTAATGTACACAATATAGAAAAGTGCATGAAGTTTCTAACAGAAAATACACGATCGATGATAATGAATTAATAGACTGGATTTTATAAGGACTGGACATAAATACAATATATATTTTATAAATTAAATGAACATCGATGACAATCAATTATAGCATACAAACCTGTAGGTGCACTTTCAACAATACGAAGATCATAAGCTCCGGAACATCTATAATTCGCAGCTGTTCCATTGTCCCAGACGACGACAACTTCTTCGGGAGATTCAAAATTCCGGACTGTACCGAGATGTCCCTCTCCACCGTCTTGTTTACCCCATTTCCAATCGGTACCTCGCATTACACGAGCTCCAACACCTTCCATAGTATTCATTCGATTACAGCGATACGTACTAGTATTGCCAGCGTCCATAGTACTTTAATTAAATCAATCTTATTTTGAGGAAAATGTAATATGATTTAACAATGTAAAGCAAGAACTCCAGAAAATATTGTAATGGCAACAATTACTTCATCTCCATCGTCTGCTCCGTATGAATGGAGCAACCAAATCCAGACCATAGACCAGACCAGACGAACAGGAAATGACAGACGAGACAATAATGAGCTTATGCGAGAAGATAGACGTTGCCATCTGTCCTTGACGCAAAATTACCAGCTGTCGGAAGGACAAAATGAATTTAACGAAATAAGAGAAAATAATGACATCAACAGAAAAATTAAATATTTGAACTCAAGTTATAATTAATAAATGTTAAATGAAAATTTTACATCAGATAGTCGTTTTTAATTACCTTTATTGCTAACTTTTTATTAATTTGTAAATCGATATATAAATAAAATATCGATAACGTGTAAACTAAATTTGCTTCGTTTGCTCGAAATTTAGTTTCGTTTTATCAATGTTTTCAAGTTAAGTTAGCTCTAATGCAAATGGCTTTATTTTTATTTATAAATAATGAAATTGCATTATAAATGCCAAAAGATTTATACCAGAACATGTTATCATATATGATAAAATTTTTCGCATTCGAAAGATTCTTTTACTTGTGAAAAATTATATGATAAAGTGCAATGACCAGTGTGTCCCGAAAAGTTCATTCTCGCCGGCGTTTGGCAGCGCTTACATTTTTATCAAATATATCATTGGATGGAACTCATCGAGATACAAATTTAGGAGAGTTAACGTTTAATATAAAAGTTTCAAAATCCGAAGAAGTGCCCTCAATACTTGTTGATCATCCAGAGTTTTTGAATAGTAGTAAATCTAAAAATATTACTTTGGAAACTGAATTAGTTTCAGAGAAAATTAAAGAACCTGATGTTATAAAATCAGCTGTTTGTATAGAAAAAAAATTAAAAAGAAGAGGCTCAGAATATAAAGATCTAGAAAGTGATAATCAATTCGAAGATATACAATATGTTAAGAATAAAATGAGGTTTGTATATGATTTTGAATTATGAAACTTCATTTAGTATCGAGATTTCTTGTTTAAGTTCTAGTTTTCCAAAGTGAAAGCTACAATGTGCAGTTACAATTAAGTGTTTTGCTTAGAATAATTATTTTTTTTAAGATTATCAACATAAAATTGTTGTTTTCTAAACATTGGTTAACAGTCAATATTACATAATGAGTCTTAATTTATATTTTTATTTTTTGAGTAATTTTTTCTCTGAGGAAAGATATAAAAAACTAAATATATTAAAGTAATTAAAAAAATTTTTGTCATAGATTTTTTTTTTTTTGTTTTGTTATATTAAAACACAATCATTGATTTGGTTTTAATACATATTGCTTCAAGATTACCAGTTAAATTCACTATAGAAGAAAACCTTAAATGATCTTCTGACCGAACAAGATTTAAAGTAATATCTCAATAAGGGAAATAATTCCAAGAAATTGCAGAAATATGATCCTATTATTATGTAATATATTTCAAAGTTGAACTGTAATGTTATTTATAATTTTTGCACAGAATGTCACACCAGGCCAAATGGTAATGCTTGTATATTGAAGGCTCTTCTTTTGATTGTTACTTCTCCATTTTAAAAGGTCTAAAACAATAACCAGCAGCGTGGTAAGTGAATTTGGCACATATGCTGTATGATTCAGCATGCTGAATTCTGTGTTAGGTGACTTTTTTGGTGCATTTTCTTGTTTATCTGGCAACCTGATATTCATTACCTCATAAAGATGGGGATTTATAAGAATTATGTAGAAAATCTTATTTTGGCAACCCTAGTATTTGCATCAATTTGAGATGTTACAATATGTCATCTGAGCAACATTTCTTCATCAGCAAAAAAATTCAGAATTTGGTATGCTGGTTTATATGTCATCTGTGCCCCAAATTCAAAATATCATAGCTGATAGAATTCAAAATTGTTACTGTGTAGCCTTAATTTGATTAGGAATTCTGTTTTTATGATTGACCACAAATGTTTAAAATTTCATTGTTTTTGGGTTGTTAGTGTTGATTTTGCTGCGTACCATATCTTTTTCATTTTTGTCATACTGTGTGGCTTGTTACAGATTTCAATGCTTAGAAATTGCAAAAAGCTTTTGTTTTATTTCAAATAAGAGGGGTCTTTTATGATTAAAAATTTATATTTCCTTACATGTTTGACTTGATGAATTAGAGAAAATAATTTCACCAATGTTACCTTCCTGAAACAGAAAGGTACTCTTTGATCATAGTCACTGTTCAGTTAATTCATGAGAATTTTTTATATTTTCTCAATTATAATCTTTAAATATAACTTATGTGAAGTAATCCTATGAGATAAATACATATTAGATCCTTAAAAACTTTTACAGTTGCGTCTTGTAATTAGGCTGTTTATTATGTGGTAACAATAGAATATCACACAAATGCTGAATGATATTTTGAATATGGAATAATTTAAGTTTTTTTTTTAAAATTGCCTTGACTCTGGACATTATAATTTAATTCTCCATGTACTTCCAATACAATGCAAATCTGACCATACATTAGACATCAGATATAACCCATATTTTATGGATAAATATTTATGTTACAATAAATATTTGATGCTCCTCTCTGCATATTATCAAGTGTTTTCTTGAATTTTTTAATACTTTTTTTGTTTTAGAAGGCTGTTTAATAATAACAAACACTTGGAATGCAAAATGTTAGCATATACTAAATAACATTCCTAGGTAATTCTAAACTTTTTTTTCTTGCAGAATTGGGAGAATGTTGAAATTTTATTGTTCCTGGATTTTTAGTTGTGATTTTTGTTGCTTATCATGTCTCTTATTTTGCCATTTTTTGCTTGTCATAAATATCAAAATTTAGGAATTTGAGAAACAACAGTAGATTTATTCCAAATAAGAAGATATTCTATGAACAACAGTGATGTTTCATTGTTTAAGTTTTGTTTAAAGATTTTTAGAAAATAATTTTGCCAACAGATTCCCAAAATAAAAAAGTACTTGTTTTTCTTCTATTGTACTTTAATTATTCATTCTTATAGTTCATATAATATTTCTATCTATGCTTTGCTATCCATACATATACAAGAATTCATGTAATTTATATTTGCATAAATATACTAAACAATTTTATTGACAAATACAAACAGAAAAAAGGTCCTTGCATTTTTTATATTAATTCAAATTCATTTTATTAACTCAAATTAGGCTATAGTTCTAAAATTTTTTGTTTTAAGTTATTAATAGGGACATAATCATTCACTTATTAGTTATAGATTTTTGACAAAAAAAAAAAGGTGTTATTAGTGATTTCATTTAGTATGTGATTTTTCTTTATTTTCTAAGTTTAAAATGAAGTTGAAACTGTTATTTTTATTGTATTTCATTATGCTAACAATACAGGTTTTTAGCTTTAAGAGTTATTCTGTATTTAATAATTTAATTTATTTATAAATTGTTTCCTTATAATTTTTTCAGTAATCTGTATTCATGCATTTCTTACTATAATTGCAACATTTTGATTTAAGTGCTATTACTTAAGTTATTTCTTCCCAATGAATTTTTTTCATATATGTATGTATGTATCTGAATTTAATAAGTTACATATTCCTTGATATTAATCTAGAGAATTCTATTTATTTTGAAATGAAAATTTGTAATATATGTACATACATTTTATTGTGTAAAATTTTATTTGAAGTAATAGCAGAATTTCTGTTTTTATTAAGAAATATACACTTTACATTGTTATTCATTTATTTAAATGTACTATGATTCTTACATTTTCTAAGTTGTTTAAAATTCTCCTTTTTGTTAAGGTTAAAAATTTCATCAGCAATCATTGAATTTCTTTCTCAAATTTTAAGAATCTGTAAAATATAAACACCCTTGTTACTCATTCTTGAATCAAATGAAGATTAAAATCTTTTTATGATTTATAACTGTCAGAGATTAAGAAAAAAATTTATGAATGAGTACTAAAATCTATAAAATTAAAATAAATAATGCTCATATATATATATATATATATATATATATATATATATATATATATATATATATATATATATATATATATATATTGCAAAAAGTCAATATAAATTTCAAAAGAATATTGTCCATTTAATAAATACAGCAAATAATATACAGCTGCTTATATAGAATATTTTGAATTTAAGACAATATTACAAATTGCTACAGACATTGCAAAATTCTGAATTAGTATTTTGGTCTCTGTATGCAAATAATGTCAGTATTTTGTATATATATTTTTTCTATAAATTATCTTACCATTGGATTATGTATTTATTTAAGTATTTTTACCTAATTATTATTTTATTAAAATGTATAATATCTGTTGGAGAAAATTTATTATTAATTGATACTGGGTTTAGTTGATTTATGCACTTCTAAATTATTATTTTTTAATTTCTTCATTTTTTTAAATTTCTGTATCAGTCATAAATTTTTTATAATGAAAAAGTGAACATCTTTTTCCCTTTTTTTAAAAAAAAAAAAAACCAATTTGCACATTTAGTATCAATTAAGTACTTTAAAACATAAACGTTGTCTTGAATTATGAAAAATTATAGGTGTTGATTATATCCATTTTATATTTTTCTTAGGGTACACAAGTTTGTGAGTGAAGCAAAAGCTCGTTTTTGCAATTTAAGTCAGAAAAGAAAATTATCTCGCCAGAAATCAATTGAATCCTATGGATTATCCTCTGCTAATAGCTTAGAAAGCCTAAGTAAGTATTCTATTAATATGTATGTGTTATCATTAAAAAATAATGTTATGTCACTAAAATATCATTGCAGCTGTTGGAAGTTGCCGAAGTAGAAAAGCTTCACTTTGTCCTTCTGAAAATTCTTTTCCACCAAACTTGGAGGTCAAGTTTATCAAAAGTTTAAAAGATCATAAAAATGATTGTGAAAGGTAAGATTATGTAAAATCACTTATAAATTGAGTGCTACAAGTTTTAATAGTAAAATTATGATTTCTTTAACTATCTTTAACTATGTTTTACTTTCAGATATATTAAATAAATTTATTTTTACAGGATTGTCTTAATTACTGAAAAAAAATCTCCTTTTGTGCTTTTCTCTGTCTTACCCTATTGTAAACTACAAAGCATTGCTAGGTAAATCTTTTAATTTGGAGATTTTTCTAAAAATATGCTGTTGCAGTAACAAAAATCTATTTATTTTTGTTTAATTCTTTGTGAATTGATTTAATCTGCTATTTTCACAAGCTTATGTTGCGAAAAACACATTTATTATGTTATGCAAGAAAGTAGAGTTCTTAATCAGTATATATAACCTCTGACAATAAAATTCAGTGAATCACTATATAACATTAGTATAAATGAAATGTTAATTAAAGTCAATTTAATTTCCTTTGATATAGCATCTCTCATATCTATGCACTGCTGAGATCTGCTACAGATGTCCTGGAATCTCTGCAAGAAGTCTTCTTTTGGGATTGAGTTCAAAAGCCTCTACACATTTCATTGGATGTCAGGAATATTGTCAAATCTCTTTCCTTTGAAAGCAAGTTTGAGTCATGGGAATAGACAGATAATTGGAGGATTGAGATCTAGCAAGCATGGTGCATGTTCAATTTGCAAAACCCCCAGAAACTATCTCATGCAGTGTAAGAGCAATTATTGTGAACAAAAAATTATGAACCTTGTTGTGTGTTACTGGAATGATGCCCTGAGTAGATGTTTCATGAAACAGACCAAAATTTCAATCAACCTTAAAACATTCATTGTTGTTCACTCTGGTAGAAATTCCTTGTTGATAATACCTTGACTATTGACATAAGTGATGAGCATCATTTTAATGTGTGATTTTTCTGCTCTCTCCTTTTCCTAATGAAGTGATGCCAGAGAATACCGTTCCATTCTTTGCTGTTTCATTTCAGAGTCTTAGTTAAAACACAAGGACTCAACTTCAATGAAAATGCAGTTAAAAAATGTGGAATTGTATTCGTCATTCTGACTTATGAAGCCTGTAAACATGCCTGTTTTTGATTGTCAGTCAATTGATGTTACCCAAGACAACACATTTTTCTCATCCCTAAATTCTATAATGGTTTGTTGCACAGAATCATGGTTAATCTACAGTTTATCATCTATCATCCGCATTGTTAAACGGCAATTTTACATGATTGGTTTCCTCTCTTTCTCTTGTTTTCATTACCCATGAAGTTACCATTTCATTACCAATCTTCCACTATAGGAGTTAACAGAAATTATGACTTGTCCTTCTCAGAAATGGGGAGGTGAACCATTCATACACTTCATGGATAGGGCTTGATCTTCATAAACATGTACCAGCATTATGTGAGTTTCTTTTGATCTCTTGCTAAGTTTAAAACAAAGCTTTAAATTTATTTTTTGTTGCACTGTGTTAAATAAGTCTTTCATGGAACACAAATGATGCTCTACTGAGTCACCGTGGAGGCAGATGATGAACACCTGTTGCTATGCATGTACAGCATTTTGTGTCACCAGTATTAGCAGATCCGCTATTCTCATTTGATTCACTTAAATTTATCATCAGAGGTTGTAAGAGTTAAATAAGTATTAAAATTAAATATTTTATATTTAAAGTTTGTTTTATAATATATTTTTTAAAGTAAATTTTGTAAAAGAAAATTAGAATTCTAGATTATATTATTGTATTCATTTATAATATATTTTTTATTCATTGAATAGTATAATATATATAAATTTTAAAAATTAATTTAATAATCTATGGTGTATTGTAAAAATATTAAAAATCCATAATATTTGTGCAGTTAAAAGAACTTAGGAAACACTACCAGAGAAATTATTAGAAATGCTCTATACAAAACATAAAGAGTAAAAGGAAGAAGTGTCATGTAAACTTATTTCATGTAGTGCATTTTCTGAAATTAAAAATCCATGATAGTTGTGCAGTTAAAAGAACTTAGGAAACACTGCCAGAGAAATTATTAGAAATGCTGTATACAAAACATAAAGAGTAAAAGGAAGAAGTGTCATGTAAACTTACTTCATCTAGTGCATTTTCTGAAATTCTATTTGCTTAGCATATTTTGCATTTTTTATGTTCTTAGAATTTCTATTGATATTTTGATAAAATAATATGTTTTTAAAAATTTCTATTATTTATACAGATCTAATTCTTCAACTGTCTTCTAAAAGAACATTTCATTTCTAATTAATTTCATTTAAAGAATACACACATTTTTAAAAGTATTAACAAGAAAATTGAAAATTCTTGTTACAAGTTCTGAATTTCAGTGTGCATTTTTTATTATTACTTTTATATTATGATTTTTAGTATCAATTTAATTTAAAAGTATCAATTTAATTTAAAACGCATAGTAGGAAAGGAATATTTCCATTTGCTGTTTAAATAAATATTATATTGAAACAAAAATAATAATTTAATAAAAGGTTTCATAATTTGATTAAAATTTTCTGATTTGTCAATTGCAGTTTCTATTTAAATTCTTATTTTTGTAAAAAAAATTGTGAAATCTATTGTAAAATTTCTAAACTTATGTTTATTGCATTTAAATGTTTTCAACAAAAAAATTTGTTTTTATATTTGTCACATTTATAAACAAACTGTTAAATTACTTTTAAAATTGACTTTATTTTATTAAAAATGGATATTTATAATATAAAATTAATGCATTTTATAATATTTCCTTAATTCTTTAATTTGATTATCAGCTCTTTAAAAAAATCTTAACATATAATTATCAAATAAATTAATGAACCTATAAAATAATTCAACAATTTTATAATTCAATATTAAACTCTAAATACTTATTTCTCATCTGATGATTAAATTTGTTTTTCTTATCTATTACTAAATTTTCCTGTAACGAAATTTTTATAAGACCAATCTACAAATTTCAGTGTCCAAATTGTATTTCACAACAGATAACATGATAAAGAGAATACTGAACAATAGACAAAAATAATGGCATTTATGTATAATATGGTTTGAAGAATAATTTGAATATATATATATATATACATATACATATATATATATACATATATATATATAATCATCCCAATCTAAGCTTAATTCTTTACTTATACAATACTATTTAGATCACTACAAATTTAATTTCGGTTTGAAGAATTTTATGTGTAGTGATTAAAATTATATTAAATTTGAAGATCTTGCTGATTAATAATAAATTAAAACAATTAATGCTTAAAAAAACTTTAATTAAAAACATTAATAGCTTTTTTTTTTTTTTTTTTTTTTTTTTTTTGAAAATTTTTTGTATGATATTTAAATTTTGATACATAATATATATATGTGTGAATTTGTGAGCCAGATATCATTACTAGCATAGTGTTATCTATCTCAACACAATTAATTATCATATCTCATTTATATACATATATGAAATACTATATTTACAGAATAAAAAAAAGTCATTTCTAATATATTTTAACAGGTATATTAAAAAAAACAACTAAAAAATTACCTTCTAAATATTTTAAATATTCTATAACATTTAAAATTATAGTAATGGTATTTACTGCAGTTTTCGCCAAACAGATTGTAATAAGTTTTAAATGTTTTTATACATTTTTCTAATGAAATACAATTTTAATTTCCTGAAATCTCTAACAGCATTATTTATCATAGTTATTTTCATTGCAAAAACTACAATTTTGGAATGATTATAGAATTTTTTTGCGGTTTATATTTTTATACATATTTTTGTTGATTCTTCTTTATTTTGATATTAAAAGACTTACACATAGCATATATTTTAATTTCTGTTATATGTTATCAAAATTTTTAATTTGTAATTCATGTAAATATTTAAATGCTTAGTAATGTTTATTCATTTTCAGAATTGAAACTAAACTGGAAAATAGTCGCAGGCGTCATGCCAGCATGCGGCAGTTAGCAGTAATCAGTGATGGGCCTGATCCTCTTGATTTAATGAGTCTCATTGGTGTAGAAAAACCCTTAGAAGGACAGGTAAAATAAGTAATTTTGTGCTTTAATTTTTATAAAGAAAATGTTTAAAAGCCAAAAATGTTGTACTTTATTAATATTAATCATATTATTAATTTATGAATCCTGAACTATCAAAGTACATCTCGTATAAATCAGGATTTATCAATTGCAAATTATTTAAATAAATTTGATTTTGTTTCAGTTTACTTTGTTATGAAAAAAAAAATTTTATTTATTTATTTATTTTTTTTTATTTTATTTTATTTTATTTTATTTATTTATTTATTTATTTATTTTTTTTTTTTTCAAAAACAAAGTTTGCATTTGTATTTTATGTATTTAAACTATATCAGAACTACTATAGTTGTAAATGTCTCAGTAAAAAAATTTTCCTTTCTCTTAATATAGAAATCTAATATTTATTAATGAATATTTAAAAAAAATATTACTTTTGCATATTGAGTATGCTCTTTGCTTTATATAAATTATTATTTAAGCATTTTTTTAAATTTTACATTAAAGATAGTTTTTAATAAAATTTAAGTGCATTAATAAATTTAAGTATAGGAATATTTTTCTAAAAATAGAGAAAATCTTATTTTATTAAATTCAGGTCTTTTTATAAAAAATTTTCTAACAAATGAGACATTCTGATTATTTTGTATTACAGGATATATCATATGGTGAACTACTCGCTCCATCTGCATTAACTAAGCATTCAATCTTTTATGATGGTTGGCCTGAGACTGACATCAATTTCAGATTTCCTTATCAAATTCATTCAAGTTTACATAGTATGGATTTTCACATACCTAGAATTAATCCAAAATTTTCATCAACACCTCCTAAAACTTTGGAGAAATGTAAAGTTACTATACTTCAATCTTTATGCCAATTTGTAGTTTCATATAGATTTGTGTCTGCATGCATACATATCCTTTTCAAATTTTATAAACAAAAGAAATATAACTTTCATTATTTTGTAATATAGTTTCAGACAAAGAAGATATTTGCCCTTCATGGTTTACCTGTTACACATCTGTTTATCATCCTAATCTATTAGATGATCCTGAACTCATTGCTGGGAAGCATAGCACTTTACTTGTTTTCCCATCTTATATTGTAAGAGTTTTACTATGTATCTATTGATTTTTGATACTAAATTGGGGATTTTTTTTATTATTATTCTCCTACATTATAGATTGATCAAAATTTCCTTATTTTATTACATTGAATTAGTTACACATATATAAATGCTTCTCATATTTAATTTTTTACATTATTTTATTGAAAAGTGTATTAATCGATAAATATAATATTCACATTTCAGTATTTAGCAATTTAAATAACATTACTATTTGAGTTGCTAGAATTATACAATATTCCAATCCTTGAAAAAAATATTTATAGAATCAACTTAGTTGAAAGTTTAAAATTAGTTTATGTTAAAAATCAATGTAATTTTTTTATTTACCTTACTTGTTGTAATTAAATTAGAGTACATGTTTATCTAAAGTCTGGAAAGTTCTGTTAAACTAATAAAAGAAATAATAATTTAAAATCAAAATAATTTATGCATAATAATTAATGAATGAAATTAAAATTATTTCATTTACTTCATTATGAACTATTTTGCTGTTCTTTAACAATTAATATTCAAGTTGAAATGTGCTTGTATATTCTAATGATATTAACATAACTTAGATTTAATTTATTTTTCAATTATTTTACTATCATTTATTTACTAAACAGTACAGAAGAAGTTACATTTCCATTTCAAAATTTATATATCTGTTTTTAAATTGGTTATTTTATCTGAGAAGTGTTTGGTTTCATTTATTATCTTGTGTTCCATTTATTAGATACAGAATACAAAATAATAATTAAAATTTTAAAATCATTCTTATTACTTTTCTTAAATTTTTCATAGATTTAAAACCATAAAAGATAAGATACAAGGCAAACTTCATTTTTGTTGATTCATTCTCAATTATTCTCATTCTCTTAAAGTAATTCTGGAGACAATGTTGATTTGTATGATGGCTTATTATGATTCTTTATAATTTGTTTTTTAATAATTATACTATGGTTAAATACATTTAAAACACATCTTTTGTTATATTAAGAACTTAATAAGAAAAATACCATAAAACTTTTTTTTTTATATATAAAGTTTGAAATCATTAAGCTTTCTGAAAATCTCATTCAATCTTTTCTTTGCTTTAGAATGTAAATTATATTCATACATTTTAATTTCATGTAGAATATCTCTTTAGTTGTTCAAATTTTATTTGTTAATGTTTCATTATAGTCTTAAGTAGTTTGAAAAGCTTGTTGAATTTTTATTATATTCTGCTTTCCATAATTACTTCATTAAATACTTATTTGTATTTATATTGATTTTTCTACTTATGTTTCAGACATCTGTCATTGATTATGTGAAACCTTCTGATTTAAAGAAAGATTTGAATGATAAATTCAAAGAAAGGTTTCCTCATGTTAAGCTAACTCTTAGCAAACTAAGAAGGTAATGTTTCTGTTTATTTGAAAACAATATATTTTATTTATTAAGCATGGTTATAAGTATACTTAGAATTCCAAATGATATTCTCTATTTGAAAGAATAACATATATATCTGTCTGTATACACCGAATATTAAACACACCTAAAAGTTATACAAAATCAATAGTTTTAAAAGATAGTATACATTATAGAACAAAAAGAAAACAAAATTTTATAGTGTCTAATGAACAAATTCTCTAAGAAAACAAAGATTGTCTTGATTTAATTAAATTTGAAAAAATAGGCCATTGTAAGGATATTTCTTTTAATTCATTATGAAAAACTTCTGTCTCAATAAGTTATTTTATACACGAGATAAGAGATATATTTTATACACGAGATTATAAATTAAGAGGCAAATGCAAGGATTTTTAATATCAGTCCTACATTTACAAATATTGCCACTAGACAGATGAAAATGAAATAAATAACTTTCCATGGCTGGTGAAGAATTGAGCTAGTTTAAAATTGGTATAAAAGGGTTAACTCTGACAAACTGTTGTCTCTTAGTCCATTTAGCATTTTAAGAGGTGATTAATTATTACAGAACTGTAATATATTCAATTTTTAATGTAATTTCTTAAATTATATTATATGATTCATAATAATTATAACTATTCAATAAAAGGATTTCTTGATATATATTATAATAATTTTTTGGAAATGTTTAAAATGTGGTCTTAGTGCTGCAACATTTAGTGCAATCCTTAGATTGATAGCATTTTTAGTTAGAAAATTAGCCCTTTCTTTGACTTCCGTTCTACAATATATCTACATGTGTAAAATTAATTATACAATTTTTTGGCACAATTATATAGAGCAAGTTTCACATATAAATAAGATTTTTGCAGCTGATAATTTTCTGCAAAGACAACAAATAAAATAGTCGTTGGAGATAAAAGTATTTCTCTTTAGATTTTTTATAGCATTTTTAACTGCAATATTAATACAGAGAAGCTTAGCTTGAAAAACTGAACATTCATCCTTATTCTAAACTGATGAAATTCAATCCTTAATTTGTTGAAAGTTGGCAAATACAAGACCAACTCTTCGGCCAAGCTTGCTACCATCAGTGTAGTAAACTATATCATGCTGATTCTTATTCATGTCATCATAGAGAATCAAAAAGCCAGGAATGCTTTTGGAAGGGTGTTGAATTGTTGTGATTGAGAGTTTGCTATCAAATCAATTATTGTTAAATTAGACAAGAAAAGTATTCTTCATATTAACTTCACTTAAGATTTCAATATCAATAGGAGGTATTCTTGAAAGAACATAATGCTCATCATAGCTTAAGCTGTATCCTCTCTGAATTCTCAATTGCTTTTTTTCTGAATTTATTTATATCTGATTTCTTTATCTCAAGCTTTCATTCCAAATCCTTAAAGCATAGGAGATAACAAGCAAAATTCTCTGTTTGTAAATCAGTTTTGTACATTATTATTAAAACCCTAACTATTTTTGCAAAATTTGCACTATGCGAGAAATTTTACAAACTTATTTGATTACTTTATTCATTGAAAGGTACTTTTTTCAATGAATTTTTTTAATCAATGAATTACTTTAGCACATCTATATTGGAAAGAAGATGATCTACCAATTTCAAATTGCTAATGCTTTCGCTGCTAGATTTTTTGCATATACCTACAGTAGTAATTTGAAAATAAAATTGTCAAATTTTGATTATATATACATTTAAAAGAGAACATTTGGAGGACAAATAAATGTAATTATTCATTATCTCAAATTCTTACAAATAAACTCAAATTCTTACAAAAAACAAATTATATGATGTTCTTTTTTTAATCTAGTAAAGCTCGGTTTTTCAAAAGTAAAGTTTAAAGGAAAAGTAAAAATTTGTTAATATGATACCTAATGCAAAAATGTCATCAATGATGCAAGTATGTGTCCCACATATATTTAATAATTTTATATATAATTCATATGTGTCCCACATATATTTAAATTTTAAATAATTCTATATCACCAAACTTGCACATGATTTCTAATGTGCTAAATTTGTATTTTTAACTTCTTTTTTTAATTTTCTAAACAAATTATCTATTGCAAAAACTTTTTAAAAGTAATTAAGATATTCTTGTGTGTGATTAAGTTCCAAAATAAAATATGTTATTAATAAAAATGCAATGCAAATTAAAGAGGGGTGAGTCTTCTTAACCATCCTTTCTGCCTTTGCTTAGACAATATATATATATATATATATATATATATATATATATATATATATATATATATATATATATATATATATATATATATATATATAAGTTTATGTCATGTTTGTATTTGAAACTACCCGCTGGTATACATAAAATTTTAACAAAAATTTTTTTATTTATTGAGATTTTAATATTACAATGATATTTGAAGAAATAAAAATAAAAAGGATATTAGTTTTCTGAAAATAATGAAATATTACTTTTGTAAAATAATGTAAAAATAAATTTAACTCAATAATTATTTAAAGCTTAAGTAAGAAAATTAAATAAATAAATGTATATAATATTTCAGTTCCCATATGCATCATTTACAATTACTAATGTTATAGTCATATATGAACATTTACACTAAATATCAACAATTTTAAAAATTATTCATAGTTTTATCAAAGCCTATTGATGAAAAAATACTTCAATTTGAAGGCATTTATTAACTTTCTCTCTTTTTTTTTCCCCTGTCTAAAATAACATGTGAAACTTGGAATGATTAATTTGCTAATTGATTTATAATTATTTTACTGACAAACTAGGCTGGATAATTGTTGATAGATTTAAGAAGCAAAAACAAAGCAAACATAAAACAGATAAAACATACAAATATTTACATGATTCATTTACTTATAATAGCTGGTTAACCTATATGTCTTGGCGGTATCCCCCCCCCTTTGTGATAAACTTGACAAGAAAGGTAAAATGATCTGGCAATATATTTTATGTTGTACTATTGAGAACTATATGCTCCATTTAATAGTGTGTTCTAGATTGATATACTTTTTGTTCTTCTTATGTCACTAAAATGAAGAGCTAATTTGATGAAAATAAAAGCATTTTATGTTTAATCAAGTTACCAGAGATCAAGAAAATTGCTAAAGAAATTTATGAGATATGTTCGAAGAATCGGGCTTGATACATCAAATGAGACATTTCACTCCATACTCTTACAGATCTTCCGAGCAGATTTTGTAACCTTGACACCTTGGTTAATAAGCAAAAGTTAATGTGATACTTTATTTTAATAATCTGAAAAGAAAAAGAATATGTGTTTAAAAAACACATTGTTTTGTGTAGAGCTAAATTCTCTTTTGAATGACATAAAAACACATTCCCAAACCATTTTATGTCTTGTACAAAATTTAAATTTAAAATATATATATCCAGAACTTATACCAAACCCAGTAGACATAATTTGCATTAAATATATTTTTAAGTATCCATTAATCTGATGATGTATAATTTGTTGTTCAATGAAGAAATCCAAGATTAGACTTGAAAGAAATTTGTTGGCATTTTTATATTTGAAAAAACTTGACAGAAGTTTTGGCTTAAACCATTCTTTAATTTACAATGAAATTTCGAATAAATATTTCTTTTTTAACACAACTTTGAAGTCCACCTACTAAAAACATTTTTTCTTTTTTGTAATTACACTTCCATTTTTCTATTAAAGAATCATATGAAAAAGTGTGCTAGATAATTTTATGCTGCAAAATGTATACTCAATATATATATATATATATATATATATATATATATATATATATATATATATATATATATATATATATATATACCCCGGGTGATTATAATTAAAGTCCCAATTTTAAAAATCGATAATTTTAAAACTACTGGTCAGAATGACTTGATATTTTAGCAGAACAATCGTAAGGCAATGGAATTTTATTTGGCGAAGAAAAAAAATAGTTCTAAAATGTGCCAATAGATGGCGCTGTCAGCATTCACATTGTCTAGATATATGCAAATTACTAATACGTGACATAGGCACTTGAGACTTAGCTGCCATAAAAATGAAGAGCACCAGCTCTTTGCCTAAATGCTTCATCATGACTCTGACTATGAAGGATCGCGCTCTGCTCTTGAAGTTTTTTTATAAGAACGATGACTGTGCACTTACAGCTATTAGAAAGTTTCGGACATTAAAATCCATTAAATGGGGTCCAATAACCGCAAACGGTCTGCGAAAAATGATTGCTAAATTCGAAGAGACCGGTTCATTTGACGTTAAACGGGGTAGAGGAAGAAAACCAGTTTTGGCTGCGGCAGTGGAAGATGTGGCTACAGCATTACAAGAACAGACTAACAGTGATGTTGGAATCAGCAGTGCATGGGGGATTGGCCGAATGCTGGATATGCCGAACAGTAAGCACAGTGCGTAAAATCCTACGGAAGATCTTGCTCTGTTATCCGTATACGATAACTCATGTGCAGGAGTTGCTACCGGCTGACCTGGAAGCACGTCAGTCTTTTGCACTGCAATTTCTTGCCCGGATGGAAGTGGACAATGGATGGCCATGGAACATTCTGTGGTCTGACGAAGCCCACTTTCATTTGTAAGGTTCTGTAAATACGCAAAATTGCAGGATATGAGTGACCGAGAATCCGTTCCAGCTATAGACATTACCTCTTCAGTCTGAAAAGGTTACTGTGTGGTGCAGAATAACGGCAGCGTTTATCGTTGGTCCATTTTTCTTCAAGGAGATCACACCTGCGGGTCCCGTTACCTGCACCGTTACTGGCAAGCGGTATGAAACACTTTGGCGTAACCATGTCCTTCCGGCACTTCAGCCGCATCAGTGTGTGCATCGCACAATATTCATGTAAAATGCCGCTCCTCCGCACATTGCTACTCCTGTGAAGCAGCTACTGAGTGCTAATTTCGGAGATGAATGGATCATAAGCCGTTTCGGAGGATATGATGTCATAAACCGTCATACCCTCCGATCTGTTATGGAGCATGCCGTTTTGCTAATCTTATGTTAAATATAAAATTTAATTTTTTAACTGTATAAATTGGTTTAAAAATTAATAATTTTATAATTTCAATAATTATAAAAAGAAACTTTCTTCTAATTATTTTAATATTCTCCAATAAAAGAAAATACAATGAAATAGAAAGAAAAAATTTTTACATGCTTTTAGTATAAAAATCTTTTAGCAAAACTATATTTTTTAGTTTTCTTTCTGCTGGGAGAAGAATAGGAACTAAATGATAAAAAATATGTATTTCCAAAGTAATTATTAGTTTCATGATGAATTCCTTTTGTAATTCAAATTACTTAAAATTGTTTACTTAAAATTCAAATTTCTGATTGAATTTACAAAAAAAATTACAATTAAAATGAAAATTACAATTAAAATGATGTTTTATTAAAATATAATTCTAATAACTTTATCAGCAAGTTTTCAAATATTTTTTAACTATTTTTTTCTTTTTAGTTTGAAACGTGAAATGTACAAGATTGCTCGACATGAGGTAACAGAATAAAATTCAATTTATTTTTCATATATTTTGTTTTATTTCCTAGCCATTAATTTTTCAAGTTTTATTTTTCAGTGTAATATTGATTTATCAGTGGTTGCTCAAGCTTTTGTATATTTTGAGAAACTTATTTTAAAGGTAACATTTTTAATTCCTCATTTTTTCCCCTTTTTCATCTTAAAATGGTAAGTTATGTGAAAATATTTTTAGATTTTAGTAAACAAACAAAACAGGAAGCATTGTGCTGGAGCATGTCTTCTGCTTTCTGCAAAGTTGAACGATGTGAGAGGAACTGATCTAAGAATTTTATTAGAGGTTAGTTTTCATAGATTCTTATCATTGTATGTACAATTATTTCTATTTTTTTAATAAATAAAATATCAGATTAAATGCTACCATTTATTTTAAATACTTATGTTACTAAGCCCATTAGAAATATGAATGCAGTGTACAAATGTGCATTTATATTTTTGTTTATCAAAAAATGTATTCACCTATATGTATCAATTTACAAAAAGAATATAAGTGAAAAATATAATAGTTTTTATAAAACATTTTCATTACTATTGTATATGTAAAAATGTTATATGAGATACATAGCATGCATACTTTTTATTTTCAGCTGTAGATTGCTATCTATGATCTCATGTCTAAAAAAGCATTTTATTTTATGGCATTCATATATTTTCATGAATAACTATTTTTTATACAAAATCAAGTCTACAGAATCTGTTGTAATTTACAGAGCTAAATAAATGTACATTTAAAAATGTGTTTTTATTTTTCAGAAAATTGAAACTATTTTTCGGATTAATCGGAAAGACTTGATATCATTGGAATTTGGTGTTTTAGTAGCTTTAGAATTTTCTCTTCATATCAGTATCTCAGAAGTCTTACCACATTACCAAAGACTTATATATGAATCTTAAATTTTTTTTTTTACACTTATTTATACAAATAGTATTATTTTAAGTAGAAACAAAATATAACTTTTTATTTTTATTTTTTTTTATTTATTTATTTATTTTTTTAAGATATCAAGTATTTTATTGCCATTGTTATTTAAAGATAAAGGAAATAATAAAATTTTGAAATCATTAAACAAGAAATTGACTGTATTTTATATAAAAATTAATTATTTTGATTGCTATTTTAAAAGAATGATCAAAATGATTAAAAGGTGATTTTATTTGTTTTGTCAAAATTTTTACTCAAAGTTTTAATTTTAGGTACATCATAACACTTTTTAAGTACTTACATTTTTATGCATTTAAAATTGTACAATGCAAAATACTACAATGTGCTGCATTGTGAATAGACCAACAACTCTAAATTTTCATAAAACTTTTATGAACATCTGCAGTCAGGTGGATTTCTTAGTTCCACCTCTGAAGGGAATTTTTGTCAGATAGTTTTCATAATATTTATGTGTCTTCAGGAAGGAAACTTGTGTTAACACCCATCTCAACCGATGTGCATGCATAATTCCGCATTCATTTTCATAATGAGCATAGTAGAAATATTTCAGATAATCTGAAAGATAAAGCCAAGAAATATTCAAAGCTATTTTAGAATAAATTTGTGAAAATAACTGTGAACATCCATGGCAGTCTCAAGAGTTGAACCAAAATGGCTTGGAAAACAAAACAAGACTACAAGATAAGTGTTTTGATAAAAATTAATTATTGTGAAATTCAACTATTGTCTACTTTTCTATAATTAAAAATATTTTTAACTCTCTTTTGTAATTAGAAATCAATAAAAGAATAATTCAGTAAAATCAATAAAGAACAAAAGAATACATATGTTAAATATGAATTTTAAAGTAGATTTTTCATAATTTGATAGGTCTCTTAGATTATTATATTCGCTTCGAACAAACCCTCTACACTTTATTTTTAAGAATATTTCAAAATTCTCAGCATGTACACATGCAAAGCATAAAACCTTTATAAATATAAAAAAATGTAAGTAAGAAAGAATTAAAAATTTAATTTATGAAAATATTGTAAGTATAAAATAACTATTTTATCTATTATATACATTACATTTAACTAATTATATATGTTACATGTGTTATTTATTTATTTTTTGAAGGTAAGTTATGGCAAATTCAATGAATTGGTAGTAGGCTACAGGAAGAGAGGAAATGTAAAATATGATAATAAAAAACATGTAGTTTATGTATTGTAAAAATAGCAAAAAATACTTATGAAAGATGTATTACAGAATCAGACAAAAAGCCCCATCGTTAATAGAAAAAATATTTAATTGGTAGGATTAGAGACGAAGAGAATTTCAATAGCTGTTTGAAGTTGCAGCTGCGAAATTCATTACAAAATTCAACGACAGAGTAACAATGGAAAGCTTTCAAAAGTGTAATGATGATGTCCGCCACAGTAGCTACGATTTATACTTGTAGTATGCCCTTCTGTGTGTCTTATGCAATGCACAAATGATTTTAAATATTACTGAAATAAGCTCAAGATATTGAGTTCCGATATGTTTGGAGACTGAACAACGATTCCTCATAGTCAAATCCATTTATCTGTATATTCGTGTTATCAGATGTTCTTTGTGAATCATGCTGTAATAATTTCTAATCCAAAGAGTTCGCTGATCAAGGCTCTTAATCGCTTCTTTTACATTTGTACTAAACGAAAGAGAAATGAGCATAAGCAATATCGACAATAAGCATATACAATTTTTCTTCTTGATCGCACTGATTCCTTTGGAGCATTGTATTGTCTTGATATTCATATACTTATTACTCTCCTTTTTACTCCATTCAATCTTATTTTTCAAAGCTTTTTTTTTTTTTTTTTTTTTTTTTTTTTACAAATAGTCTTGATCGCTGTTATGTCATCATTTTTCTGTGTTTAATGCCTACTATCAATCTTTTGAATTTGTCACAAATTCAAGAGAACATTATAAATTAATTCTCGAAAAATGTCATATGGCGATTATCATATTATTTGTTTCAATTTTTTGTGCTTCAATTATGGAGAGGTGTCTTGTAGTATTGTAATTTTTAAAAAGTTTTAAAGTGTTTTTATTGAAGCAAAATTATTTGATCATATTTTAAATTACTATTATTAAAGATTAAAATCAGTATTCTTCATAAGTTAACTATAAAAATTTGTGCTATATTAATTTTGTTATAGAATTTTATCTTTCTAAAATAATCATTTTCTTTTGTGTATAAAGTGTCTTTTAATTCAGAATGAAATATCAGTATACAATTTTTATTTTTTGTGATTTATGTGATATTTGTACAAATTCAAATATTGAATACAATTTTTTAACCAAAAAGATAAAAGTGATTCTTTTTTAATTTTGTCAATATAAATCATCTGTTGACATTTAGATATAAAATCAAATATTGATATGTCATAAGTCTATTGTAAAAAATGCATATTGTATTGTGCAATCTATGAAGCTGTTTTTACATGGGTATTTAAGCTGTATTTCAAATGTGATTTCAAAGATCTGATATTTATATAAAATTTTAATATATATTTGTTATATATCTAGTCAAAAAAATTTATGAATTGTTTTGTTTTTTTTTCTAACAGAATTTTCGCCATGAATTTTGACTCAATTTTATAAAAAGTTACTAGTTTGATGTTGAAATTATATACAAATTTGTTTTGAATAATAAATGTTTATAAATGGTACATTTTGTATTTCTTTAAAATAGTTTATGTTGTATAAAATACTTTAATATTGAGCATTTAACATATATACCATTCTTTAAATGTCCTTTATATCTCTTCATTTAACATCCTTTCATTTTACCAAACAAATTTAAAAAAAATTAAGTTAATTTTTTTAGCCTCTATATATATATATATATTGACTTAGAAAAGCTTCAAGAACGTTTTAAACTCTGTGATATAATCAATTTTATACACAGCAAAACAATTATAAAAACTAAATTCCTACAAGCTAAAAGATGTGACATATTTATAAAAGTTTATTAGCAGTCTTATATAATGCTTTTCTGTGAAATTAGTTTTTCTTTATTAGATATAAGATTTCCCATAGTTTTTGTTTTTTATTCACAAATTGCAAGACCTTTATATATATATATATATATATATATATAAATTTTAGGTTAAAAAAATATAACATTTCATAATGAAAATACAAAAAATAATGAAATTTATACTGAAGGTTTTCTTCTATGTATCTAAATTGATATATAAATTGAACTATACATATACTCAACGCTAATATAGGAGGGTTGACTGTATAGTCGTCAACCCTCCTCCTATAACGCGTTGAGTGCTTACCGCGGTATATGGAAACAGCGCTATAAGAAACTCGGATTTAATCGTAAAAACCAGC
This sequence comes from Latrodectus elegans, assembly GCA_030067965.1. Lineage (NCBI taxonomy): Eukaryota > Metazoa > Arthropoda > Arachnida > Araneae > Theridiidae > Latrodectus > Latrodectus elegans. The sequence goes on along the minus strand of CM057820.1, from coordinate 88,845,500 downwards.
ATAATTCGTAACGCGTTCTATGGAAACAGTCTACCGTGTTGTACGGAAACCGTTCTATAAGAAACTCAGAATTAGTACAAATCACACCATTCGTACCGCGTTATATGGAGACCAATAAATACAAAAGATAAGATAAATTTATTCAATTGAAGTGTTCATATAAGGAAATGATTAAAAAATGAAACAAAAACTAAACTAAAAAACTTTTTCAACAAAAACAAGAAAAACGTTTCTTAAATTATGTAATGTTTCAACACTCATCCTCGCTGTCAGATATGAGTCGCCTAACTCGCCTTCTTTTAATGGGCAAAATGTCTTCCTCACTTGGTTCATCTTGACATTTGTTTTCGATGATAGCTTTTTTTTCTAACTCCACTAAAACTGTATATGGAGTTAAGCAATTTCTTATCTCTCTTAAACTTTTCGCTACGCACCGTTGAATGAAATAATTTTCTAATTCTTTAGCCAAATTTAGCCTTTTTTCACAACTTGTAAATCGAGATTTGTCACCCATTCGTTTTTCTTATTTTCGTTTATCAATGCATATGAGGTGGGTGAATCAATTGATTCTATCAGTTCTTCCTCATCTAAAGTTTCATCCCCGAGTACTAGTTCTCTTACATCCTGATGGTTTTGCTGCAAATTCTTCATCGCTTAAACGAGAAGCAATGCTTACTATTTCTGTAACTGGGAGTGAAATTGTAGAACCATCTTGTATTGCTTGAACCATTTGAGGTAAAAGAGTTTTCCAACACAAAGTAAGCGTTATAGTTTAATTTCCGCGCAAGCCGGTGACGCGGTTCTAATACAATCTTTTTTTATTATTATTATTTTACAGTTTTTTTAAAAAATTACAGTATTGTGTAATGTAGTCAATTATAAACCAAAAATTAAGCAGCGAAAAGCTAAACAATGGACAATGCAGACAAAATTTTAGGAAGAATTGGTCATCAACGAGATGTACTGTGTAAGAGCTCTTGAGAGGACTGAAACTGATGTCGTAAACGGCCAAGAGATAAGCTTGAATGTTTATATGAATATATGCAGTTATAATGGGTGCACGGAAATAACTGATGGGACGTTGTTTAACGGAAACCGCGTTATAGGAGGGTTGACTGTATATTAAAAGGGAAACACTCTACCTATACCATATAATCCAGTATGTTTCCATTAGGTTAAAATATGCTTATAGATCTATAAAATAAGTTCATTAAAATAAACCAATTTTTAGTGCCTGCAAAACAGTTTATTAGTGGTTTACTGCTAGTTATTTTTTTTTTTAAGGAATTTGACAAGTTACCTTCTTTTTCACGTGCAATATCACGATAAACAAACAATAATGAAATCTTCGTCACTATAGGTGCAACATGTTTTCAATATTAAATCCATCTAGGTAAAATAAGATTAGCCTACAGCTTATGATTTATTAGATAACTTCTTTATTCCATCGAAATCGTGGGAAAAATTGGAAGTATAATCTATTGAATTTAGTTAACAGTGAACTGTCTTGAGACTGTGTGCACTGTTATTTTACGAAAAACTTAAATGGTATATTGCTTGGCGCTGATTCCTTTGAGAGTACTGAATTCAAGAATTATTGACTGTAAGTAGTACTTAAGGAAATGATCATGTATTTTAGTAGTTATGCTATTCATATTTTTAAAGCTAAAAGAAAGTCGTTTATAGAGGAATTTATTTTCCCTTACTTTATTAAAAATTGCCAGACTTGTATTTCTATTGGATACGCTCAGGTCCTTTTCCCATTCCATAGATGTGCCTGATTCATTTAGTAATTAAGGCTTCATTCGAATGATTTTTAAATAACGTTTGGATTTTTGATAACCGCTTTTTTTGTGTGTGCGTGTAGGTATGAGAACTGGTTTTCTTTCATGAAAATTATTTTCATATTTTTTGACATTTTTTATCTTTTTAAAGCTATTTTTAAGTAAAGTTCTTGAAAATTACTCTAGTAATTGATTATAAAATTAATCAGATTTCCTGTAATCTAGTTAAAAGTAACACGGAATTTCAAAAGCTTGTTTATAAGATTCCTTTAAATATTATCAGTCATTAGTCTCTATATATAAATGTTTCAAACACATTTAATTTTTTTATTAAATTTTTGAAACTATTTGTCCTCAATTATTTTCTAATGGATCTTATATTACATTTATAAATAGAATTTGTAGAAAATGTATCAGTTAACTAAAGAAATTTTAAATACGAATTTATTTTCCTTATTTGACTGCCATTGCGTATATAAAAAAAATTCTACGCTGTTCTCATTAACCCATTCTTGCATGCTTATTTCTGTTTTTCATTTTATTTTTAACTGTAAAGCTGTAAATTACAAGAATTACAGTATTCATTTTAATAAGAGTAAGTGAATAAAAGAATTTGATGAATTTATTTACACAACAATCAAACTAAACATAATTTGTTTTAATTTTAACAAAATGGAATAAAAATTCCTTTTTCTGAAAAAAATAAATATACACCTAGGAAAAATGAAGAATTAGGCAGTAAAACTTAAACTAATCTTGTTACTCAAGACAATTAACAGCAAAAAAGTCAAGAATTATGAAGTGCTTAAAAAGAATGATTTACTTTGTATGTGGTGCCATTTGTGCTGGAAAATATACAAAATTACGGATTTTTTTTAATTTGCAGGATTTTAAACCAGGTTTTTGAATAAGTTTTCAAATAAGAATGTTGTGATAGTAACTGAGATATTTTAAGAATCATTTAAGAAACTCCATTTGATTTTAACCATTAAAGGTGGCGAGATGGTTCTTTGGCATTTTTTTTGGGATTAGTTGCTTCAATAATTCAATGGTTAAGAAGTTTTTGCATACTTTCATTGAAGAATTTTCGCTGGAATATCTTCTCAAGAAAAAAGCTGTAACTAGTATAATTATTGAAAACTCTACAAGAATTTATAAGTAAAATAACGTGGCTATTTAAAAAAAACTTTCATTATTAGCTTTATTTTAAGAAAGCACTATAATGAAAACACTTCTAACCAGTTCTCATATAAATGTATTTCCGTTTTTATTTTACTTTGAACAAGGTAAGAGGTTTTTTAAACGCAACTTTCATATTATTTACATTAAAATCGTTATTATTTTGTAAAATATTAAACATTAGGTACATGTCTTAACATACAGGAACACACATTATTTTATTTTTAAAATACAAATAAAATTATTTTCCCTCATAAAAATATTTTAAAATTCATTTTTGTATTAAATGTTATGGTTTATGCTTGATTTGAAGAAACACTTTTAATTAGTAGTTAGTAAAATTAATGCTGTTGTGAAACTTTTATTGATAAAACTGGAAAATTGGATTTTTAGGTAAGCAATTTTGTTCAAAATTCTAAAAAGAGGGAATACACAAGCCAGAAAAAATCTTCAGTAATAAACAGTATTTAGCTTTCTTTTATAATCAAATGCATCAATAGTTGCTTGTGTTTAAACTTAAAACACAATCTGTTAAAAACAAATAAACTTTTCTCTTCAACAAGTAATTTGTTTTTATGATTAACAAGAGAATTATAATTACATCTGTTCTCCCAGAATATTATGTACTATATTTTAAAGATATAAAATACTGAATTAAACATAATTTTTTTTTAATTATTCACCAGGGACAAATCAATTTTGTGAGAAGTAAATTTTTTAACAAGTCACTTTACTGTACGAGGACTAAATCAATAAATATCTAAATTCGAAGTTCTGTGCGATAAAATTTATGAAAAATATGGGTTGAGAAATAAATTTGAATTCTGATATCAAAACAAATTATTCTTAATGAAAAAAAACCAGGAAAGCAAATTTGATAGGTTAATATTAGGGGGAGTCACTGTAAAAAAAATAACCCAGGCAAAAAATTTCAAAGTAAAATATTTTATGCAGTTTTAGAATGTAATTCGTATTACAAATTAATGTTATATATATTGCAATTTTCGTTGAAATGCATTAGTTTCTTTTTGCGTAATTATTAACATTTCAATCAAAATTTGTGTGTGTGGGAGTGAGTGAGAGAGAAAGATAAATTTCCCTTTATATTTTACTGTCCACAGATAATTTAATGTCTGGATTTAGAAACAGTGAAGCTAAAGAAGCATTTAATTGAAAAACAATTTCATTTTCTTCAGGGACGGTAAAGTTCTGATTATTTTTCTCTTATAATTTTTGAAGCTTAATATTTTAATTATTTAAGCGCATTTCAAGTTTTTATATTGTAAGTAACACTAGATTGCTCTATCACACTCTTACACAATTTTGAATATTTAATATTGTCCTGTCATTCGCATTAACATCCATAATATTGAAAGCTAAGGCTTTGAAAATGTAGTCATCACAACTCTCACTGAGTTCAGATTTACATTTTGGAACACCATCTTAAATTACTTTGAAGAAAAGAGACAATAAGTTAATACTGGTTATTTTATTCCCGATGTATAATTTAACATTATCCATTTTATGTACAGCTTAACTTCTAATTTTAAATTAAATAATTCTTCACAGACTGCAGAAGACTTGGGCTAAATTCATAAAAGCTAACATTTATTCATTTCTGCCTTTTAAATCTCAAGCAAAAATATATGATATTGCATAAAATACAAAGTTTCAAATAAAATATTCTTCTTTTATAACGTAATTATTTTTGTTTGTTAATTTTTTTAGAAACATTTTCTAACATAAACAATTATAAAAATTATATTTCCCTTATTTTGCTTATAAATTTGATTTTTAATTTATAAGAAGTGATAAATAAAATAATACTTTTAATTGCAAAATTCATTAATTGCAAATACGATTAATTGCTATATTCAAACATTTTTTTATCCTATTTCTATTATATAGTTTTGACTAAAATGCTATGGATGAATAACTGAATAAACACACATATTTTGATTGCTTTTAAATGAAAATCCAACTATACAAAAACTAAAAATATCTAAATTCATCAACATAATTTGTTTATTTGGTGATTTATACCGTTATCAGGTATAATCATTCCAATTGGCACTCACAAACTTAAATAATGAACACAAAAAGTCTTTTCTGCTGAAATTGTAAGAAAACACTTGTAGACAACTTTTTTCAAAAATCAAAAGAAATGCAATATGAATAAACTTTGTGTCAATATCTGTAAAATTCTGAGACAAAAGCTACTAAATAAGAATGAGATACATTAATCACTCTTTAGATTCGCGAATAGTAGTTTCATAGTTGTATTATTCTTTTTTTATACATGAGAATTCTACCAGGATTTATAATTATAAGTAGTTTCTAAACTGCTGCCAGCATGCACACTGCGGTGACAACCGAAGCTATAGCTTAATGAAGCGAAGATCAGATTTAATGAGTAGCTTGGTTTAAGATATACTAAAAATTATCTCTGTTATGATTAGTTGACAACCAAACTGTTTGTGAGCAATTATTTGACAAAAAATGGGAAATAAAGTCTGTAGAAAAAATGTGTATGTCATCAGGTAATTTTCTTAGAAAAAAAAATTAATTTTTACATACTTATTCATAACTAACTGATTACGTTAGAAATCCCTTGCAAATTCTCATTATCTAATAGCAAGAAATGAATGAGGATAGAGTATTGGATTTGAAATTATCTATTATTAAGGAATAAGAAATCCTAGAAAAAAGTATTTATGCGATGTTTGCAAATCCAAAAATCAAGATTTAATTGAGATTAATTTATTTCTTCATGATGAATGCCAAAAGAAATTTAGAGTAATTAATATTTAAGACAATCAGTTGTTGATTATCTTGTTTGCTAATTTCTATTTATATATCTACTAATATCTTTTAAATAATTTATCTATACAAGACGTGAATGAAGTTAATTATCTATACTATTAAATAATTTATCTACACTACAGGCTGCCTCACATTGACTACTCGGCTTAATTTAGAAGAAATTATCCTTCATGGTTATTCTAAGGTATTTATTAGAATCTTGAGATATGTTGGAAAAACAGCATATGTTGAGAGTGAATCTTTCAAAATATTTGAATAACCCAACTTGGAGAACTTTAAAATGTATGCAAAGAATAAACACATACGAGGGTCACTCTGAAATTTTTGAGATACAACTAGGTTTTTAAAGTTATACTTACAAAACTTTAGGTGTGTTCAAAGTAGTCTCCAACCACATCAATCTCTTCTGAATGAAAACGACGTCCACGTAAGTTCTTTTTTAGATTAAAGAATAACCAAAAGTCGCACATAGCTAGATCAGGTGAATACAGCGGATGTTCTATCACTTCGTTTTTAAGAAACTCAACTGTTAATCCGGCTGTATGTCAAAATGCATTGTCATTGTGAAGCATTAGTCCCCTAACATTCAGTTCTTGTAGAATTTCTAGAAGACATTTAGTGGTATACCAGTTTGCTGTTACTGTCTTCTGTTCTTCCAACTTGATGGCTTTGACCCATCCCGTACTTCTGAAGAAAACAGCATACATCACTTTTTTCAGTGCGCGTTGTTTTTTCCCCATTGTCGGCGTGGGATCATCTTCAAAGACCCATACTTTGCTTTCCTGACGTGTTGGAACGTCAAAAAACGGTATGTACGTTTCATCAACTGTTACAATTTTAGAAATGATGCGGTGGCCATCATCATTTAGCAATTTAAGAGTTTCTTTACTGATTCTGACACGCTCCTCTTTTTGGTGCTCAGTTAGATTTTGGGGAAACCAAAGCAAATTACACTTTTTTCATATATAAAAAATCATAGCGCGAAAATGTTCTGGCGTCATCTCCATTTTCTCTTTTGTTCAAAATTTATTCTACGCTAAACAAGTTGAATTGGATTGTTGGGTTTTATGGCGCAAAGTCCAAATATGGACGCTAAACAAGTTGAAATAAGTCAATAAAAAATCGTCTTCTGTGTTAAAATACTTTGTATTTTAAAATTAAACCGTTATTTTTATTTTGTAAATTCTCATCTCCGCGTATTTGAAAGATTTCAGAGTAACCCTCGTACTTTACAAATATCATATGCATTTGCCTTTATTTACTGTAGCATGCATGCATACATACATACATACATATATATATATAATTTGCAGTTCATAATTTTTCTCTTTTAGAACCTCAATGTGCAGTAATCAATTTATTCTCATCAAAAAATTTAAGCCTTTCATTTATTATTTTATGTCCCCTTTATTTGTAGTTTCGTGAATATTCTATTTGATCACCAAAAATTCCATCATGCGTTTAGCAATACCATGAGTCATTAATACACATTACACAAGTTTTAGTCTAGATAAAGTTAATTTACTTTTATCTAATCCTTGAATGAGCTTAATAATTCAATCATATATATATGTTTTCAAATTTTTAAAAGTGACATCATAACTGGTTTTGTCACGGCAGTTCTCTGATTTTTTGTGATGAGGATTACAAACCAATCTCACAAGATTAGTGAAAATTCAAATGAAACTAGTATCGAACGATCCTTTAACCAAAACATTTCTTTTAAATATATTTTTGGAATTGAAATCTTAACTTCAAAAATTTTCAAAAGACAGAATTCTGTTTCTAGGACAGAAATTTGGAACCCCTATTTATATGAAATTAGTAAAATATATATATTTTTCATGTTTTCCAAATATATGCTCTTTCACAAAAAGGAATAAAAAATATTGGTCATAGTTTGTACTTATCTAAGATAGTTTTGAATACAAGATTTTTAATTATTTCCAAATAGAATAAAAAAAACCAACAATTTGTAAATACAAAATTCAAATAAAAATGTCTAATTTTTAAAAAATAGATGAATGATAATTTTATTTAAATCTAAATATTAATTAATATTATAAAAGCTTTAGTACACATTATATACTAATGTATATAAAAGTTAAAAAAAAGAATTTGAAATTTTTAAAATAGTCTTCAATCCGAATGCAATTTATATTTTAACACAGCAGAATGATTTTTTAGTTTATGGTAATTTAATAAATTCAGTTAAAACATGATTAAATATCTTAATGTCTGGTGTATTTTAAGTTTAATGAATATAATGAAAATATAACTATTTAGAGAAATTATTTTTAATTATTTGACAGTAATTTTTAGATATGTAAAGAATAGAATGAAAAGTTTTGCAGTACTTGACTATTTTTTTTTCTTTATTTATTTATTTCATTTCTGTATAGGAAATTTTTTTTTCAGTTTAAGTAAATTCCATATATAAATTTAATATTTTAATAGTCATTTTAAATGCATCGATTAAAATTCAAATTAAATGGTTAGTTAAGTAAAAACCTTATTAAAAAAACATTTAAAGAATATTTATGAAAGGAATTCAAAATGCAAAAATAATTTAATACTTTTTTTTACACTCAAAATCAAACAGTTCAGTAGTTTGTCATGGAATTATGTAACATGGTTGCCAACTAAACTGGTAAATTGATATTTTGAATACTATTCATCCTTTATTTTTTCTCCAAATCACTAATGACATTGCAACTTAACTGACAATTTTTCTCGTTGCATTACTAAGGACCAATATATTTTGAATTATGTTTTGCTACATGAGAAAGTCAAAGTGAAAAATTTATTAATTATTAAAAGTAAATTTTCCCAAGGATAAATTTAAATATGATAATATACACAACATAAAAATTTTAGTTATATTTAAATTATAAGTACCCCTGTTTCTCATTCAGTTCAAATATCTTTTTTTATTTGATTGAAAACAGGAGTTTTTGATATTATGTATCTCTAACATAAATTGATTTGAACTTTACACCTTTTTAAGTATATTGTGATTAGAATTTAATATAAATTCCTAATCACAATATATATATATGATTAGGAATTTATATTAAATTACTAAATCATATATATATTGTAATGAAAAATTATTATAAATTAACACTTATTGATTCTTAATTATAATATTTATTTTTATTAAAATATTAAGGTTTTTCTTAATTTCTTTCAAGTTTTTCAACAAAAACATGTGAAATATGTGTGCATTTAAATGTAGAGTAATTAGTTCTAAATTCAAAATTTCTTTTGTTGGAATAATTTCAAAAGGAATTTATAACCAAATCTAATAAGAAAATAGAATTTTTCTTCTGCTTGAGATGAGGTGGTTATAATCTAATTACAGGAATTCAAAAGTTGTGAACAAATCAATAAATTCAATAAATATTACTAAAACAACTGAATTTCAACACTTTTACAAATTTAAAAATAGATAAAATTCATAATTTGTATTTTAACAAACTTAATAAAATCTACAAATAATAAGAAAAAAAATTTTATTTCAGATTCTGCAACATATTTTGGAGACAGTTCATTAAAAATGAAAGACTATTTGAGATTTTCAGAACGGGGAAAAAAATACCTTCTTTTCCAAAACATGTTAAAAGTGTTTAAAGCCCAAATGTATCACTGTAATTTTTACAGTATTTGTTTATTGTTGAATTTTTTAATTTATCTATTTTAACGTATGCAACACAGCTTGTTTAAAGAATGAAACTTTAAATAATAAATTAGATTTGTGTGTAAGACACTAAATATTTTTCAATGATTTACTAACTTTTTATAATGACTAACATTGTAAGAATTGTTTGGAATGTGAATACTTAATCATATTATTACAAAAAACTATTTATAACAATAAAAACTCATTTCAGGCTTAATTTAATACTATAAATAATAATGAACATCATATAGAGCTGAATCTAACTTTGTGATAACTTGTAAATAAACTTTGCAGATTTAGTTTTTAGTTTATGTACTTTATTTTTATGCAATTTTATTTAATTTCTCAAGACACACAAATTAAGTAACACAAGTATAATATTTAAAATTTTTGTAAGTATTGTATGGAAAAAGTATAACTAGTAGTAAAGTTTTAACTTCAAATCATGACAGTTTAAAAAGTTCCATCTTCAAATTTGTCTAATTTATTACAGTTGATCAACTAAATGAATTTAATTATTATTCCTGAATAATCAATGAAATGCATTTTTTAGTGTTAGTTTGTGCAAGAACAGACCATAAATTGTAGAAAAAACAAAAATGATAGACTGCTTTATTATGATTAAATATCTTTACTACATTTTCCCTCTAATGAACTGATGTTTCTTTATTTGATACACAGATGTAAATTTTATTTCATTATTGTCAAGATGACTAGCATAATAGCTTGTAAAAATTTATGAATCTTTAATGAATTTTAATGATTCTATGTGCATAAAAAAGTCATAGCAGCATATACTTGGGCATTTTTAAAAAGTGAAATTCAACAAAATAAAAAATATTGATATAATGATTGATACAACATAATATACAGACTAAATTTTAGAGCTGCTCAAATAAATTCTTATTTTAAGAAACATATAAACTATAAAACATTTTATATCACACTCATCTTATTGGGTGACTAAATGAATATCTATATAATGCTGAGCAAATTTTCAGTCTTATAAGGTTACCCTTTCTAAAAAATAAAGGGTACAGATAACACTTATTCTCTTATAAACTTACATGTATACAGAGTGTGTTTTAAATTTTTTTCAAAATTAAACAACATACATAAAATGCCCAGGGATAAAATAAATATTAAAATTTTAAACAAATTAAATGTAAAAGAAAATTAATATTAATTATGTATTTTAAAACATAATATTTGATACCAAATAAAGAAAAGGCACTAGATTTGATAGGACAGTTTAAATTAAATAATATCACACAAATATTGTCATCACACATTTAAGAAAATTTTTACAACATTTTCATATATATATATTTCTTTCAGTTTATAAGTATATATATTATTTTCTTTTCTTAGGCATTTATGAAGCAAATTCAACAATTTTAAGCATCGTTTTCAACATTCTATTTTCTTTTTTATACACAATTGCTTTTCTTTTTTCTAAATACAATACTTCACAACAATAACAGCTCTTTTCATATAGCTACTTATCAAATTTATATAGGCACGAGTTAGAAAAAAACTGTTCTTCTAATACACTCAGACATTTTATTTCCATTCCAATAAGCATATTTTACGACATTTTTAAAATAATGAACAATTAATATTTTTAAATTAAAAATATCAAAATTATATAAATGCATGTTTATTTTTATTCAAAATTAACAAAGTGGTAACAATAGTCTTCTAATGTTTCTAAAAGACTAAAATTAAAAATCTATTTCATTTAACAATATTAAATTTTAGACTTTTATTACCAAAAGCATTTTAATAAGAAGCAATTTTATTATTGTAACCCTTTACAGGCATAATATAACTATCACTTTTTTAATTTGTCCTTCTCCAATCTAGTAGATAAATTAGCTGATTTTTTTTTAAAAAAAAATATACAAGGAAAAAATATGCCAAACATTAGACTTTCAATTTCAATAGAAATATCTCAAAAGAAAAAATTTAAGCATGATTTCTTTACTAAATTTGAACAATTTTAAGTAAAAAATTCACCTAAAATTACTCTACAAATTTGAATATATTCAGTCTTGTATTGTTAAAAATTTTCTTTCAACAATTATGTTCAGAATTTTGGTCTTTCTCACCCATGAAAGTTTGATAGCAGGAAAAAAAAAACTAAAAATCCACACTTAAAGTTTCTCAACATCCATATAAATGGCTAAAAAATACATAGCCAAAGCTGCCTACTTCTAAAGGAATCAAAATGTGAGACGTGTATAGTCTATTTTAAATATTAATAAAGTAACAATGAAATAGCCAGCTGCAATAAAATATTGATAAGGAAAATGTATAGAAATCTGCATACATATATTTTGCATTATGTCATCACAATTGGCACAGAGAATTAGAATTAAGTTTAACTTAAAAAAAAAAAAATTAAAGAGCAATATATTTAAGATAAACATTTTTAAAACTTAGTATAAAAATATTTTTATTCATAAAAATAATATTTTAATAACTTAAATTTTTTTTTTTTTTTAAATTTCATATATCATGGAATAGTTAAATTAGTATGCGGCAATTGTGACAACATAATGATCCATTAATAAGAGTTAAACAATAAGAAACAATAGCAAAATATAAGAAGGCATATATAGAAGCACAAAATTCAAATTAGATATAAAAAGAAATATGTAATTTTGCATAAAAATAAATGCATTAAGTGTTAAATTTTGAAGTATTAAAGTGAATTTATACACTGCCACAAAACCATAATTATGAACAATGAGATCATGCAGCCTAATTCATAAAATTTATTGATAAAAATGTATAATTTCAAACATAAACATCAGTAAGCTCAAATTTACAAAAATACAGATTTTATAATTTCTAAAAAATGCAATATAAAAACTCAAATACCACCAACACAAATGAAAATTCAGCATACTAAATATGCCTTCAAATGTGTAAACAAAATTATCTAAAGAATATACAATAATAATAACACAAACAAAAAAATTCCCAATCCTTTGAATGAAAACACATTTGGTAATATTTGTCAGTCTAATGCAATTAAAATAAAGGTTTGTATGAAATACAGATCAGACACATTATAAGTTTAGATAATGGTATAATAATAAAACTATATACAAATTTTCAAACACATTCATTTCTTTTCTTGCAAGAGATTTATCATAATTAAATTTCAAAGTGTCATTTAAAAATATTATTAAACCTTCTTTCAATTATTTTTTTAAAATTTAAACAGTAAACTAAACTTTATACTATATTTTAACGAGTATTAAATAAAATATTTTTAGAAGCAATTCTTTTCACAAGAATTTAAAAACCATATATTATATATCTTAAAAAAATTAAACACCAAGGAACTTGATCTCTTTTAGACTTATATGTGAAAAATAAAGTTTATTAAATTTTCGAACACCTTTTCTCTCATTGCTTTAATCACATAAAAGGATTGGCAGTTTTGATTGTTTGTTTAAAAATCATGCATCATAAAGCCAAAACCTGGACAAACTGTGTTTTGACACCGTTTTCATCAGGTAATAAAGGAGAAGTCTATATACATAAGGAAACATAGATATACCCCAATCACAGTAAGCCATTTTGTGTCACAAATTAGATCTGACTCAATTTCTTTAGGAGAACTGCCATTGAGTAGAACAACTTGCAACTTGAATTGGAGCAAAGCAGCTGTTCTTAAAAGAGTATTTGTGCAGAGCAATCTAAAATAGAAAAAATTTATACTTGAAATTATATTTTTAACTGCTAGGCAATTAAGATCAACACATGTGCATACATAGCGCATAAAAATGAAAACCAAAGTCCTATATAGTGAATGATAAAAGATTTTATGCTAGATTAAGAGAATTACTTTTGGTATTTAAATTTCATTTATTTTAGAAAGAATATTATGTACATTGAAAAATAAATCTAGTTTTGATTATCAGCTAGACTTCTAATTTTTTAGATTTTTAACATTACTTAGAATTGAAGTATTTTGATAGATTCCATAACACTGATCAAGAAATTCATGGTAAATAAATTTGGAAAAAGTTCAAAGCAATGAAATTTACTTTCAAAATTTATGATAAAAGGGTAAACTGCAAGGAAACCTTTAAAAATGAATGAATGCATGCTGTTCAGAATTTTTTTTAAAATTTTATTCCAGGCCTTGGCATGACTGCCATTAGTCTGAAATGGACAGCCCAATAGAGTTCTGACAAGGTGAGAAAATTTTTCAGCTGAGTTGACAGTTGCTAAATCATTAATTCCAAAAACAGATTATATCTAAACATGTCAAATGCACTGCATAGTGGGCAAAAAAGTCGGGGTGTCTGCCAAACAAAAAATTTGCGTTAATATTTTAAAAGGTAGTTGGTGACACCAACAACTCAGGCAACAAAGGATGGAATTTTCCATTAAGTCACTCTCCAACTCTTTCCCTCAACTAAATCCCTAAAAACCCCTCTAAAATGCACTTTAAATCTAAGATCAATGATTCTTTTGACACTAATAGTGAACAGGTGGATCAGGCTGTGGAAGGTTTAGAAATTTTAATATGTGACAGGAAACTAACATGTTTAAAAATGTAAACAAGAATTATATGACAATAAAATAATTCAGACTGAATCATTTAAAAATCTTCATCTAAAGTATTGCTGAAATAAATTATTCAAATCCTCATTAATGCAAGAAAATATCGAATTTAAAAATTAGAATATAGTATGCTATTTCAGATAATGTGCAAACAAATAAACTTACCTAAAATCATTGAGAGCTGGACTGTTGTTGAATTTCTATTTTTTCCACAGTCATGTTAGGATTCATCATGGTTGCTTCTTGTATTGCTTCAGTAAGAGCTCTGTCATGATCAATAGGTTCGCCATCACTTTGAATAGTTATTTTCTGTTCCACTCTAGTTTCAACAACACCATCATGTTCCATCTTATACTAAAGAAAATTACATAAAAAAAAAATTAAGCCAAGTTTCAGAAAAACAAAGGTTTGAAATCAGTTACAATCATAAATCAACAATTCATATGGTAAAATAGCGTTTTGCATTTTTCTATCACTTATATACGTTGTCATTCAAATTAAATAATAAAAATTATTCTATAATTAAAAATGAAATTGTATATCATAATAATTTCACCTTAAATGAGGTAATTTCTAATGAATTTCATAAGTGAATCATAATCTCTTCAGAAAGCAACAATTTAAACCAAATCAATAATAAGGATAAAATGTTATACATTTTTATATACTGTTTTATAGAATATTAAAAAAGATAGCTCATGACTTTCCCTTACAGTTGAAAAAAGCTTTTAAAGATCCATTAAATAAAATAGGCATATTTGTGAAAATCTAGATTTTCTCCACCAATATACCTACCTAGAATTTTTTTTTTTTTTTTTTTTTTTTTTTTTAAAGTCAAATCTACAATTTTTCACCTCATATAATGGAAAATGAGGATTAAAAATATGTGAGTTTCAAATTCTTTACTTTCTCTTCTAATCAAGTATGTTCATAGCTGCCCTCAATGCTTTATTTATTAAATGATTTAATAATAAAAGTGAGAGGCTGCATATATAAATTGAGATGAAATTTTTTGTTCATAAGAAAATATTAAATATTTCAGTTTATTGCTTTGAATGCATGCCATATCATATATTAAGTTAAAATTATATTAAAAATAAAATTTTAATATATTATAAGGAAACAAGAATAAAAATGAACAAGAGAAACTATAATCTAAACAAAGCTGAAAAGCTAAAACTTTTATATTACATATTTATATTAGGTGAATGTTTGGTTTTTAGCAATTTATTCGTGTAATTAGATTTAAAATAAATTAATTATAAATGCATATCTAAATAAAGAACAATAAATCAATATTCTTCTGTAGAAATTTATTTTGGAGTAAGTTTGCATTACTATTTTTGTATTATATTGCATTCATTACAATGTTTTGTTTGTTAATCTTATTTCAAAATTCATATAATTTTTAAACAGGTTAGAAATACTATTATTATTACTATTTTTAAAATTTTCTAACTAGAAATCTAAGAAATATATCATTGGCATTAACCAATAGGATAAATTGATACATATTTGGATTTTTATCAGTATAAAACATATTTACATTTGATAAACTCATTGAATTTTTGGACGTACATACTAATTATTTTCATAAACTTCAGCTATGTAAGCTAATGGCTATCAGCTAATGGTAAGATACTTTTATATTCTATACACAATATTTTTTGATTAAATTTTAATTAAAGAGAATGGATTTTAATGATAAATAAATTGTAAAAATAAATGAAATGTAAGAATATGAAGATAAAAATATCAAATTGCAAAATCATTTTCACAGCAATATTATGAAAACTTAAAATATATTTCACTATTAATTAACTAAATATCAAAAAAAAAATTATAAGATTATTGCAAAAGTTACAGAAAAAAAACAATATGATTTTTGTAATGAATTACATTTATTTGAATTTAATATACTGGAGTGGATTCAATACACTTGCATTGAATGTACTCCAAGAGTTCCATGTAATGAATAATAGGGGTAAAAATGCTGTATGTACGCCAAAATATTAGGTACAAAGTTATCGAACATGCAAAATTGAACTTTAACTTACTGTTATAGTTTCAATGGTTTTTGTTTTACTAGAAACTGTTGAAGAACTGACTATTTCGCCATCTTCTGATAATGGTATGACATCTGGATCATTATCAAATTGAGGTGGGGGAGGCACAGGGAAGTTGACTTTCCTCATCTCTGTAGCAACCAGAGGGACAGAAGTCGTACTGTGCTGAGCATTATTCACTGAACTAGGATCATATTTGAATGCTTCAGTCTTCACAATGGCAGACTAGAACATGTTAAACAAGTATAAATTAGTATTTCTCAAGTATGCTCAAAAATAAAATTTCACAATTAGACGTGAGATAGTTTTCAAAATCATGGAATTCCTAGAATAAAAAATTGTAACAGAATGACAAAGTTCCTTAAAATTGATTTAAAATAAGATGGTTAAAAAAAAATATATTAAATACCTGAATATCATCTAATGTACCAGTCACTACTCTTGTACTTTTGGTAACCTGCTGGGTTATATTTTTTTCTTGGTTCATACTTGTCTTGGAAGATTTGGTTGACACAACTCCTTTGTCTGGTGATGCTGTAACTTCTGTACCAGATATTTGCTTACTTGACGTTGTTGTTACAGAACTGGTGGCAGTACTTGAGGATTCTGTCACAATAGTCGGACCTTTCCAGCTTTCAGCCTAGTTCATTAAAAGTTTCTTTTAAAAACAATGTATTTTACATAAAATAGGGAAAAATATTAAAGTACAGAAAATTTTAATAATTAAAATGGTTGTATAAAATTTTTACTTCTATGATTCACAAAAATGATACAATATCTTAACAATAGTCTGTCTACCCCATTGTTAAAATAATTGAGCTGACTAAGCAAATCTAATACATTGTGAGTTTTTTCTTGTGTGATTTGTTGAAGACAAAATGTTTGTTTCCATTTTCTAATGGAATTACAGCAATTCACTAAATGAAAATTAGATAATTACAGTTTCTCTAATTATAATGTTCACAAGTATATTACTTTTGGTTCTATCTTTTTTTTAACAACCTGCACAGATTATAAATCATTTAAATTTCATAATACTAACCTTAATACAATAATAGAATAAAAAAGACCAAATTCATGAATAAATCAAACACATTTTAAAACTTAAAACAAAAGTTTAATTCCTTAACATTTTACATATTGTTACTATCATATTTTCAATATTTTATTTGACTAGATATTTAAATATTTTTGCAAAAACAGGGAAGTGAATAACAAATTCATAAAATTCTGGAAATATATTTAACAAAATAGAAAACAAAAGTTTTTTTTTTTTCATTAAAATTTAATTTAAAAAATGTAACATTTCCTCTTATATATTGAGAATCCTCGTAAAAAATAAATTCATCAACTATAAAAAAGAAATTACACTTGTTTCCCTTTATTTGATTATTTTAAAAATGCTTTTAAAGTTACTTTATAAGAACACAGTATTTCGGAAATTGCCTAGCTAAGATATTAAAATATTTGGATACTATTTACAGCTAAGTGCTTCTCAATTTCTTAAATTCTAGTGTTAAAATTATATCTCAAAATAACATTTAAATTCTTCCAATGAGATGAGGTTTTATTTTTTCACTCTATCATCATTTTTTAACATAAGGTTAATTTATGTAGGATCAACAATTTAAAGTGGACTCCAAAACTACTATAAACATTCATGCCCAAGGAAGTATCAACCCAACAAATTATTGAACTGAAAAATAACTGTTCAGTTGCAAGTTCAATGTCTTAATGAAGTAAAAAGAGAGAGAACACCATGCAAATGATTAAAAAATATTCCTGAAAAAGTTACAGAATATTGAAACTTAACTTTTTTTCTTGGCAAAAAAAGCACTCCTAATAATAAAAACAATTTTAAGAATATCTTACTATTCATGCAATTTTAATAATTAATCTAGTCCTAAGGAAAAATAAAAAAATGAATTTAAAATAAAATATATAACCTCAATAGTTGGCCTTGATTGATTGCTTTCACCTGCATGCCTTTGCTTGCTTCTAGGACTTGAGTAAGGAGAGCCCTCCAATTCCAAAACAGCAGTTTCAGAACTGAAGGAAACATCTTTTGAATTGTCAATTGGAAAAGATCCAGCATTGCCTTTTAGTGATCGATTCGGCGTTGATGTTACTAGGCCTTCAGGAATACCTACATTTTCTGCAGATATGTCTTTAGCATATTCTTTTTCCATATCCTCTGAAGAACTACTAGATGAAGAAGACAATGAACTATCATCAGCTTGATCTTTCTTGGATTTTTTTTTAATAATTTTTGAAAGAGACAATTTTGGTTTTTTGAATTTCTGATCTTTGTGTAAGCTTTCTTTACTTTTAGTTTTGGAATCTTTCTCCTTTGTTTCTTCAACAGATTCAGGATTCTTGCTTTCTTCAACAGGAATTTCTGATTCTTTTAATTCCTGTGAACTTTTTTCTTTGTCAGGAGATACAGCTCCTTTATCTTTCTTATCCAATTTACTATCAGATTTACTCTTTTTTTCCAACTTCTCTTTGGCTTTTCTCTCTTTTGCCTCCTTTTCTTTCAACTTTTTCTCTTCCTTAGCTTTTCTTTTAGCTTCTTCTTTCTCTTCTTTTTCTTTCAATTTCCTTTTTTGTTCTTCTTCTTTAGCCTCTTTTTCCTTTTGCTTTTTCTCAGCTTCCTTTTGTTTCTTTTCCTCCTCTTTAGATTTTTTATCTGTATCTTTTACTGAATCTTTAGATTTGCTTTTCTTTGAGAATGAAAGCCTCAGTTTATTTTCTTTTTCTTTTTCAGACTCGTCTTTTACAACTTTCTCTTCCTCATCAGACAAAATGTGACTTTCAGCAGCTATTTTATCAGGTACTTCTTTAAAATTCTCAACAACTATTTCATCAACTTGCAAATCAGCTTCAATATTAGAGTCCCTTTTATTAGGAGTATTTTCAGTTGAGCTTTTAGTAGATTTATTTGATTTATTATCTTTTTCTTCTTTCTTTTTACTTTTGTCTTCTTTCTTTTTATCTTTTGCCTTTTTTTCTTCCTGTTTTTTAGGCTTCTCTTTTGTTGGCCCTTTCTTAAACATCGATAGACTTAGCTTTTGTTTTTGCTCAACTTTTGGAATTATTTCCAAGTTTTCTTTATTTTTTATTAACTCTTCATCTTTGGAATCATCCCACTTCAGAGATTCATCAATAGTTGTATCATTCCATTCTGAAGACACATCTTGAATGCGATTGTCTTCATTAAGAACTTGAGGTGACAGTACTATTTCATTTCGAGAGGTGTCATTCTCTGTGTCAGTCTCTGGAGGTACATAGGTAAAAGCTAAGCCCTTTGCACGTTTCCCACCAGGAGAAGATTTCAATATCACAGTTTCAGCAGGAACTGGAGAAACATTGCCACTTTTTTGACCTTCATAAGAGAAACCATGTTCTGCAGGACTAAAAGGTGTTTTTTGTTCATTAGTATTAACTTCATAAATATACTCTTTGGTATAAGGAGTTGGTTTTCCAGTGAAAAGAGAAGTTGGCCGCTGAGTATCACGATTCTGAGGAGTTTGTTCATCAGTTCTTACATCAGCTCCTTTAACATCAGCAGAAGGAGATTCTATAGTTTGAATATTTTTAGTCTAAAACCAAGAGTCAAACAAAAATGATCATGCAAGAGGGATGATGTTTCCATAAACAGGAAATGGTTGGGAAGATTGAACATGCAAAGGAAAGAAAAAATAAGACAAACTAAATTAAAACGTAAATTAATAAAAATATATACTATTAAAGCAAAATTAAAATACGCATATATATCATGCTTTTATTACACGATAAAATTATATAACTCCAAAATATAACACATTAAAGTTGAAACAATATCATTTATAATGCAACTTATGAATTATTTTATAAAATACTACCTTCCTCAATCTGAGATAATTCACTAAAAATAAAGCATTTTTAATAAAGATTAGAGAATGATGAGTTTCTCATTCAATGATAACTTTGTCACTCAACACATTTTTCTCTTTTTCCTTTTTTTTAAAATGAATTTCACTAATCAGAACAGGATCTATAGTTTAAAGTGGATGCTGAGCTCTTAAAAGCATCCATGCTCAAGGGGGAATTCGGAGCCACACACTGTTAAACCAAAGACAAGAGAAGTAACCTCTCAACTGCTAGTTCAGCTTGGATGGAAAAGCTAATAACAAGAACTACAGTAAAAATTTCCTTCAAGTTAAATTAAACACAAATATTCATTTTTCACGATACTAATTTTATCAAAACAGTTTTGCATTACCTCTTCATTTCCTCTTTTGTAAGGCTCCTGGGACAGAGTTTTGACTTCAACTTTTTCAGTAACCTCTGGGGGAACAGGGGACTTTCCTCTTCCACCTGCTTTGCGTAAATCCATTGGTAGCATAACAGCTACACCACCAACTGGTTTCTAATACAAATGAATGTGTAAAGAATATTAGAATTAATTACTGTATTTTTAAATAGTTTTATTTTACATCAAATAGAAAATCATTTCATTTTATACAAATCAAAAATGTTTAAAACTTGAACTAATTTCAGAAATAAAATTTTATCATAAACAAAAATAAGTATCTTAAGAATTTTAACTATATAAACGAATAAATTTTGGAATTTTAATAAGATATAAACTACTGAAAAAATAGCAAAGCTACTGTCAAAATCTTCAGAAAACAAATGCAATATTATCTAACAAAGTCTACTTAAAAAGACAATTCACACTCCTCTACAAACCTTGAGAAGTTGAAATAAAAATTTTGAAAATTCTCTTTTACAGGAAAAATATGAAGTAACATACTTAAATAGAATATAAAAATGTATTTATTGAAATACAAAAATCGATCCAGTCAAACTATTTGATATTTTTATAAAACAGATAAATAACAATAATACAAGAGCTTTGATATGCTGAATAAATATTAAGGTATTAATAAATAAATCAGCCATTATGAATTTTTAATACTTATGATGCCTGACATTGTTATATTTCATACTTAAGTAGTGATTTTTTTCTTTCTGGGGGACTTTTTTTTTTGCATGAAAAAATTTACTAAAAACATTCATTAAAGAGAAATTGTTTCACACAGTCAGAGCTTTACCATCTCTTAATTCATTAAATCCTAAACATTATAGGTAAAATAATGGATGAAAAACTTGAATATTTAGTTTTTGTTTCCAAAAACTTTTGCATAAAAGATAATTTTTCTCCTTAATGCACATGTATACACACACAACATGTATACAAAATATATATACATAATATCATTTTTCTGTATATAATCAACAGATTGTGCTAAAAAAGTTTCAAATTTCAATGCCTATTATATGCTGTCATGGATAATCTGATAAAAAAATATTCGTCAACTGAAAAACTTCCATTAAATTTTGAAAGATACCATTTATGTTTTATAAAATGGATAACAGATGGCACTGAATGATTTCACAATTTGGTTCACATATGTCTGGAATAATTTGTTTTATCCAATTACGCTCAAGGATGAATTCATTTTTGAGCATAATTAGAAATTTGTTTAAGAAAAGGATTAATTCAATTCTTCGAAATTCATTTTCGAATGTACTTGAATTTGTTTATTTCCATTTTGTGTGATCTGAGAAGTTTTGTCCCGAAAATATTAATACATTGTCATGATTAAGCTAAAGACCATTAGTTACATGCCAGCATTGTTTTAATTGTGTTTAAATGGATGTAAACCAATGTAAATCTGCATTTTGTTCACCACTTGGTGGGGGGAAAAAAGCAAAAAATAAATTAAATAATAATGATAATAAATTCCAAGAGTTATAGTTGTCCTAAGATGTCTGATTTTTTTTAAAAAATGTTCTGAAATGTCTTTTTCCAAAATAAATCCTTAATTCCTGAATTTTTTTATAATATAATAATTAATATAATTAAATTTTTTTATAAATTTAGATTATTTTTTTTCAATTTTATTGCTTTGCACACAAACTTAATTTTATATAAAAATTGCATAAGTTTATTATATTTTAATACTAAATTTCTCTACTAGTGGGATACATTTTTAACTATTTTTTTCTCTCTGAAATAAAAAAGTGCTTTCCTTCAAACTGGCATCCATTATCCACAAATATATAGCATCACCAAAATTTAGTTTTGGCTTTACAAATTGATTCCTGTGTCTGCCTTTATAAACAAAGGATTCTATTTTTAATAATGAACACAACTTATAATGTAGAATTCATCAATGTTGATGCATAAGTTAAATTTGTGTATGTTGCCATTTTTAACAATTTTAATTAGTGAATTAACAAACATATCTTAACAAATTTAAAATTCCTATAATTATTTTAATTTTTTCATCTTTCAAACCAGTCAAAGTAAATAAAACTTTCTGATAAAAGACTGAAATAATAATAATCTTAATAAGACATGATGCTGAAGTGTCAACAATGTTTAATATGTAGAGTTCTTTGTGCGACAATGGCGCCAAAACATACTAATGTAAGGTAAACAAAAAATAAGCACAATATGAAAAGAAAAATTTATTTAAAATGCGCTATTCAAATTTTTTTTCATTTAAACATCAATAAAACAAATATGTATATTTTACTAAGTGACATTATCAACACTATATATTTTGGATAATTCACCATAAAAATGGCTGTGTGCCTTTTTTTAATTATAAGAAGTGGCCTTGTATATAATCTGCAGGAAAGTATGGTACATATATGGTACAGATAAAGACTTTATTTGCCTACATGTAAGCCATTAATACTATTTGTTATGTTTACTTCAGAATACTTTCAGATTGCTGAATAAATTCTATAAACAAGTTTGAGTTTCTAGAAAAATTAAGAGTGATCTTTAGAAAGCTGCATTATATAGGAATACTACATTAATTATTTATAGGCTTGACAACATTAAATATATAAGAAAGAAGAATATATGGCAAATATTGTATAACTTCTAAGATAGAAAAACATTTGTTAATGCATTTTAAGAAATTTTTATTTACTGATATATAACTTGGAAACATTGTTTTAAACAATCCAAAGGAAATTTTTAAAAATAAAGATTTAAAAAAACCTGAATTATTATTGAGTAAAATATAAGAAGTATGTCGATTTTATCTACCCAAATAAAAAAAGAGAACAAAAGGAAACACACTAAACATCAAGAAACATAGATTAAACAAGTCTTAACTAAACATACATTAAAATTTCTTTAAATAATAATTTGAAAGTTTATTAAATATTATACTTTACCATTTCTAATTTATTTCAATATCATATTTAAATGACTAGAATTTATTGCTTTAAAAATAATGTTCCAGATTAGTTGATAGCTGGAAAGATTTTTACTAAGTAAATCCAATTATTATTTGAATTCTATGTCACGAGGAGCTTTTAATGGCAATTAGTAAAATATATTATTCAAATTTATACACTGTGGGTCACCAAAATAAACAAGTTGAACCTTTTATTTCATGTAAAACAGTATTCAGTTTATTTCTTGGAAACTTATTTTTTGTTAATTCTATTCATCATTCATTTTTAATTTTATTCAATCTATTTCCTTCATTACAAGTTGTTCCATTTGATGAAAAGACAACATATAAGTAAAATTTCAAAGACAATATAGATTTTGTCCAACTGCTTGAGTGAAATAACATCAGAATCAATATCTCCTTCATAACTTACGGTATATATAAAATATATTAGGGATAACAAACATACATAAAATAACTATTTACAAGTGAAGAAACTTAAAATTAATGAATTATCATCCTTGAAACAACCATGTCTTACAAAAAAATAATGAATTTTCATTATTTAAATAAAATAGAATCATGAAATCACCAAAACTTTTCTACAGTTAAAATTTATGAAAATGTTCCAAACATCTTTTGCAAGCTTTAAAAATGCTAACTAAATGATATGCTGACTTAAAAAAGTTACAATGATTTTAAAATAAACTTTGCTTGTTAATAAGAGAAATACAATTAAACTTAATTACTGTGTGTGTTGGGTATAATATACAATCATTAACTAAGTTTATTTGCTCAATATATTGATCACTTATAACTTATGAATGATGGATGACAGTGAAATTAGAATACAGGACAAACAAACCCAATCAAATGAAGATGGCATAGGAAAAAAAAAAAAAAAAAAAAAACTAAGAATATTTTCCTATCACCTATTTTTTAGAAATGAGATACATTAAGAGATTTTCTTTAAAAACAAAAAAGTAAAATCAAAACTTTAATTAGAGTAATAAGTTTTTAGCTGCACCCTTATCTTTCTGTTCATGTAATGTTACAGTTTGTATCAGTATTTTTTATTATAGTTTCATTTCAAAGAAAACGTGTGACACAAGTATGATTTACTATATTATAAATGTTTTCAATAAGTTCAGATTATATAAAATATGATCAAAAATCCAGGTGTATGGTAAAACATTAAGAGTTGCTTCATTCTTTCCAATATATTTCAAATTACTGTGAAAACGAAAATCAAAAAATTGCCTTGAAAATTACTTTAAGTTACATTTTTCACTACTAATTTAAAGTAAATGCATAAAAGAAATAAAAATATTTAATTCGAAAAGAGCATAAATAAAAAGTATGTTCTATACAAAAATTTTTAAACAATTTTTTTTTTTTTTTTTTTTTTTTAAGACAAACTTTAAGTACATCATTTTTTCAAATTCACAAAAATATAGTGAAAGAAATTACATGTATAACAATAAGAATGAAATATACCTTGCTTTTCTTCTCTGTGTCCACTTCTTTAATTTTTTCTGAGCGTGGTGTTTCCTCTGGAGTGGTGGTCAGCGAGGCGGTCTCATCTATCTTTTCATCACTGGGGTAACCCCTGCTACTTGGAGGACCTGAAAGAGTGTGGCGCTTGCTTTCGTCTGGTCTTTGTGTTGGAGAGGGGCGCTCTCTAGAGTAGCCTGGGGCTGGGGAGGCACATATACACACATTTCAAAGTGGGAAAGGAAAGGGTATAAAAAGCAAAGCAGGTAGTAAACATAAGCATGCAAATTTAGTTTTCAATTATCGCAAAGCAGCTAAAATAAGAGTTAACATCTATATGCAGAAGCTATAAACTACAATTAACAGTACACATAAAATTTTAAAATATACACAAAGACAGATCACTTTTTAATATTCAAGGCATATTTTTCCATTTTATTTTAATATCAAAACGACATGTTTAACTTAGTGTTAGTGCTGATATAATTGCTCTGCCCACCAAATCAATTATTTGATTAAATTATGAAGCAGAGAAGTAAATCTCAATAAATATAAGCACTATCGTATTATTTTTATGGAAAAAAATATGTACACTCGATTTTTTCCAATACTTTTTCTCTGACAAAGAATTAACATTTTTGTTTACTTTCAATAACTAGAAAAATTTAGGTACATTAATTTAACATTTTTATTATGATTACCAGCACTAGTTCTGCATATAAGCATTATAGAAAAATAATGCATCCCACTATACTTAATAATGAAAATGATATTTAAAATTATTAAAAAAAATCACATCTTCAAATGAAGAATTTTAAATAAATGTTTCTCCATAAAAAAAAATACTAGAAAGCTTAATTTATTTGCAAATAGAACTTATACACACATAATCATATTGTTTCTCTTAAAAATAAAATTGTTTATTATTATTTTATTTTTTATTATGCTTATATTATTACATTATTTTTCTATAATGCTTATATGCAGAACTAGTGCAGGTAACCATAATAAAAATTTTTAATTAATGTACCTAAATTTTTCTAGTAAGAAATATATTTTATAATATTTAAGTTAAAAGTAAGATTTGGTTTGTTTGCCACTCAATTGTTATTTTTTGCACATGAGGGCTAATTAGACCAAAATTTTCAGAAGGTATCAATATTCCTTTTAAATATGTATTTTTTATTTTCAAAATTATTCTAAACCAAATATACCTATAATTATTTATATGCAACAGTGTCCAATTCTATTTGTAAATATAAATAATTGTCAAAATTAATAATTTTTATTTAAGTTAGAATAATATTTAATAACTACTTCAAAAGCCTTCAATGAATTTACAGCTATAACAGAAAATTTTCAAATAATCAATATTTTTCTATTCAAATAATCAATATTCTTTACATAACTGAATTGTATAAAGTAACAGATAATTTTAAAAATTTTAAATATATTCAAAACTTATCTATTAATTTATCGAGCATTTCAAAATGTGTATCCTCTTTTCAAATATATTTTTATAACATAAATATTTTTCAATCAGTATTTTAATGAAAATGGACAAATTCACATTTAGACCATCCATTGACAAATGGAGTTGTTCACTTGCTCCTAATTCTAAGTAATTCTCCCTTTTTCAAACAAAATTTCTCTAGTTGAGTGACAAAAAATTCGAAGAGTAATACCATGTTTTAAGAGCAACATTATCCTAAAGTCTTTTCTGACAATCTAATTGTTTTGTCTGCAGATAATTATTTGTGTTCTCAAAGAGACGAATATAATTAGAAGCATTCTTAATTTTTTCCCCAATAAGTTAGAAAAATAAGGTGCAATCCCAAAAACTGTTAAATAGCCCCCTTTTTTTACCACAACTGAATTGCTTTTCAATAGATGTATCTGGAAACATTGTTTGAAAGAGAATTCATATTGCTACAAAAACTGTAGTTGAATCCACTGTTTAAAATTTTAAGGATCCATAGAATTTCAGCTTTTAATTTATTTCTTCAAAAAATATTTTAATATATAATCTTAAAACATGCTTTGTGTTCACATCCTTTAACAGAAACAACGGCAGAGAAATTTTTTTTAATCAACAGATTTTTCTGCAGACACTGCCTGCTCTAAGAAATACACGTTTCTTCCTCCCCCCTTTTATATGGGATTAAGCTGATTCGTCCATATTTAAAATGCAGAAGTTTTTCTTGCAAAATAGGAAAATGCAAGTGTTTTTCCTGAATCATACAAAAGCCTATCTTTATATGACTTTTCCAGGGTTTACATGTCATTGGAAAGTGCCAATCCTCCTAATTTAAACAAAATGAAATTTATTTAAACAAAATGAAATCCTAATTTAAACAAGAATCAAAACAAAAAACATTCAAACTTGACCAAATTCCCCCATAAGTGTTTACTTAGAAGACATTAATAACAAAAAATAAATAATAAATAAAAATCAGATATTTCACATGATTTCAAAAATAAACTTTTATTTCAGTAAGAATTAGAGGATCTCCAACATTAAAAAAAGGTGCCAAAAATAGATAAAATGGAGACAGGAACTAAATTTCAAACTGCACAATTAACTTCAAAATGAACAGTATATAAGATCCAGCCAGTAATATTTTAATAGTTAGAAAATAACATATATATTTGACAAGATGAAAAAAGATGAAAGATTTTGTTATTAAAGAGCTCCAAGCCAACTTACTTTTTGCATAATGAGACCTGCAGTTTAAAGTGGATTTTGACTCACTATAAACAATCATATCCAAGGCAAGAAAATATCAAATGAACTATTAAAATAAAGGCCAGAGAACTGACCATTAAGATACCAGCTTGGCATTATGTGTCCATAATCACTAAACAGAAAATGTTTTTCAAAATGAATATTATAAGTGAAGAATATTACCAATACAAATTTAACACCATGGTTTAAAAAAAAGGTACCTCAAAGACCTGTGAGTTGTAAAAATAACTAGCAAGTTGTATAAATTTTTCAAACATCAATGAACACAATGTTTCTGCTTATCATCTTATAAAGTATGATGCAAAGTATCAGAAAACAAAGAAAAGGCTTCAAACAAAAATGATAAAAATAAAAAGATTATTAAACAATCTTCCTAGTTGAGAACAAACCTAATTTGATACAAAAATTGGGGTAATTTCAATGAAATGTTATAGGAAATTTATTCCAATCTTTATAAATATGAGAAAAACTTTATGAAAAATGTGATCGCAGAAACTAGAATTAAACTTTTTTTAGTTTAAACTATAAGCTCAAT
Organism: Latrodectus elegans; assembly: GCA_030067965.1. Taxonomy (NCBI): domain Eukaryota; kingdom Metazoa; phylum Arthropoda; class Arachnida; order Araneae; family Theridiidae; genus Latrodectus; species Latrodectus elegans. The sequence goes on along the minus strand of CM057820.1, from coordinate 88,817,357 downwards.
CAATGGAACGGGAACATAAATTACTGTTTTTTCTATAATTAAATTTACTATTTAGCAATTTATTGAAAACCAAGTGTTTGAAAAGAAAAACTAGGTTATGTTACATAATACTTATAACAAAAAATTTATTAGGAAATAAATATAATTTATTACAAATCTTTATATGACAGGTTAGATTTGATTTACAACAGTTACTTTAATTCAAAAGATATTTTGATTGACACAACATTTTAAAATACATTTCCAATTATTATACACAGTCACAATTGCTGGTTAGAACCCACAATTGAACAGAAGAGAACAAAACATGATAATTTGTTAACCAGATCTATTTTTTCATAAAAGAAAAGCTTAAGTTTGTATCATTTAACCTCCTAATTAATCATAAATTCAAGTAACACTACATACAAATTACACAATATTTAACATATCCAAATTTCTTTTAAAATAAAGAAATTAATTATTTATTCCACACCCAGATACCCTCATTGTTATTTCCGAAACAAATTAAAAAACCCATAATACATTTAGTGAAACTAAATTTATTATTAATATTATATTAAAATAATAAATTTTACAGCAATCTAACAAAATAACATAGGAATAAATAACAAGCACCAACAATGTAACCGATTCCTTGATAAATCTTCACCATACATTTTATAAAACTTTCTTATCTCACAATAAAAATGCAAAGAATATTGAATTAGATGTTTGACTTGGCAATACTATAAAGCTAAAGCCTTGCAATTACAAATAATACAATCATGGTTAGTAAGAGGCAGAGGGTAAATAGTTAAGGTAAGAATTTTAAATACAAAACGTGTTATTGCCACTCTAAAGAGTACAAAAGGGAATAAAATTGGACAATATAAATACTTAAATTGATATCACTTTGGATAAAGACAGTATAATTTTATATCCTAAAAGTTAAGTTTTTGTCATAAACTTGGAATTTTTGTCATTCTGAATTTTTCACATGTTAAAAAAACATGAACATAGTTACTTTAAAAGAAATATTAAATATTTTAAATAGTAATTTTATTCATACAACTTCATATACTACTGTCTTTTGCCAAATTAATGATGCACAAAAAATATACCACATATTATATATACTCAAGCACCCACACACACAGATATATATTGTATCACTCATTATGCCCAGTGTAATTAGACTCTATCATAATTTTTTAAAGGAGGAAATACATCAAATAGAAAGTAAAAGAGTGTTTGTGATTAATTTTATTGTACACATGTCAAAGAAAATACTACTAATGTAATATAAAGGAAAAAATTGAAATTTTACTTGTTTTAAAATTTTGTATCACTACCACAAAGGAAAAATCAATTTCATTATATCAAGAAATAGTAACGGATATTTTCATACAATTTCATGGACAGAAAAATATACCTTTAATGATTTTTAAAAAGCATGATTAATTAGGTCAAAGTATAATACTAAGTGGGAGAATTCCAGAAATTATCATGAATTGATATACTAAAGAATCAAATATCAAATTACAATTTTAAAAAACAAAATTTTCAGCAACAATTTGTAATAAATTAAAATCTAGTTACACAGGTATGAAATAGCTTTAAAGAAATTGAAATTTAACTTCTCTAAAATTGATGGGTACAGAAAAAACCAAAAATTCAAAGGTAAACAGTATCAATCAACAAAGAAAATATGACAAAATGAAATATCTTTTCAATTATTTAAAGGACTGATAATACTAATCTACAATAAATTAAAGGTGATATTAATCAAGATATTTTATTGCTTTATGTAAGAGTTGCTTGCCATTCAAAAGCCATAAGTGCCAAATGTACCTGCACCGACAGCTTAAAGTAAATTCCAAACTGACAAGCCACTGAACTGCAAATTATAGCATTAACATTCAGCTGCAAATTTGTCTACAATATGCAAGATAGAAATTAAACATAAATCAGAACAATGTGACAACAACTGAGATAACTAGTCATTAACACAAGATCATAACTAGTAATAAAACATGGATACCTGCAAATAAATTCATATTAAGAATAGTCACCACAAACGTCTCAGTTTTTTTTATAATAAATGATAGATTTTTAGAAATATACAAATACTAAATATTTCTAAAGACTGAAATTTATTTGGATAATATTTTATAAATTGACATCTGAGTTATGAAGTTTTTTTTAATTATATGAGAATCAAATATGAAAAATTAATGAATATTAATAATTATAACAACTATTTTATGATAGAGTATTGAAATTTTTGAACATTTGTATGATAAAATTTGCCTTTTTCTATGAAATTACAACGTAATGCAGATTTAACCGTTCAAATTAAAAATGTCACGAATACACTGAAAGCAAATGTGTGTGTGAGAGAGAGTATAATAAATACAATATATATTTATAAATGCAAGTACATAACATATAAGTATGCATATTATATACACAAGAATTAAATAATAAAGAGCAAATTAAATAAAAATTATTTTATTTATTTTATTCATTACAATAAAATACTTTGAAAATCTTTTTTCATACAAAAAAAATGCAGTTTTTAAAATTGTATTTATTTACATTTATATTCAAAAATGTGTACAATAATAAGCTCTTTTTTTTTAATGATTAAATTGAATGATTCAGTCCAAGATAAATTCTAAAGCAAGAGAATTTTAATCTGCTCTTATTTAGAAGCTCATATCATAAATAGTATACCACATACCACCATCCATGCTTCTGGAAGCAAACCGCTTGTTACTCAATGTTCGTTCAAAATGAGGGGGTGGTCTTTCAATTAAAGCACTTGCCTGCCTTGTTTGATACTGAGTTCTGCCAGAATAGCGGAATTTGGATCCAAATCGAGGCAAGAAAAGCTTTGGCTTGGGGGGAACTTCTGGAGTTTTTAATCTAAATATGTGAACAAAATTTAAATATTAATAAACTTAAAAGTTACATATAAAATACTAAATTTGCAAAACAAAAATTGTTCGGAAAAGTCTGAAGATCTGAAAATATTGTGATATGAAGACTAGGAAATTTTTTTACAGAATTGCAGCTCTAAATATACTATATGCACATATTTATAAAATATGATATATACAACCATAAAAATAAATCATGAAAGTAACATGCTCTTGTCATTGAATTTGCAAGAAAAATACTACATACAGAGATATGCAAATGAGAAGTATTTCAAAGCATTTGCAGAAAAAAATATAAGCAACTTTTGTATAGCCTAAAAAAGAGAAACCTAACAGTATTCGTAAAAGTTATATTTGAGCATGAATTACTCAAATACAACTTTTGTACTACAACCTATGTAAAAGAAATTTGTACAACATATTGTCCAAATTTAAATATTGTCATTTGACAGCACAGAAAATTTCAAGTTTCCTTATTATTACACTGACAGTATTCTGATCTAATTGATTTAGTCCACATAAACATTGAGTATATCATACACATATATAACTGCTAAGTTATTCTGAATGATATATAGAAAATCAGCATACACAACTTAGGCAAAGATACATCAATATCTCAATATTATAGGACCATATAGAGGCAAAATTTTGGACATAGGCAGAAGGCCATGTTAATGCAAAAACATTAAAGCAACAGACTCTTCATATTATGATTTACACTAATCTTCCTCTGTTTACGTTTAATTCATTTGTATCAAATTTGAATTAAAACATAAGGTACTTAACATCTTCATGAAATTAATTAATAAAAAGTTTAACCAAAAAAATTACAAATTTTTTTTGCCGTAATTGTTCATACTTCCAAAACATACAAAAATTTTAATTTGTATTTAAAGCATTACACACACATTTAAACCCTAATTATATAAAAAAATTCTTAAAAGACCATTTGTATCAATAAATATTGCAAAGACAAATTAATAGTAAATTATCCTTTTACATTATGGAAAACAATAAATCCTTTTATGATGGGAAATTTAGGCTTCACAAGATTAGTACAATGATAGCATTGAATGAAGTTATAAATAACAGATAATTTGATCACTAGTTTTGTTTCTGGCATTGTAACTATTGATATTAAGAATCCTTTTAATATTACCTTTATTGGTAACATCACCCTAACATAAAAAATTTACAAAAAGTGTCAAAAAACATGTGAGGATTATAAGCTTGGGAAATCTTACAAATACTGAAACAGAAATCTTTATATGGACTATAATTGTATAGCTTTTAAATATTTATAAATTTTATATTGCTGATTATGAAATTTTAAAAAGTGGATAGGCTTTATTAAATAATTTTTCCAATAACAAGGAATAAATTACTTCCATCTTATTAAAACTAAATCAGAGTTCTTAACACTATATACATATAGGACCTAGGGCATAAGCTCGAATTTAACTTCAATAAATGTTTTTCCATAGAAATTTAAAAAGAGCAGAGAAATTAAAAGTACAAAAATAATTTAAAATCGTGAAATATATTGTGAAAAAATTTATTACTCCATAATTTTACAAAGGCTTCTCATACAAGAACTGAAACTTTTTTGGTTGATTAACGAAAAATTGTAAGGGAATGAGCTTCATAAATGGATAAAACCTAGAAACAGCTATAGCTGCACAAAAAAATTTTACCCAGAAATACAGAATGGTATTATAAGCCACAGTATTTAATACTGAAGTATTTTTTCCTTTAAATACTATCACATGTAGAATTAATGTATATTTATCTGAGCAAATATCTTCAATTGAAGCAAATGGTATCAAAATCCAGATGAACTATTAAGAGATCACAAGAAATTGATGAAACAACTAAGTTAACATTGCTTAGGCAATAAAAAACAATAAAAATCATAAAACATTCTTTTAAGAATGAAGAGAAACACCTTTTCAAAGAAGCAACAAATAAGGTTAATATCAATATTCAGGTTTTTATAGTGCACAATAAATTAAGACAAATAAGAGAAATATTTTTTATTATAAGCTATTTGCAGATTTAGATCTTGAAAAGCAAATGTCATTTGATTAGTGAAAAGCACTATTAAATAGCAAAATTTTTATAATCACTGGTTGCTTATTATTTGTAAAATAATCAAACTGCCCATTTTTTCCAAGGTATATTATATATATTTATACAAAAAATATATCTAATATTCTTTGACCCAACTAATTGGATATACTAATTGGATCAACTAATTGGATTTTTGTACAACTAAAGATTTTTAGAAAATGTAAGACACTAAAAAAATGCCACTTTACTCGCCCATCCATACTAATCTGATCTACTTGCATTACATCAGCTTATGAAATTAATAGTGAACTGCATCTAGTTGTAAATTCACAATTGAAATCTTTAGTTTCTCATAAGAGAGGTAAACAATGTGGAAACACAAACTAACATATATGATAAAAGAAAATTCTTGTTGCTTATGAATCCAATCAACATTTCAAATATATAGTGGAGGTTAGAGTGATAACAAATTATGCTAATATTTTCAACAAACAATTATTTTCTGTCAAAAGAATGATAAGCATTTCCCATGACAGGTGAGACAAATGGATTTTATATCTAAATTTATAACTTACAAACACAACATTTACCAAAAAAATCAGAATATTGTGGATCTTTTCTCACACAACTGCCATGAGTGTGCTATTACAACAATTTATTCTACAATTTCTACTCCAAGGAATATATGATGAAATAAATTCTTTAATATAATCAGATATCTCTGTGAGAGTAATTCTTTTAAGGTACAAAAAGGCAAATATTAAATTAAGTATAGATGTATCAAGTGGCAAGATATACCTGTATGTCTTAACCCATAATGATATATTTTTGTTTCTTTATGCAATATTGCTATAATATACAAGATTTCTAGCCTTCATATATTTTTGAATATTTGAAACACTGTATACATTAAAATTCAATCTGTGTTGCTAAGTGCTTTCTAGTACATCACTTTCGTTCACAAATGTTTTTGTTATTTTGATAACACCTTGTATGTTAGAAGTTATTTTCTCAAGTAGAATTAGTAAATTTTCAGAAGATTTCCAAATATACACAAGAGATAGCATATAAATATTTTAGTGTTAAAAAATATATTTTTATAATTTTTAAACAAATGGGACTGGTTAAATATTAGATAAAATATAAGAAGTTATATTAAGCAAAATTAATATTGGTATAGTTTATAAAATATAGTAAAAAGAAACTGACCTGAAAAATGTATGATGTTCAACACAAACTTTCCACAGACGTTTTGCTGCTTTATGATTTTGTAATTTAAAACCAATTGTACTTTCAAATTGCTCAAACTGAAATAAAATATAATCTTTTAAGAGTTACAACAAATTATGCGCAAAAACTCCAAAAATAAAACAAAGATATGAAAATTATTTAAAAAAATTATGTACAATTTGAGGTTTCATTTATTTTTTATTGAAATTTTTACATTATTTCATAGTCTGCAATTACTTTTATAGTGATTTCCATCCATACTGATATGTCCTGTTATTTACACTGCACATTTACAATCTGATTTACTGAAGATTAAAGTATTACCTTTTGATTATTATGATTTACACATGCAAATGTGTTGATTTTATATAAATTCAAAGTATATCAAAAGGGTTTTTTTTTTTGTATCAAATTATAAATCACAGGAACACCACAAAAATATTACAATTGCCCCTTTTTAAATTTAGAATGCAATTTAGCAGAAAAAAAATATAGTAACTAGTAATCCAGAAATAAACAAAAAAAACGAATATAGGAACTCATAATCCAGATTATAGTCCTGAGTCTTTTGGGGTACATACATTGCAATATTTATGAAAATAACTGGCACTGTTTTGCTATAGACACACTCACAACTTTCAACAAGAGTGTGTAGTGATAGATAAAACAAGTACTAGAATTCTTGATTTTAATGGAACTTTGCATTTTCAAAATGAACAAGGCTCAAAATTCTAGCAAGTTTTAAATTGTATTTATTTTGAAGAAATGAAATTTTTAGGTTTACATTTTGCTCTTTTGATACCATTCACTATAGAACAATTTATAAAGTAGTTACAAGTATAAAATGTAAGAATTTGGATTATCCATATTTGAGTATAGATATTCATGCATATATTAAAAATTATACATACACACAAAAATAAACATGTGCCTAATATAGACATCCTACAATTCAAGCTGTTGTTTAAAAACTCTCTCCAAAGACTATATATAATTTTTTTGAATAGAATAACAAAAACAAATTTAATTTAAAGAACATTTGTTGTTTAAATAACTATTTAACAATAGAATTAGATTCTAAATCATTTAAATTTATAAAAATGTTTGTATTTATGACATGTTAAAAAAAAACATTTTTTAACTAGAATAACAAATGACACATTTGATTTAGCAGAAAATAACCAGTCAGAATGTCATGAAGACATTATGCTTTCTCATTACTGCAATAAAATGTCAAAGACAAAATTTTGTATGATTAACTAAAATAATTAAATATTAAGAAATGATTTAAATAAAATAACAAGGATCAAAAATTTATTATTGAGAAACAATCAGAAAATAATTAAACCAGAATTGATAATGCGGAGCTAATACAGTTTTTTCTCATTGAGATTTAAAAGGAGAATAACAAGATATATACACATTGAATCATATGAACTATAATATTAAAAGCTTCTGATACATAGAATAGTAAAAAAGTGCAAACATTTAATTGAATAGAAAATAATACACAAGTCATGCAAACACTAAGCTTTCTTATTACTGGAAAATGGAATGGAATGAATTATTTTAAATCCAGATTTTCAATTATTGAGGACATAATATGAAATGTTATAACTTTCTCAAAAAATAATTCAAATAAAATTACATTAAATTAATTTTTCAAAATATAGCTATCAGAATATTAAGGAGAATATGTTGCATTTTTTCAATGAAATAATTTAGAATAACATATAATTTAACAAATAAACCAGATTTTAAAATATTAGGAAAAATATATAAATTAAATTTAATCTAGTAAAAAAAGATAAACTAGACATAATGCTATGCAAAGATAAGCAATTTAAAACATAAATGATAAATCAGGCTCATATTTATTAACCAAGTCTATAATCAGTAAAATAATTCTTAAAATAAGAAATAAGACAATTTTCAAGCTATTAATAATGACATCAAGATGAGATATTATGTTTCTATTATAATTATTGAGAATGAAAAATTTATGAAATCAGGTTTTAAATAATTGACTATACAATTTAATATATGAAATGTTTTGTGTTTTGCTTTTATTTAAAGAATTGTTTCTGTAAATAAAATATCAAATGACACAAAAATAATTTTGCAGAAATTAACCAGTCATAACATCATATGCAGATGATATGCTTTCTCATTACTGCAACTAAGAGTGGAAACTTGATGTTGCAATGAATTTAAGCTTAAAATCATAAGAACATTTAAAAAACTTGAAATATCCATGGATTTAAATAAATCGTTTAAAAAACTTGGATAAATATCACAAATTTCAAAAGAAAATAACCTTCCAAAAGAAATACAAATTTCAATTATGAAATTTCAAGTGTTTATATTAAATTAAATAATTCTTTAAATAAAAAGAAAAGATTCAAAACAATAATTTATAGCTTAAATATTCAAATATATATAAGTAAACCTGAAATTAATATAGCATAAAATTTAATTATTTCAAAATAAATAATTAATAAAATAAATGAGGATTTTAAAATTTTAAAATATTAATTGCTTTTTTTGTAATGAGTTTTGTGAAAATTTTTTAAAAACAATTGGAAAAGGAAACTTTAAATTTATAATTCAATAAAGATTTGAAGATAATACACATTTCTTAACCATGACAAAAAATTTTAAAATTTTCTTTGCTGGCACAATATGAACAAAACTTAATATCTTTGAATAATTTCTATATGACAAAGTACTTCAAAGCTTTATTGCTTTGTCAAATTTGTACACATGGACTAGTTTGATGCAACACAATGGACAATAAAAGCACAATGCAATTGCTCTCAATTGTTAAGTTTTTCATTAATAAATGATAAAAATTTTGCAAAAATAATTAAAAATATTTTATTCTATAATTATCAATGCTTTTGCTTAAATTAAATCCTAAATTAAAATTTTAGAAAAAACTAACATTTTTTAAGTTTAGGAAAATAAAATAATTTTGTATTTAAAAAGAAAGATCATAGAAAGTATTTTACTAAACAATTTTGAGTACTTGAAACAAAAAATTATTTTTTCAGAGCTGTTCTTCTGCAGTATGCAAGTCATCAAAAACTGCTTTATACTTTTATTTACCTATTCAAAATACAACTATCAAAGACAAGGCTAACATAAAACATATTTTTGAAACTATTTTTTTAATAAAAAACATGTTGCATAAACATAATAAAATAAAACATTTGATGTGGAATGAAAACTACAATTTCTCAAATGCAAACCCACATTTTAAAAATTCTGTGAATTCTGAATATTTTTTCAAATTTTTATTTAAGAGCACAAGAATAAAAAATCCTAACAAATAAAAGAACATTTAAAAAATAAAAAATATGCACAACAAATAAAAATATAGTTTTCAAAGGTAATACATTAATTTATTAAAATACATGAATGAATTAACAAAGTAAAAATTCCAAATAAATTAGTCCATTTAAGAAATGAAAAATTACATTGGAAATAGCAATTTTTTTTTTTTACCTAATTGCATTTACTTATTTTTAAAAGAGAAAATATAAGAATTGATTTTTAAAAAATTTGAGGGCAAGTATTAATTATTGAAAAATTATTTAACAGTTACTTATACCTTACTCACACTGTAACATAAACAATTTTCTTAAAACTGCAGAACACTGAAGTCAATTTATACAACCATTACAATAAATGAAACAAAAATTATGCTAATCAAAATTAACGATAAAAAAATACTTGCAAAAAAAATGTAGAAAATACTGTATTTTTTAATACAAATTTTTATTTTGGACACCAATCAAATAATTAAAATTTTAAATAAAAATTCAGAATGCTTAATTTTAAACACACACACATAAAAGTAGCATCTACTCACAAATCCAAGGAAAAAACTGAAATCCAAAAAATGACTCATTTTTTGGATTTCAGATAAAAGAATACATATATATAATTTGCAAAAATTGCAGTTCATGAATAAAATGTAATTCCCTGTTGAATCATCCAAATATGTGTTATTAGAAAGAATTTTTTATTAATATAATAGTAATAAGAGATAAAAAAAAACACAACTTAAAGCAATATTTTACAAAGTCTAATCATAAACACAAAAGCCTATAAATAATAATAATAAGATCATAAAAACATCAGTAAATTATTTGTATCTAGTTTTGTAAGAGACTTAAATATATTTGGTACTAAAAAATATACAAAAACAAAGGTGAGTAAACTTAAATTTTTAAGATCATATTAATAAAGTTGCATATACAAACCTCTCCAGGTCGAATCTTTATGTAGAAATTATTTCTTTTATAGGATATTTTCAAAATTTTTGGCCAAGCAAATCTATTAATACGTAAACGATCTCTGTATACTAGCAAACCAGAAGCACTAACTCCAAGCATAATGTCGATGCCTTCAGAATCTTTAGCTTGATGCAAGTCTACTCCATACATAGCCAATTTTTTTGCATTTTCTAAATAGTGCAGTTCTGCTTCTGCTGGAGTTTGACCTCTAAAAGTACACAAGTTAATTATTATCGCAATCTCATAAAATTTATATCAACCATACAAAATTAAAAATTTGAATTTTCTAATGATGAAAGAATAAAACTTACTTATGCTGTTTGTGCAATTCTACTACTTTTTCTTCTAATTCTGGGACTTGATTTGGGGCAAAATGAAATTCAGATAAATAATTATTCACATGTTCATCTGGATCATAATCACCTAGCTCTGACTGTACTAAATAGGATCCCAAAAGAGCATGTGTTACAAAAGAACATGGTAACCTAAAAAATTTCAGATTGGAAAGAAAAAAAAGATACCTTGAATAAATGAACGACAAACTAAGTTAAAGTTCTATATGGGGAAATATAAATTTTTTACAACAAAAGAAGTTATAATTAATAAAATTTTAAAATAACAATAAATGATTGGATGTAATACATAAAACATTAGAATTGTTCATATATTTGATTAATAAATTAATGGAAATAGCATTTAATGTTATTCTATAATAGCAAATAGAAAATCATTTTAGCATTCCAAAAACATGATAATTAATGTTACAGAACTATTTAAATATCAAAAGATTAAATAGAAAACTAAAGGATAACATAACTCTAAAACTTAAAAGCTAAAATCATTATGTAACAATTTGTCTTTTAAAGTTTTGGAATAAGAAAATTATTGTAACTTTTGCAAATATTCTATACTATATACACAATACCAGTATCATTGTAGATCAAATATAATAAAAGCAATACTTACTTTCCACAAAGAATGTCATTTCTAATTTGAAGACATAATTGATATCTATGAAAAAATAACTTTGTAAATACATTTTTTTTTACAAATTACTATTGATAATAAAAGTAATAAACAGAGAAAGCAAAACAAAGTTACCTTGTAATATCTTCCTGTAATTGAGCAGGGTCAGGGGGATAAAATTTAACTTCAAAACTAAACACCCAAGGATTATCTATGTAGATTGAGTTATTTTAGTAAAATAAGAAAAATTTAAAAAATATGCATAAAAAGAGATATACAAATGAATTAAAATGTTTAAAGAAGTAACATACTTACTTTTCATTTGTTTGCTTATTCTTTTATCAAAATTAAGCCAATTCTGAAAAAATGTAATTAGTTATCAAAAAGTAATGAAATAAAATATGTCAAAGAAAAATAATCACACGATTACTACTAACCCTTGCATCTTCTGGATCACGGTACGTAAGACCAAAATAATCTTTTTCCATAATGTTTAAAGATTCGCATATCTTGTCAAATAATTCGATTCCTTTTGCTCTTCTCTAAATATGCAGAAAACAAAAAGTTAAACAATAAAAATGAGAAAAATACTTGATGTTTTGTATAAATTTTATATGGAATACTTTGAACAATGATTCAATCACAAATATCAGACTTCATTAAATAAATTTTACTTTGAATATATTTTATATCATTAGAATCAGTAAAAAGTGAAATAACATAATTGAATCAATCTTTAAGCAGAAAATCTTATAATATTCAAGTTATAAAAACAATGCTATTACAACACATCAATTGTTATTATAGATTTGAGATAAAAAAAAATAAAAAAATAAAAAGTAAAAATTTGAAATACACAAGAAAAAATATAAGGGGTCTCAGCTCTTGTTTTTTCACTATCCATCTTTTACTTATCAATTTATCAAATTTAAAGTATAAAACTGAAATAATTGGAACAATAATAATAAATGATAATAATAATAAACATTATGATAGATTTCATTTAGTTTACAAATTTCTCAATCATCAAATTTAATAAGATTTTTCAAATGAAACAATCTGATGTAGAAGTCACAAAAGTGACTAATAAGACTCCCCAATAGATACTTGCACAGTATTTTTAATTAGAAGCATTAAATGATACAAAGAATAAAAAAATGAATATAAAGAGACAAATTTCTAACTTTGAAGTTTCTATTTTTCATGTCAAACTCTTTACTAATTTAAATAAAAAAATTAAATGTGAAAATTCATAAAATTTAGAAATTAGCTTAGCTGAAGCATAACTTAATTACTGAAAATAGCAAGTGTGATAGATTAAAAATATGAACTATTTACACACAGATCACAGTTAAAATAAATTCTGAAATATGCATTTAAGTGAAATAATAAATTTGAATGCATTTCTGCATGAATTTATTACAATTAAGATTGAAAATAGTAAAATAAATGAAATGCAGAGTTAAAAGTAACTTCTTTCCTCAAAAATCGAGAAAAATACAGAAGTAAAAAGATAAAAGATTGTGAAAAAAAGAGAATTTATTTTAATTTCTAAAAAGCACAACTGCAATGAAATGTAATATGTAAAAAGAGAAAATATATTAAGTATGTTAAAATTTTAATCAGAAACCTGATTTTAAACAATTGAACTTTAGTGTATTAAGAATGATAAAATCCTCAACAATTTTATTTATTAATATTACTATAAAATAAATTATATAGTTTATATATTATATTAAATTTTTGTATAACATTATCAAAATCTTCCAAAAACACTTATCTTGAATTTTCTTACAGTTGTTTTAAATTGTGTAAAAAATATATTGATTAATTATTACTTATATTTTAAAGCAATTAAAAAGAAAATATTATAACAAAATTTAAAACTAAGGAAAATTGTGTGAACATTTTTACAGTAAATATTTTTAAATTTAAAACCAAACAAAATTTTATAATTTTTAAAATTGTCTTCAATTAATACATATATTTATTTATTTATTTTTAATTTATAAAACCACTAAAATTATCTGAAACTTGATTTTTTAAACCTGCTTTTAAAAGTTTGCAGATATAAAAATCTCACATTTTAAAAAAATTATATCCATGTTTGAAATTGAGTAATACAGTAATTTCAAGTGCATGATAAATGGAATCAAATAAGTGACAGTCAATTACTTATTAAGAGAAAAATTTTAAGAAAATACAAACAAAAACAAATATTTTTTGACTTACCAAAGAGAAATATATGGAACATGGTGCTAAATTTTCAAATTAAATTTTACTCATAATTTACAATTTAAAATTAAAAACTATTTTCATTTCATTAACTATTACAAAGCAAAATATTTAAAGAAAATATTGTAAATAAAAAAATAACTCAATAAAAAATTTAGAATAAAAATTACTTACATTTATAGAAAATGAGAATATAAGTGCAAGTGAAAAAATTTAAAAATTGAATACTGCTTTCTTATTAACTAGAAAAACTCATTTGGTTACTACGTGCGTGTGCATGTGAAATTACTAATAAGAAAACACCACTAATTCAAAGAACTAAGTAGTTTTTTTTTTTTTTTTTTTTTTTTTTTTAAATTTTGATAAATACTTTTTATCAAAAATATTTAAACTGACTAGGTAAGCAAATATTATCACTAGCAAATTTATAAATATTACAAATAATTAAATCATATCAACTTAAAGTATTTAAGCATACAATCTTAAATTTTTTACAATAGATTTACACAACTAATTAAATGAGAAGCAATGTTTTATAAACATTACTTATAAGTAAGTTTAAAATAATGATTCAATAATTTAATTGAAATTTATACATCATTTAGCTTCCAGGTAGTAATTTTTTTAGCTAATTTATTGAATATATTGTAGAATTAAACAATCTATGTACTCAAGTCAAATTAGCTTCTAAATTATTTTACTTTTTATAATTCTTCCACTGTACATGTACTTTGTATAGCAAACAAACCAAACTGTGATTTTAAAATGAGCTAGCAGTCCGAAAAGAGTTAGCTTTAGAGGATAAACAAAATATTACTTCTTTTCCAATACACTGTGAAAAACTTAATTTTTTTAATACAAAGATTAATTTTTTAATAAAAAAATGCCATTAAAATTATAACACTTGAGAATTTAATACTTTAAAATAAAAATAAATTTACTTCCATCAAGAGTAAGTTTCCAACTGGGAGAAATGTTTAGAAAACAAAGTAATCTTGTTTATAATCTTAATATTAATCCAGCCCTGAGAAGGGCAACATATATATATAGGTAAGTTATACAATCCTTTTTATAATATACACAAGTAAAATTTAAAAAATTGTATAATTAATCTTAATGTAAGCTATATACAAACTCCACCAAAACATATTTAAAAATTATAGAATTGTTTTAGTTACCTGGATCCCTATACTTAAATAAGCTTAAAAATTTCTAAGATATAAAAATTTTACGTTTTTAAAAAAGTTACCTTTGAAAATAATTTTAATTGCATAATGTATGGAACTATAAATTACAAGCAATCTACTTCATTTATTAAGAGAAAAATTTAAAGAAAACAAGTAAAACACTTGTTTTACTTAAATTTTTATGAAATCTTATACAAAAAGTAAAACACATTTCAAATAAGGTGATATAAATAGTGAAATCAAAACATAATTTATGGTGCAAAAAAATTCAAATAAAATTTTACTTTCATTATATATTTCATAATTTAAATATATAAACTTTTTTATTTTGTAAAATACTCAAAATAGGTACTCTGTATTTTATAGAATAAACATTTAATATTTATATCCAATAAAGTACGTTTTGAACATATTATAAAACAGAAAGTACTTTTTACAAATTGGAGAAGAAGGAAGACAATATGAAAAAATGTCAATATAAAGACAAATATTTTTTCCTTTTATTTAAGAATGGAAAATATTTGCAATTTAATAGGAAATCAAAGAATTTAATGTCTATATAAATTAGCACCATTATGCTGTGTGAAGAACTAATTTATCTAGAGCATTTATATACAAAACACAATGGTGACCTTATGTTAAGATTATGATTCATCTTGGATTGAAATATCTCAGATTATACATGTTTAAAATATAAGATTCTGCAAGAAAAAATTTTCCTTTATATTTTCATCCCTTATAAAAATACCAAAAAAAAACTTGCTAAAAATTATAGAATAAAGTAAGAACAATAAAAACTTCAGTAAATTTGTAAAAAACACTAAAAATATAGAACATTTATATAAAATTCACAATAACATACGTCAATTTCTGTTTCATAATCTGTACCATCTAATAGCCGAACTCTACAAAGTCCTGGTTTGCCTTTTGATACAGACACCCGTCTTCCTTTAGGTGAGCTTTGTGAAGAGCTAGTTTCATTATCTTGAGCATTCTTTTTATCATCAGCAGAAGATTTTTGTTCTTCTGCATCACCTTTCTCTTCCGCCATTACTAACAAAAACTGTAATTAAAAAGATATATTAAATATAAACACACAACAATTACTAATTATCATCATCCAAATTTTATCAATCATACAAAATTTATAATTCATATATTCACAAAATATACATAATTTCTATCTATTTCAGCTGATAATATTTATTAAATAGTACTTTATTTGAAACACTTTAGAAAAAAATTTTAGGATCAATTATGATACTCATTTGGTATTTCTAATGCGAGTTCTGTTTTCAAATCACTTTATTTTTTTATAAAAAGTAAAATTAGATAATTATGCTAAGTAAGAATTTGCTTATGTGATACCAATTAAATTTATTCCTTTTAAATTATTAGTGATTTGTTTTCTACTTAGTCGTGACAAAAAAAAAAAACTCTTAAAAGCATAGCATTTTGTTTAACATTAAAAAATATTTTTGCGATTTGAAAATCTCTAAAATTAATGTCTCTTTTTTCCTTTCCCTAATTTTTCTCAATGAACCTTTTCAGAAAAATATTTTTTTTAATTTCTATTAGTTGGAAGTTTATGAAAGGAATGAGAGTTTATTCCTTAAACATAATGCAATCAAAATTACTATAAGTTCAAGCATTTAGAGGTTTAAGTTCTATCAATCAGCCTGGATGATGGAAACACGAGAAAAATGATTTACTCCTATGATGCACTATAGTTTTGTTAAAAGGCATGCAAACTTCTTAAGATTGAATTACTGTAACAGAGACAGCCTTGATGACGAGGAGACACAAATTATTGCAATCATTCACTAAAAGATGTGTGATCCAAAGGACTGGGAAAAGATCCAAAAAAATAATACGCATGTAAAACATTCAGTGGCATTCATTTATTTGAACATTGAGAGACTAAACATAAAAAATATTTAAGAATATATTTGTATCATAAATCAAGATAATTAACAGAATCACTTATGAATTACTCAAAGCCAAGACACAAATTTACTTTTAAATAAATTTTTAAAATCTATTTCAAAGCATATTCTAATAAAAAAAAAGTAATATATGCTACACTATTTCCAAGAAATTTTTCTCCCCTAAGGAAGCTTAAACAACGA
This sequence comes from Latrodectus elegans, assembly GCA_030067965.1. NCBI lineage: Eukaryota > Metazoa > Arthropoda > Arachnida > Araneae > Theridiidae > Latrodectus > Latrodectus elegans. Next base: position 88,800,312 of record CM057820.1, on the reverse strand, counting down.
TGTGTGTGTATGTATTAAATTATGTCATGTATTAAATTAATAAACATCTTCTTTGTATTGCTAAATAGAAAGCTCAAATGAAATTTTAAAAAATTACATAAAAAAAAATTTCAGCTTTTATGAAGTTAAGAAATGTGGAACAATAGGAAGTGTATTAAGATAAAAAATGATTTGTAAAAAAACAGATGTTTTATTTAGACTTTAGCCTACCAACTAAAGTCCAACAAAATACTAAATTCTAATTTTAAAAAAAAATGGAATAATATTTAAAAAGCTGACATTTATTGAATTTTCGTAATTTTTCATCTGTTACCCCCCTTAACTCTCATCGCACTAAAAAAAACATTAAAAGCATCATTTTTTTATTAACATCTTAAATCCAATTTCTGGTTACTATTAATTGCTATAATTTTTTTTATCATAACAGTATAATCAATAAACTTCACGATCGATTGAAACATGCAATAATTACAATTTCCATGAAATACTTAAGTTTTGGAGAATTGTTCTGATAATCTGGATGGTGTTAAAGTATTCCCAATACCAAGAAGGTTCGCTAATATTACTATCGTTTTATACATAAAAATAATATATATATTATTTCTTCATTTGAGTCTTCTCCCATTGGTGCCCCAGGTCCTTGGACCAATTGAAGCTGCTCTTTACCATGGAACCAGGTTTAAATCACTTACCTTTCACCAAAGTGAGAGGCTCTTTTTAGAGTGTCACTAGGGTGAGGCTTGAACAGCCTCACCCCAGTGATCTACCTCGATCTTTTTTTTTTTTTGTTTTTTTTTTTATTTTTTTTTTAGATTTTAAGGTATCCGATTTTTATTTTTGTGCCTTCTGGACATTCTTGGTTTTATGAAGATTGTGTTTAAAAATAACACTTCTTTTGAAAATGAATCTGAAAAATATTTCCACTCATAGAAAAGTATAAACTATATCAAGTTAATAATAATTTTAAAATGTGATATTTATCACTGCGTTATCTATTAAATTACGCGACTTGATTTTATATTTTGATCAATATTTCTTCTAAATTATTTTTACGTTAATAATAAATTCGATTAAATAAATGGGGAGAAATAAACTCACGAAAGTTTACTCAAAGAAAAGTTTGATTGTTATTAAAGACACTTCATAAATTTTATTCATTTACTATAGCATTAAATTTCGAAGAGCGTTGATATATAGTCAAATCTTTTGGCACAAATCTGACATGTTTCTAATTCAAATCCAGTTTATATATATATATGTATTTTTTTTTTTTTTTTTTCAGAATATGTATCCTGCTATGTTCTTTACTCCGTTTAATAACATAAATTTGCAGAATATATAACATAAATGAATTACTTTCCTACGGTATAACCTTTATATATTAAATTTAGGAATTGCTAACTTGCAAATTTTAAAATACCAATACTTAATGTTACGATGTCATTACATTAAATTACAAATTTTTATTAAATTTGAAGAAAAAACAAATTAATAAATTATTAGAAAATTAAATCTATACAAAATTAAATAGAAGGGTGGGAGGAAACGTACGTATCTTAGTTTCAGCTGATCACTAAATGAAGTTTAAATCTTTTTTTATTTAAATTTGCTTTACAATATTGAAATCAACGCTATTTATATTCAAACTACTTAGCGATATTGACATAACATTAGAAATTTATCTATGGAGAATAAATAAACACTTTTCATTATTAATGAAAAGTGTTTATGAAAAGTGTTAAAGTGTTTATATTTATATTAATGATTTTAATATAAATAAAATAATCTAACCATAAATTTTCTAACTTTATAGTTCATTTTGCTTGCAGAAATCAAAAAATTCAAATATCAATTATCTTCAAAATAAAAATATTTGCTTTTTCAAACTAAAACTCACAAACTATAATTTCAATATTTTTAACTAAAAAATAGATCATATTACTTTATTATGATTTCACAATAAAAAATAAGTCAAATTTATTGTAACAGATTTTTTTCGTAAAATTATCGATTAGAAAATAACTTAAGTTTTCCATTTTTATAAAAAATTGCAGACACTAATTTAAAAAACGATTCATATGGAAATTGCTTTCTTTATTGTGATATAGTCTTCAAAGCTAGAATTAAAGAATAAACTTAAATAAATTAATTAATTTTAATTTGTTAAGTATTACATATATTTTATTCAAAAGTGATACAAAATTAACTACGCATCTCGTATTTTAGCCATAGATCAGCTCTTAATAAAAATAACAAAAAGAATTTTGAATTAGGTAATAAAATTCTATATTTCTTAACATAAAAGAATTCGTGAATCGTCAATAGATCAGACAGAAGGAAATAAGGTGTCTTTCACAAAAGTAACCTATATCCGGCATGCTTAGAATAAGAATAACAAAGATAACGCAAACAGAAATTTCACAGTTCAAAAAAGGGTCGTCAAAATCAGGAAATCTTATAAAAGACCGCTAGAAAAAGAAAAAAAACCTCTCTCTGAACAGGATAGAACAAAAATCGATACATTTTATTTTCAAAATGCGTAGCCAACTTTTTTGTTAACTGCTTGGAAAAACTACTTTGAAAAAAGGTTTACTGAAAATCAGAAAAATTAAAATTGAAAATATTACAAAAACATTTTTTAATTCGTATTTAGGAATTAAAGTTAATTTAAAAAATGCTCCAAGTCAAAATAAAACAAAAACTGCATTTTCCAAGTATTTTTATATTTTCTCAGTGGATTTTACGAGAGAAATAAAATTACTGGAGAAATAATGCAAATAATAAATTTTATTCCTCCAGAAATTATATCCAAATAAAATCCCAAATTTAATGGCTTAAGTAATAGTTTGAAAAAGAGGCTTCAGAAATCGTAGTAATTTTAAGTCATTTTAGCAGTTTTTGATTGTTTACCTATAAAAATTATTGTAAGCAGTTATTATTTTGAGAAAACGTGTTCCGCATTCAAATTGATAGTAAAGATCTTTAGAAAATTTTTACGTTTTAACTTTGATAATTTCTTACGTATGGATTTCAAACTTCCTTTGCAAATATGAATTGCATCAATAAATGATCGACTAAAAATACAGAAAATTCTTATTTTATGTGATTTATTAATAATAAAACAAAAATATAAAACTCTTATACTTCAAAAGCTAATTTCCGTCATAATTTTGCACAAGTCTAGAATATGAACTTGTATAAGAAGACATGACGAACATGAGCATAAATTTTATTCAGCGTCTTTCACAATATAATTTCAATACAAGAATTATATATTTACTACATTTTCCAATGAAAACTAGAATAATTATCGTGATTATTAAGATGGTGCAAACATCTTCGCAAGTAGTGATAAAAAAAAAAGGAACAATTGGGATTTTTTGTAAAAACTGAAAATACATCAATGAGTATTAATTCTTGCTTACAACATATAATCAACAATAAAATGCTTAAAAATGTTTCTTTTTAAATGTCAATAACTTAAAAAATTTCATAAAATAAGCCGTAATGTAGAAGTTAACTAAATACGTACATAATCAGTTTCTACCCTTATAAAAAGCGAAAAGACGAAATCTGCAAAGAATTTGGAGGAAATATAAATAAAAAAAACTCAACTATTTTACAGCAAATTTACTTATTTAAATCCTCACTAATTTTATCCAATCCCATAACTCCTGTTCGATAAAAGATCTAAATTACAAATAAGGAATAATTTCCGTAAATAAACTGTAAAGTCGTTAATTTTGAAATTAAAGTTAAAAATGTTTTTTTTTTATATATATATATATATATATATATATATGCTTGCCTTTCAGCTTCAGAAAAAAAAATATGTGTGAGATGGATCAAATTTACTTTTCGCAATAAAAAAATAAGTACTTCACGTAAATATAAAAAATAAAATTTCTCAATTACAAAATAAATATTTTCACCAATTCCTTAAAAAATTGTTTACTTTTTTATAAGACAAGAGAGAGCTTTCTGGCTCTGCAAACTTTGAGTTAGACCACCAACCACTTTCGGTTAATTTGAAAATTGATTAAACATTTTTTTCGTCTACTGTCATTTTAACGTCACGGTCGTAGTTTCCGGAATTAGATTTTTTCTCTGTCCCACCCCCGTATTCGTCTCGTTTGACTGCCGACTCATGCGACTGCAAAACCAAATTCATTGAAAAAAATGTTTTTCAATGCCACGGATCAAGATAAATCACAAAAGCTCTTACAAAAAGTTCACGGCCCAATTCAGATGAAAGTGTCATTTTCACTCCCGGTCTATTTGGGAGACACGATAGTATTCAAAGTGCGTAGATCTTGAATGCGAAGTGCACGTAATACACACGGATTTTGCTATTTTATACCAAAAAAAAATAGTAATCTAGGTTATGTTTTGGATATGAGATTTCTTAATACTTTTCCTAATTTTAAACCAAAATTCACTTTTTTCCACTTTTATCTCCCAAATCTAATTTTAGTTGACTTATTATATCTATATATAAGTTGCTATAATCAGTCACGCAATTTGTTGATCCAACTGCACCTGTGTTTTTCCTCGTAATTTTATAATCATAAAAATTATCAGAACAAAAATGTTCAGTGGAAGAGGAGGATATATATGTTAACAAGTTATCCGAAATTTAAAATTCACAAATTACAGAATTTTTTAGAATGTTGAATTATTAATGACAGTGAAATAATAATTTAAAAGGGTAAAATGTTCAAAGCATGTAAATAATTTTTTTAAAAATTTACCAGAAGTCAAATACGCTTCTGATCTATTGGCAATTCTTTACAAAAAATATATTAAAGAATCGTAATTTATGTATGTTAACATTCAATTAAATAGTAAACAGACCTCAATCAAGGCATTATTCATGAAATGTATTAATAGTTCCACCCCCCTCCTAAATCACAAAAAAAATATCGTTTAGACACAGATACTATGCTGAAAAAAATTTTAAACAAGTTAAAAAAATTTAAGCCTTAGATAGTTGTACAAAAAATCACGAGAGACTTAATACTAAAACTATAATTCAACCACTGTGCGAAAAACATTTTAAAATGTGTATAGTAAAAATACTTTATTAAAAGTAAAATTTGTTTAATTTAAAGAAAAATACACGAAAAATAAAGCTTTTTACAGTTAAGTATCATTTTTTGCAGTTAAAAACTTTTTATGGTCGATAACCATGATCTTTGATAAAGGGAAATATTTGCCTCATGTGAAGGAATTTCAAAGAGTTCCCGGCATCTGCAATTTCTATTTTCTACATCTTATTTGTGTGAATTCGAATTTTCATACTTAACCAACATAAAAACGGAAAAATATTCGAGAATGTTAAATGTATAAGACGATAGGAGAGTAGTAGTGTCATTTTTAAGACTATAAGAAATGAAATCATCAAAAAAACATCAAGCTCGAATTTCTCATTAAAAATATTCTTATTTTATTACATTGTAATTAATCCTGAATAAATTTACTGTTGTTTTTGTAGTACATATTATATATAATCTCTATTTTACATTTAAATTTATTATCAAAAACTTTTTTACATAGTGTATTATAGCAACTTCTAAACTTTTCTGGTATGCGAAATATTTTCAATTGTATTATTATTAAAAAATTCAAATGGATAATTTAAATTTGAATATTCAAATTTGAATTTTTTCCAAATTTATGCAAATATTTACAAAAAAATTACTTCTGACACTTAAATAATTTCGCAAATTTTTCCCAAAATAAAAGTTGAAGAAATAATTTACAATAACGTAATTTACAATAACGAATGCTCACCACATTTCACTTATTATAAAATCTTAAATAACAAGAAACATTCATATTTTCCATTAAAAAGATCAAAGTTTGCTGCACAAAATCCAAATCATTTCTATGAACCCATAGCATTTATTGCCCATAGTCAACAGAAAAATCAATTAAAATAATCTATCATGTATCCAAATCCAAAGTTTTGAGATACTGTAAGAATAAGTTTACATATCCTGATCAATACCCGAATAGAAAAATAGTAATGTGATATTTAAATCTTATTTAAAAGTGATAAGTAATATTTTAAATTGTAAATGGAAAATGCAGCAGCAGGGAATATAATTTATTTACATTATCAGATTAACCAAAAGAGAAAAAAATTCAAGAATAAATTTGGAAACATTGAGTAATTAAATGTTTCAGTTATTTTATTAAAACAGGTCATTCAGATTCTCCACCGGGAAAATTAATAATTAAAATGTAAAAAGAATTCCAATTAATGTTTTTTTCGAAGTACTACGATAATTATAGAAACCTTAAGTAAGATACAATTTTCATTAAAAAATATTTCCTAAGATGCTATTAAAACTGTTCTTATAGTTTTAAATTAAAGTTAACAAGAGGTATAACAATTCGCATTAGGATATAAATTATATGACATTTTAATAGATTTTATAATTCATAAATAAGAGCAGGCATTATTTCATAACTTAGTATATTATTCTAATCAAATTAATTTAAATATTTTAATGAAAGTCATTTGAAATTTATTAAACTCATTTCAAGCTAGGAAACATTTCAAAGAAGAAACACAAGTGACGAATTCAACATTTTTCAGCTTTTATTTTCAATTTACATGTATAATAATTAGTTATGAAAACTTTTCAATCTCTGTTGTTAATTGTCGTCGTTACTAATCTCCATGTCTAATAGTATAGTAGAAGATGTGTCAAGAACAAGATTGACAGCCTCCAAAACAAGCTAGTCAGAATCTCCCGAGTCTCGTGGGGATTAAAGTCAAATATCATGAAACTCATCAGCTGCAGCGTCATTGAGAGTACCATCCTCTATGGGTGTCAGGTCTGGTATTCCAGCACTGCCAGGATCAACAACAAGCTCCAGCAAATCCAACGTATTGGACTCATGAAAGTGACAAAAGCTTATCGTACCACATCCACCGATGCACTCCAAACCCTGGCAGGTGTCCCACCGATTTTCTTCAAAGCGGACGCCCTCCGAAAGAGGTTCAAGTTGTGGAATCTTGGGTCCACAATCCACATCAAGGGAACTGATTGGAGCCTCTGCAATGCCTGGATCAAGTTCCCAAGCCTCACACCACCATGGACGACCAACCCTTGGACTTGGAATATTGGGCAGGTCCACGAAGACTTTACGCCTACACGGACGGCTCGAAGATTGACAATAGAGTCGGCTTTGCGTCATTCATCTACAGAGATAATGAGCTGATTAAGACCATCCAAGCCCGACTTAATGACACGGCTTCAGTGTTTGATGCAGAAACCACAGCAATCCTGCTAACCATTCAAGTACGCGATCTCCCATGATTACCAGAAATGCCACATCCACACAGACTCTAGGTCAGTACTATTGGCGTTAGTTGGAAGGCAAGACTCAAACGGCATAATGCAAGAGATTGTCGAGATCTGCAAAGGACGAGAGAGACAATTTGCCCTGCACTGGGTCAAGGCTCATATTGGTATTACCCAAAATGAAGCAGCAGACATTGCAGAGAAGCAGACAACTCAATTAGACAACACTGACACCACTGTCAAACTCAGCAAACAGCAGTTCTGGACACTTACTATCGAGCACGGGACTTCTATGTGGCAGCACAGATAGGAGACCTCCAACAAATCCAGGAGACTCCTTGAACTCTTGCCGAAAGTTTCACGGAAAAGATTACAAGGGAACTTCTTCCTAAACCAGCTTCTTACCGGGCACGGAGTCTTCGGCACCTATCGTAGCAGATTCCACAGGTAATCAGATGTCTGCCCACATGACGGGGATGTACAAAATCCGGAATACCTTCTCTTCCACTGTAACCGCTACTCCAACATTCGAGAAAAGTCCTTTCCCAAGAACTTCCACGAACTACACTTCAAGTAACTCTTCCCTCTTAAAGAATTCAGGAAAGGTGCCAAGGAAATTCTGCAGGCTGAACTCCTCCTTCATCTATCTCTCTCTCTCTCTCCCTTTGTACAAATGTAAATACCCTCTGTAAACATGTCTGTATCTGTATATATAAGTTTTGTACTGTATCTTGCTCAATTAAGGCCATCCGGCCCTTTTAAAGCCACACTGAGTGCCAACAGAACGCGCTTTTGTCCTCTCGGATGGTTTGGACAGTCCACCACTTCAGGAGTTCTTCTCACACATCCTGGCCAAGTGCTGAGCCTGGGTTCTTGCCACGATTACTGTCCTACGACGTTCTCCACCGTATACTTTCGGGTGGGACGGTGCTCTTTGGTAAAGTTATACCCAATACGCGATAATAAACTCTGCATCTATAAAAATTTAAATCGCCCATTGAAATTTAACAACAAAAAAAAACAAACTATCATACATCATGATGCGATAGTTTTTTAAAGCAATATAGTTAAGGATTTTAAAATTTGAATTCCGAACATTAATAACAATAGAAAATTTGAATTGAAATGCGCACAAGTTAAACGGTAAACATATTTCTATCTTATCGTCAGTCTTACTACTGCGAGCTATTTGTTGATAAGCACACCTCGTTTACATTCGTTTTATACAACGTATTTGATCTCATAAAACATTTGACGACAAAATGAACATGAAATGACATTAGGGAAATTAATAATCTTGAGACACATGGGCAAGAAAATTAATATTGGTCACATTCAACTTGGAAAAAGATAATGGCTGGCGTCTTTAAAAATGGATATAAAACAATTGAATAAAATATTGAACACTATATAATACTTCATAATACTATAAAGTTATGTAGATATAAAACGGCAATTGAAGGAAACACAACCACTTCTCAGTAAATCATAGTGTAGTTAAAACAGTATAATATATTGAAATCCTCCAAAATTGTTCCTTTTTAAAATGGATTCTTGTTTGTCAATTTTTTTAAAGTTGAATCGCCATTGTTTGTAACATTTTAAGTAAAGTTTCATACTGTCTTAATTAGAGAATTCTTTAGCCAAAATCATATCTTTGATAATTCTCAATGCCAATGTATTGAGGGTTGGTTTGTTTGTCGCTCAACGGTCATTTTTTGCACACAAGGGCTAATTAGTCCAGGACCTACGGTTTAAAGTGGATTCCGAACCACTACAAACATCCATGCCCAAGGTGGGATTCGAACCCAGAACTGTTGAACCGAAGGCAAGAGCGCTAACCATTCGTCTGCCAACTCAGCGCCAATGTGTTAAACAGTAAACCGTAATTTTCATCATTCTATGGAGTAAAAGCAGAAAAATAACTATTAGAACTAATCTCTTGTTTAAAGAAAATAGATGGTAGAATAAAGTAATAATAATATGTATGTATGTATGTATGTATGTATGTATGTATGTATATATATATATATATATATATATATATATATATATATATATATATATATATATATATATATATATATATATATATATATATATTATAGTATTATGTAATATTTTATTTAGAATATTACATAATACTAATGTAATGTAATATTCTAAATAAAATATAGATATAGCCAATACTAATCATACATTTTAGGAAACATGAATCAAAAAAGGTAATACTCTGTTGAAAATTAAGTGATTTTGAAAAATTCTATTTCTATTACTCATAAAAAAAAAATCGATATCAGATAAATGCATACGTCAGGAAAAGAATCATAGACAAGCCCACTTAAGTTTCAGTTAAGAAGTCTCTTTTAATCAAGTGTGATCAGTTTGTTATCTGAAGCGCTAGATAAAAATAACTCCGAAAAATGCAATCGAACTGATAAAACACGAGTATCTAAAAGAAAAGAAAACGTGGGTGAATATTTCCACAAATATATTCTATGGAAGATAAAAGAATTCTTGTTCTGAGGGTTTCCATGGAGACTGTTCAGAAGATGAATATTCGCGCGTGTAGCATGATTTACGAATCTGCCAATTGTATGACGTTAGCAAAATATTATATTTATAATATCACTTCAAAATAGTTACATAACCCATTCAATATTTTGCCATTTATCATTTAATGCTTATACTATCAACATGAAGTGCATTATGTTTGCAACTCTTAGAATATATCGATCAGACTCAGTGTAAAACTTGTGGAAGATCAAACATTAATGTAACAATTATTGAAATAAAATTATATTATGTAACTCATGTCTTTTTATCCAAAACATAAAAAATTATGTGTTTAGTTTTTTTAAATAAAAAGAGCAATATATATATATATATATTGGTGTGGAGTCCGACTTCCTCAGTACACACATGCCATAGGGACCCGTTTATAGGGTAGGCAACCATTCACACCTCATTCTCGCAAGGAAAGGAGACAAAAACTGGATAGAGAGAGAAAGTACATCCGTGCCCGAACCGGGATTCGAACCCAGGACCTCCTTGTCAGCAGTCAGGTACGTTGACCACTAGACAAGTTGGTCAGTAACTATATAAATACATATATATAGGAAAGGCAACAATTTTTTTTGAGGGTGGATGTAATTTTATATTACAGTACACAAATACCTTATTATTCATCGCCTTCTTTATATTAATTAGTCTTTGTGCAAGTACATATAGTTAAATTCGACCAGGTCCTAGCATTTAATAGACTTTGAACAGTAACAAACATTTGTACACTAGGTGAGAACCGAACACATAAAAAGTTCAATTGAAGGGCAGAGGGCCAACCATTCAGCTCTTATCTCGGTTGTTCTTTTTCTTCAGAGGCAGCCATTAAAATGATACGAGAGCAATCAGAGAAAACCCTACACATCTTTAAATAGAATTACTGATAATACATGAATCAAAGGAGCAGAGAGAGAAAAATATATATATAGCAGTAACATAATATTTCACATAAATGTAAAATAATAGTCATGATGTGCTGAAATAATATTGTGAAAAGAAAATGTAATCTAGTATCACTAAATGCGACTAATATTCCGTTTACATTTGGACTATCATTAATTCAAATTGAAAATATTAAATGTCAGCAAGTAGGACATATTTCTGGACATCACTTATCGCACACGAGGATTGATTCGACCGAAAACTAAGATAAGAAACGCATGAACTGTTGAATCATTGAATTGACGGCTAAGCAAAAGAGAGATGGGCACATAATTTCTTACTGTGTTACTCGTAGCTTGCACTGCTATACAAGTACAGAACGCATTAGGATTCTGTAACCCTGTCACAGACCACGATATCGAGATAATATACAGCTTTTTAGAATCTAATGGTTTTTCAGCAACAATACCGTGAACGGTAACTCAGATATGGACAGCATTAAATTACCGCAGTTTAAATAGTGAGGCATTTAAAAATGAAAATAATCAAGACCATTAAGCAATAAGAGATGTTCATACAAAACAGCAATCTTTTCTCGAAAAATAAAAGCCAAATTAATTATCTTAACAGTAATAAAACATTTTTTTTTTAATATTCTAAAATCATCAAATTATCTGGAAAACATAAATTTAGCTGAAAAAAAAATTATTAAAAATCCCAGAGTTAATATTCAGACTATGTAACTCACAAAGAAATGCTATCAATAGAGTGATTTATTTAATTAACTTGTGAATTAAGATATCGCTTTAAAATAATACACAATAAAAAAATTGATAAGAATAATTTCTCAAATACTTATTGTCTAACCTTACTTTGTTTCAACACATGTTCCTTATAAGGGCAACTTATATTTTCCATTATAAATAAAACTTACCATACTTCTACAGCTTTTCTTTAACAAAACAGCAGAGAATCGAATTTTGCGCCTAACCACATTCGAAAATTGCTTAAATTTATTCATGTCAACCTAACTCAAGAATTTCAAATTTACTTTTTTTACGCGAATCCAAAATTTTCTTTTAGCTAATACGATACAGTAAAATATACTCCATCGACATCATGCAAGCGAACTAGAATACTGGTGTGGAAAAGTGAATTTCTGAAGTTCTCGCACAAAACAACTTTATATTATCCTAAGTTTTTTTTTTTTTTTTTTTTTTTTTTTTTTTTTTTTAATTTTTCTATAGAACTTGTTTTTTAATTCTTCAACGGAATAAATCATAAAATTCAAAGCAAAATCCAATCTCTAAACTAATACTAGAAAGTTAAAAATATAAAACAGAGTTTTCCTCGCTCCTAACAAAAGCAATATTGCGTAGTTGAACCTATAAAAGATGAATTATATTTTTCCAAAGCAAATCGAATTTTACGACATACGATTGCGCACTCGCTTCAAAGGCAATTTACAGCAAAGTAAAAAAATGAGAAAAAAATCGAAAAAATAAGGTTGACAATAAAATATTTGTAAAGAGTACAGGTTGAAAAATTCTCACCTGTTATTGGACCATATTCCAATAAAGAATGCTACATTTTTACAGCACATCTGCTCAGTGCGTTCAAACAACCTTCAAGAACTACATAAACTTTATCGAAGAATGTTTTTATATTTTGGAAATATTTTTGTAAGTCCTCCTCAAACAGTGTTTTTATCATTTCTTCCTTCACAAGTTTTTAAGCATAACTGAAAATATAAAACGAAACTAAAAGAATGTAGATGCGTTTGTTTTTCTTAGAAATAATTACGTTTTACAGCTGTTCAGTTTTTTTGTGAATAAGAGCACTAAAAACGTGGGTCATCCCAAGTCTTAACTTTTAATCGAAGTTTTGTGTCGCTGTCTTATATAATAGAACTGTAAAATGGTGATTTTTTTTTTTTTTTTTTTTTTTTTTTTTTTTTTTTTTTTAAAAACAATATAATCAAGAGAAACATATATAAATACAATTTTGTCTGCTGGAGCTTTCCTCCTTTAATATAAGAGTAGTCACGTGATTGTCAACAATCAAATATTTTAATTACAGTTACATCGAAAATCTTTAAAACATAATTCAAAAACGGGAAACATCCCAACTCACGAAGTCCCTGTAAATGCTTAAACATCGTCTGTAAATTAATGAAAGAGAAAGACCTTTTTCCGGAATAAAACACTGATTTAAAAATAAATAAAACATAGTCAATATATAAATGTGCTATTTCTTTTTTTAAGATGAAGTCATCAGGAGCAAATTTTTAAAGCGCATTAAAAGAAAAGCCCCACCTCGTAGGTACTTCCTTAATGCATTCAGTATAGCACCCAGAGTTCAAAACGAAAAGCGGGTAGAAAAAAATGCAACCGCCTACAATTACAGGAAAATGTTACATCTTTGGCATCCATCATCACTGTAAGGATTTTTTTTTTTCTAAGAGAAGTAGAGACATAAAGAGAGGACAAGAATTCGAAAAGTAAGAGGGAAAAGAAGCGAGTACTATTTTTAAAGACTACTTAAGTTTTCTTTTGCGTAAAAAAGACTGTCTAGAAAAGAAACGGCTTCATCAAAAGGGAGAAAAAAAGAAACGTTTTATTCTAGTCAGAAAACTGGGGCACTATTCAAAATATTCGCAACTGAATGATTTAGAAATAAACACAAGTCTCAGATTGAAGATGAAAATCCAATACAAGTAATAAAATATTATAATTGCCACCTTTAACAATTGGCATTTTCCAAACTGGGATACGCCATTATTTTTAGCTTAAGCACTTCTAAATGTAGGTCACGAATTTCAATAATCTACCACGAAAAGATCATCACAATTACGTCTCGTAACTGCAACCGTGACTTATAATTCCATATGAACTACATCAATCAATTAAGGTTTATGCGACACTTAAGTTTGCGCCACATTGAATCCACAGACGGTCGGGGAAACTTCCGCTATTGATTTACCTAGTGAAACATCTAATTAAGGGAAGACTTTATCGTTCCGTTGCAATTATTTAGAAAGCTTATAAAAAAAGTGCGCATGGAGAGGTATAAGCCCTGAATGTGAATTATACATCTCAAGCTCAACGTAAAGATATCCAAGACTAATGGGTTCATGTAATGTACCCATTTATCTCAATATCCTAATCCTTAATACATAATAATCAGAGAATAAAATTCTCGGCTTACAATAAATCAAAGACAAATGAGGATTTCAATATAAAATAAAGTTTTACATTTTAAATCAAAAGCAGACTTTCACTTATCTTTCCTTTTTTTTTTTTTTTTTTTTTTTTTTTAGATCTACTTTTTTTTTTTAAAAAAAAAAAAAAAGGTTGGATTCTAACATTTTTTAATTATTTTATTGGTTTCCTTCTCCGGTTTAAAAGTGTTACCTGAAATCTATAACAATAAACTTAGTAAATGTTACCGAAAATAAAGTGATTATCCTTAGAAAGAATCTACGACTTAAAAATTCAGCATTCAACACTTGACAACAAGTAATAGATGTATTAACAAAAACAAAAGGCTGTTATCAGAGATTTGAAATCTTGCACATACCTTAAAGGTTGAAATTTCTCCGAATAATGAGATTTGCTTATTTGTCAGAGTGGAGGGGGGGGGGAACTCGAAAACTCTCGAGCACTTACTTCAGCAAACGTGTATGAAGAAAACATGAATGCAATGTTGATTTATTCAACATGGAATCGTCCACATCAAAGAACACTAAAAGCCGAAAACCACTTAGCAGTTTTTTTTTAACAATTAAACTTAATTATTTTGCTAATCAAAAACAAATCACCAATTAAATTAAAAAATGCCCGTTTCAATTGCTCTGAATTTTGAGTTCGCCCCATTAGATTTAAAAAAAAAACAAACTTATTAGATTTGTTTTATAGTGCTTCATACACATTTCAATTGAAATTTACAATAGGGAATTCATAATTATAAATATGAATTTTAAAAAAATAAATTCTAAGCCATTTACAGCGGATGTTTACGCACGAAATTTAAGTGCCACAACAATTTGTTGCTTCTCATGAATAAATTTTTGAATAATCCTTTTAATAAGAATGAAAGAACATGTACAGGAAGAAGTGATGTCGCAAAAGACTAATTAAAAGACATTTAGCTCCTAGTTAACCGAAGTAAAAGGTGGGAGGTATGGATCGTATGTGGTCATTTCCGGCATTCGGCGGGGACAAAAGACAATGAGAAAGAAGAGAATGAGACAAGAAAAAAAATGGGAACAATTGTCAGAATTGTCAACCAAGGACTATCACGAGTGTATTTTTCAAAATGAGGAGATATGCGTCAATGTCAGCGGAGAGCATCACTTCCTCAGTCAAGAAGTGAGGGGGAAAAATGGCAGCAACATCGACTCACTGAGGAGACGGGCATTTTTTACTACCTGACCTCCAATTCAGCTTCATTTATGACCTTTCTTTCACAATCACCACCCGTTCTGAAGGTCTATTTACTCTTTCCAAACAATCAAATGAGATTTATCACACCCACTCAAATATACCTGCAACTTTACGTTATGATTAGGGTTTCTTTTTTTCCCCTAACAAGCGAAAGCAATTGGTTTAAAGCGATCCAATTGGTTCACCCAAATTTAACAAATCAGGAAGGGTAAGTTTTCTTCAAGGGTAGTAATTTATTCTACTCTCTCGCTCTGAAGAGAAAAAATAAAGTACATTTTTAGATTTGATTCTAGAATAACCGTGAAAAAAAAAAAAAAGCTAAGTTTTTAAACACAGGAACATTTCTATATTTTATGAATCGTCCATCCAATTTTCGAAAAGCTATGTTCCAATAGACAAATAATAAGAAAAACAATATGAATCGTTTAAAAATCTCTACAAAAACCAGGAAACGCAACGACTTGGTCAAAAGTTGTAAAAAGGGAGGAAAAAACAAGGCACAGCATTAAAAAATAATAGTTCGTCACTCATTAATAGTTTATATAAAAATTATATATCTAAATATAAACAATTAACTTTCTGGTTTGTGTTAGCAACTTTTATCAAATTTGTTTAAAAATAGAATTTTTATTCGATTATATATGAAAATAACGATGATTTGAACACTATCGATTTAACAATCCATTTAAGTACAGATTTAAGTTCTGGTTTGAAATTAAAATATGAATAATAAATCTTAGTTTTATGACTATTTTTAAGAGCAACTGATCGACATTGTTAAAATTTCAATTATTAAGACATTACTTGGTCAGTTTGCAGCATCACACTTACATTTCGCATAAGGTTCTAATTCGGTTCTTACTCAATTAAATGTGGATTTCGAACTAATAAAGCCAATCATATCAGAGGTGGATTTGGTTTGTGGCTGTAGAGTCACTTTCCGCATATGAGAGCTAATTTAACCGGATCAGTTTAAAGAGAAATTCCGAATCATTATCAATATTAACACCTAAAGTGAGAATCGAGTCCATGAACCGAGTATTCTTCGACCTTTTCAGTGGAACAGAATTATCAAGTTCGGGAAAACATGGGGGGGGGGACAAAAATAATGTCTACTGCTTCAGACTACCGCTGTTTTAAAAATCTTTAACCCGATCGAAGAACGATATTTATTTTCCATCTCGGTAAAAGTTACTGTAAGCAAATTTTAAAAGTTTTCGATATTTTTGGACAAATAATTTTTTTATTTAATTTATTTTAAATAAAATAAGGTGCCTAATTTGAACACTAATTTATTCAAACGATCAAAAAGCTTTTAACAAAAGAATTGTATAAAAATATAAAGTCATATGAAATTTTCCCTAAACAAGTTAACAAGTCAAATTTACAAGTTTACCAAATTTATCACTTTGCTTTGCCTTGAATTCAATAATCGATTAAGAAGTTTCTAATGAAAATTTCTACAACTATTTAAACGAAAATGATAAAATAATTAGATTCAAATCATTTTGAATATATTATTATATAAAAAGATATAATTTATAGTAAAACAATTGTTAACATATTAAGCATTAGAAAGAGAAAAATTAATTATTTTGCAATTTGGGTATTAACTTCATACTTAAAGTTTCTGAATAATTTTTTAGTCTTGAATTTATGTTCATCAAATAAAATAAATATCATTTCAGAGACATGCATATAGATAGATATATTAACTTAAATCGTATCAGCGTAATGCTCATATTTCTGTTGAAATATAAATAGCATTACTTGCAGTGTAATGAAAGAAGTCTAATTAATAATAGAAGCTTTAAAAAAAAAATTTTAAGCATTCTTTTAAGTTGCCGAAGTTACTAATAAAATTGGAAATCAAGAATTGCTCGGTAATTTTTACAGCCACAAAATTTAGTTTTTCTTGGCCAATTAAGTTCTACAAATTTCAAATTAATTGTTTTTCACAACTCATCTGATTATTAACTGCATTATTCTAAAAATGAATCATTTATTAAAATTAAGCAAAACAATACAAAAATCAGAACTACAATATGATTCGATTTATAAAATTTTTTATTATATATAAACCAAAAAAAAAGAATATCAAAACTTTTCACACTGTCCTAAAAAGGACATTTTTAATACACAATATGAAATGAAAGCATATGGAAATACTTTTATCTACATAAAAGGAATTTTATATAATTTAATTTATAATATTCAAAATATATTTCATAAATCTACACTACTTTTTATAATCCAAAGGAAACTAAAGATCTTAAAATATTTTATATTGCTAAAAATCATAAAAATTAGAGTGCAAAAACACTACGGTTGAATGAAGATGAATTCAAAGCTGATCATTTTAGTTCAAAGTGAACGATCATACACGAGAAGATATTTAATTCTAGCTTCCCAATCAGTCGCATCATTGGTTCCACTAAAAATAAATCACCCACGTGACATTTCGCATAAAAACAGAAACGGCATTTACCAACCTCGTAAAATGGTACGTTTTCACAGAGTAACCGTCAATTAACATACCGCATCTCAAATATCACGAGAACAAAAACCAAGCGGCACAAGCAAGAAACTCGTGCGTCGGAAGATCAACGCACGCTCCTAAGTAGCCATCTTCCCACGATAAGGCGCTCTTCTTGAAATACAGGTGCCATCATTGTATTGAAAATGTGAAGCAGGAAAAAAAAAATTTTTTTTTTAAAAACGCACGCTGCACCTGTGTCACAAGAGATGACTAAAAAAGTTGGATGACGTAAAGTCCCACGCATTCGAAACTAGTTTTCCAGTGCAACCATGCATATCTAAACAGAAAGATGGGGTGTGATCTCGTGTTTCGAAAACCTTCCGCTTCCTGCCAATGCTGTTTGTAACTTAATTTGCACTTCAATACCGGAGACAGTATTGGCAAACATGTTTTGACTGAAATTTCAGATTACTTCAGTCTAACACTCGAATTACAGACAAAAATCAACAAATTAAATAGGCAAGTATATTTAAATTATTTCTCGAAACAAATGGGCTCTTTACATTTTTCACTGATTTGTAGCAATACTTCAAATTAAAAAAAAAAAAAAAAATTCGAAGTTTACACTAATTACTTTGTGAATCATCACAACAGGTGTATTTTATGAGTTTGCTCCGATGTACTTTCTTGGAAAAGAGCTTTGTGTGAAAAATGACAAACAAAAAATATTCAAAATTCATTGATCACAAAATTTATTAATCAGTTACTCTAAAAAGAATATCTTGAACTTTAGTGCCAAAAATAGTAAATGTTTATTTTCCAAAATAAACTTTACAGTTAAAAATTCAGCAGTTAATTATTAAAATAACTGAATTTATAATTAAAAAGTGATTTCATCAAAAGAAATTTATTTCGGTACCCATATGAAATCCTTTCATTTTATGAACAAGGTTGAAGTATTTTTTACAGTGTTAGTAAATGCGCCATAATATTAACCATCTAGGGAAAATTCTGTATTGCGATGTGTTTTGTAACAATGCAAAAATATCTTAAAAGTATTTAAGTTTTCCTGCAAAACATTTAAAACGAAATTAGTACCTTCTATATGCACATTTTTTTATATTATGAAATTGCATGCTTAAATATACAAGTGTCATTAAAATAAATCTATGCACATATTTAATTTATTAATAATAAACGTGCTCACTTTTTTAGGAAATGAAACAACTGTATAATGAACGAATTACAACTGTATAATGAACGTTTTTTCAAGCAAATAATATTTTAACCAAACACAAAAAATCCAATATGGATACAAAAATATAACATGAACGAAGAACCCCAAATAATGCTGAAGAGGAAGAGAACATATTTCTATCCCAAACGGCTACACAAACCTTTATAAAAAATTAACATAGACATGAACTTCAAATAATTAAAATCCATAAAAATTCGCAGCCAAATAAATCAGTAGATGTCCGAAAGTGGAGACAAACTAATCATTAATTAAGAGGTATCCATGAAAATCAAGCCAAATAATTTTTTTCCAACATCCTGCGCGAAGACAAGATGCAGGAAATCAAAATAGATATGATATACAATGATCGACACAAGACACAGCAAGATATCGAGCAATATCTAATGAGAAAGAAGAAAAACTGCTCTTAAGCGGTTATTCTTTCAGAACTTAGCAGCCATGGCGTTATTAGGTTCTTAAATAACATTCAAGAATGACACCGACCCACACGAAGGCATACGGTGGTAGGTTCTTAAATAAATCTCAGATGATTTTTAATTGGAAAATCAAATTTCGATGGCTACATAATATACAGTTTATTATAATTAATACGGGTTAAAAAATAATTTAATTATATATATATATGTGTGTGTTCTCCCTCATACATATACAAACAATAGTATTATATGGACATTAAGTCCTAACATTAAAAAATTGTATATTAAGATTCCAAAAATGCTTTTATTTGTGAAACAAATTCCGATTTTTAATAAAGTAAAGATATTTAACATCAAACACTGTACTGATTTTAAATTTGGTTTGTACCTTAGAGAAATACCGAATTAATATTCAAAATAAACAATTTAGTTTAGGGCTTCCCTCATACGGAGCAAATATTGCTTACGTTAAAATCTATACGGTCTTATGCATTTAACGTATGCAATATACGCTCACAAAGAGGCCTTCTAAAGTAAGAAAATCCATTTTCAGCTTATAAAAATTTGTATGCGTGTTACTTTTTGCCCAAAATAGTCAATTCAAACTGAAGACTGAAAAATTGCTTGAAATAATATTCAGAATCACGTATATTAAAAGTTCTAAAAGATATTTTAAAAATCTTCGTCTTACTTTTGAACATTTAAAAAAGTTAAAATAAAAATAATTTCACATTTTAAATAGTGTTTCCATTTCTTATATTTTAGAATGATAAGTTACACCCTAAAATGTGCTGTAAAACATTTTAACACTTCATATTTTAACTTTTTTAATCAAGATCCTAATATTGCTAAAGTGCAGTTTTTTTAAGGACTACTTGTATGCTACATAGTGGATTAAAAAATTTTTATATAACACAGGTATACAAAACTCTACAAACTATTATATAAATTGAAATACAAAAGAATGCCGCATATCACAATTAAATAACTTTTTAAACTGCTAAATTTCATACACTTTTATTTAAGAAAAATTTTTTCACAGCTAACATTTAATAATTAATTTATCCAAAAAAGAAACAAAACAATACAACATACTAGAAAAGCCAGTTAGAAATGCGAAACAGTGTTGAATTAAGATTGAATCTGCAATGTATATTTTACATATATGAATACATTACAACTTGAAATATTTAAATTACATTTATTAGAAGCCGATATGTTCGTTTATAATTTGACTACTTTTAAAGCTTGATGACTATTATAACCTTGTCTCTATAAAATAAAAGAGAAATCGAGTTCTCTCGTTCTAAATAACTATAACGCCAATAAAATGGAACTCTTAAATGGCGACTTAAAACTACATTATTTAATGACAATGTGACAAATCAAGAATTTTACGATCGAACACATTTGCTCATAAAGTAGAGTGGGGATAATGATTGCCAGCAAAACGTTCTCCTTGGAGATTTTATGACAAGTGATTCGATTTATGTGCGACATTCAAGATCGTCAACAATGATGTAAAAGTGTTGCTACCAATCGAAAAGTCAAGTCTGGAATTGGATTGTTTTCACGTATTTCAAGTAAGCGACAACAAATGCTATGCTCCAAGGATTCTAAACGAATGAATGCATCGAAGGATACGTAAATAAAAAACAAATATTAGAAACTTTACATAAATAATCGAAATAAGATTTGAAATAATATAAATATTTACAATTAAGCTATCCACAATTTAAATGAAGACAAAATTGCCAAATTTATCAGTTTGCCGTCATTTGTGCATGACGATAAATTCGACCGAAATCTACAGTCCAGTGTGAACAGAATTTTTCTTAGTTTATAAATACATTCACAATGCATTTTACGTTTATATTTTAATATTAATTTTAAATAAATTTCAAAATAAAGACAAAATTTACTGATTCATATTCTAATAAAAACAAATATTAAAAATCAAATCTATACGATCTTTCTTTTCCTAAAAAAATTTCAAAACCCGAGGAGGGAATCGAACTTAGGAACGACAGAATTGAAGACGACGCTAATAACTCAGTGTACGTATAAGCTCATAAACATGGTGAAAAAAATGGATTCTAGACTTACGTGTATTTTTAATTATTACAAATGACTGTTGCAACTTCGATAAAAAAAAATTTAATAAATAAACCCTTTGACATAACTTCTGAATCTAAATCAGTAACACTAAAAGAAACTAATTTTATTCTATAAAAAAAGGCGAAAATTTTATGAGCACAGTCTAGAAAAAAAGTAAAAATATAAGAAAAAACAGAATTATGTATACCTATTAAAATATTTCACTTTAATGTTTTGATATTTCCCGCCGATATTTTTATTTATGCCACATATAAAGTACTGGAAAAAGAGAACTAATATTTCAATTAATTCTAGAACTTATTTCAATATGCCTATATCGGAATATTTACATTTGAGGTACTCGTATCCACGTATCCATGAATCTGAGATCTTGAGACATTAACAAAGAGAGGTCTAATCACACTAACGTTATCACAGAATAACTTCAATTCGCAGAACTATTAGAACTACATATGAACAAAAAATAAAAGCCATGTCTGCTTTCTCAATCTACAATCTATTTATGTGGAAGAGAGTTTTGACGTTTAAAAGCGATTGTGGTTTTAAGTGAATCCCAAACTATAAACATCAACACATGAGGTAGGTGTCCAACTAGTGAGCTAAAAAACCAGAGAGCTTAAGCCATTTAATTGCCACAAGAAAAGGTTAATAGCCTTTGCGAATGGGGTTTCTTCTGTTAACCATTTATCCAGAATTCTAAAGTACAGCCATTTTTTTTTTTTCACTGATAAAAATAAATCGCACAAATGGACACAAGAGGATTTCAGAACTTAATTCTACACATTTTTATCCTAGGTACTACTCTAAGGGCGATGGTCCAATAAAAGGCACGTGCATATTTTGGCAGGAAGAAAAACTACCTTTTAACTCTCATACGAATAATAAATCCCTTCTTTCCAGAAAGAAAAACCACGCGCATGCACGGTTACGGAACAGCAGGCAAGATGGTATGCCAGAAATACATCTTCAAATAATAAACCACAGTTCATATAAATATAGCTCTGACTCTCAAACACAGGCGTGGTTCAGTATGTTTGGAATGTGACAAAAAGTTTTTTCAAAACTGAATTTTTGCTGTAAAGTAGATCTTCTAATACTTTACATACCGATTTTCGATAGCTATTATTTTTAGATTATTTATGAGAATGGTACATATTAAATGGAAAATACCATTTACATATTGCGATGTAATGTAAAACAAAACTATTAGTAAGAGTGATCATAATTATTACAAACAAACCTAAATAAAGTTTCTTAAATATTTCAACAGTATTTAATAAAAATACTCTAATGAGTTGCAAAAGTGAACGAAACTTAAAAATTAATATCAGAAATGTTATGAAGTTAAGTTTTAATTTCAGTAATATTTCTAGTGTAGTTATCCAGACATTTTAAAATTGAAATACTGTACTTTGAATGTTGTCAAATCAATACGCGAAACCGACATTATAAATTTAAAACTTTTACGGGAATCTTCATTCTTTTCCAACTTTTGAAGGAGCGCGGGAAACATTAAAGGACAATGTGTTACATAGTAGTTGATCTTGACGATAAAATACAAAGGTATAAATTTGAACTAGAATAAACTAAAGTATACTTCTCTAGTTTAAAATGGTTTTCAGTAAAAGCAATCCAAAAACTCAATTTCAATTCTGATAAGCCATTTTGTTCGTATTAAATAATTTAATCATGGGTAAATGCTTAGCTCGTATGAATAATATTATTTCAAAATTTAAAGCATTTTCTCTGTTAAATTTAAAATGTATACAAAGAACTAAATTATTCATTAATTTATAAAAATGTGGCATTAAGCTTTGAAAAAGACAAAAGAAATAAAATATACTGGCTTGAAGTTCTTGAATAAATTGAAAACAAAATTTGAAATTCAAATTTAATTTAATTGATAGTTTTAATTAACTTTTTTCAAATTAAGTCATATTTTGCATCGACTCCTCATTAAAACAGCAAGAGTTACCAGCGATACCAATGGTTAATCAGTATCAGTTTTCCGGAATTTATATTTAAAGACCGAAATTAACCAAAGATGATTTGAAAGCTCTCCAAAATTCTACATTTGGCGACAGATAAACCATGACTAGAGAAACAACATGAATCATATCAACAAGATTATCTTTGGTTTGTTCAATACTGAAACCAAAATCTTTTGGCCACAAAATACCCGACATCAATCGAATTAATGACCATATGAAAAAATTAAAACTTTACATGATAATTACATAAATTAATATGAGTTTTTTTTTCAGTCTTTAGAGAGAGAATTCATAATAATTTTGAATAAAATAAAAACTAAAAAAACAATGAGTAATTTGCAAAAAAAAAAAAATTTTAAATATTCCTGATGTAAATGAACGAAGTTAAATTTCACGACATGCAAACAAATAGTTGCTTAGGGAAAGAAAAAAAAACATATCAATAAAAAAATTAAGTTTAAAAAATTACTTATGTAATTTACTTTCAACTGCATAACTTTGAGATATAATTTTAAAGATGAAGAAACACTGATTAAAATACAAAACTTACGGATTGATACATACATGCATGTGTGCGTGTTTATATTTGTGTAATAAATACTAATGGACCAAGAACGCTGCATTTCGTGGTACATAAATTCTAGTGTAAAACATGTTCGCAGCTTTAGGAAAAAAATTGCAATTTTGAAAATAAACTATATTTAATATTTATTAATAATCTTTACTCAGTTTAGATTACAACTTTATTTTGCACCACTTATATAACAGTGAAAAATAATAAATCGAGTGAGATGTGAAATAAGTGAAAATTCTTTTTAGTTTTAATTTATTAAATATTGAAGTCAGGAGACCATTTATTTGCATTTCAATGCATTCCTAATCGATAGACATCAATCATTCTGCAAAAACATCAACACTTCTGCTGAAGCGGGTAAAATTATTATATTTTTTAAAATGTGCAAAAAAAATACTAAAAAATGCCACTGAGAACATAGAAAAAGAGTTCAATTTTCGCACAACGATCCCCCTCCCCTCCCCCCACACACACGCACATACTTCACAGCAATTTGACCGGGAGCTACAGTTTAAAGCGAATTCCGAAAGGCCACAAGCATCTGCACCCGAGATGGTATTCGAACCCATGAACAGAAGGCCGGAGCGTAAACCATTCGATTGTCAAATCGACAGAGAAAAAAAAGAGCTCGGATGCCATGCATATTTTTTTCCTTGACCATCGATGGTTACGCACGGATGACAATTTTGAAATAGAAGAACTATACGCCTTTGTTCTTGAAACGAGCAAAATTTTGGAACAATCGTATCGTTTACATTAATTTGGCATAAACACAACTGCATGTTACATGCATTGTAATGAAAACTTCGAAGTTAAACATAAATTATAAGTTATCATTTATTATAATAGCACAGAATGGAATGAAACTTATCAGAATATTAGCCTAAGATCAACATTCTAATAAGAGTTTCATTCCATTCTCTGTAGCTCTTCTCAATTCATCCTGGAGCAAAAATTACGTGGGCAAGCTGAATAAGGAGATTTACACACGCATATATCATACAATATATATATATATATATACTTCTATGAAATTTAGTATTTTTCTTGTATGATATATCATACAAGAAAAATACTAAATTTCATAGAAGTTTAGAAATTAAAATATTGCTATTATGTAAAAATATTTAAAATTTTCAACTTGAACTCGATCAATTCATCATCACTTTTCAAATTTTAATCATAGAAACGTGAGGTTAGAGCGAGATGTTTAATAATTATTTAAGACATAAATATTTCTAAATAATTATTCATATTAGTATAATCTATTGATTTTTATTTTGCTTTTAGAACCATAAGAACTTTATTACATATAATTCTATTTGTAATCTTTATTACTACAGGTTTCTTGATTCAATAAATCAAGTATTCTAATTCCGAAATTTTTAAGCTAACACAAAAGAACTTTAAAAAATCAATAATAAAGTTCATATAAATATTTTAAATTGGGTTTGCCAAAAAATCTAAATAAAATTTACAAACCATTGAACACAAAAATGTTCTTTAAGCATATAAATTTTTCTTTTACACTTCCAATACTGAAGAATAAAAATAAAAGCATTCAATAGAGTATAGAAGATTCGAATTGCTTCTACAACATTTAAAAGGACAAATTCTTCGCTACGCCCTCTTCAAACAAATCTTTTTGTCCGTGATTGATCTTTCGAAGCCGGATTTCCAGGTATGATAACAAATCTTCGAATCCCATACTCTACTTATCTGCTATCAAAGGCTAAGTTTGAAATTCACGGAAATGACACGCCAAGAGATTTTATCTATTCTGACCACACGCTAGTAAGAATCGATCTAGAACCGTTTCACGAAACTATCTTTCAGCTAATTGTGTATATGAATCGAATCGTTGTTTAACAGATTACAATATTTTATTCAATTACACGAATTATTAAAGAGATACTAAATTTTAACAACTTTTACTTTTATTATATATGTAAACAATATCTTGGGTGACGTCAAAAACCTTTTCGACAACTTCCCACTTCACCAAAGCAATAAGATTTTATAAGTTAACTGGGAATAAAAATACTTAAACCCTACCTTAACAGGTAAATTGGTTGATATTTTTTATCTGCTATTTTAAAACAAATTATGTATATTTGGAGAGACGTTTAAAAAAATATAACCCTTAAGCAATTTTGGTGTAACAAACGCCATTTGTCTGATTAAAGGATACGCAAAATTACTTATTTATGCCTACATTACGACTGCTGTTCTTGAAGCTAATAATTAATGAAATTGTAGTGGAAACCCCTTCATAAATAGTAAGGAATGCATAAGCAACAGACAAGTCTCACTAAGAGAAGACAAATCTCAAGTTCCGCTCGTGAGGAAATTTACAATTGTTGTTTTTTATATTTAAAAAGTGATGGATAAGAATGGGTTATCATTTATGTAATACTATACTTATTTAAGAAACATTTATAGCTAAATGAGCACGACAATAACCCGAATGAAATATCGAGTGAATGATCGATCGAAAAAAGTGCGAATTGTTCAGAAACAATGGTAAATATCATTTTTGCACTCAATCATAACACTTGCCTCATTACGAAACATAAAACACTGCTTAATAAAGATATATGATTATTGCTCGTATTTCAATAGAAAACGTTTCGATTACTCAGGGCCAGAACTTGGCGATTTTGTAATAACTGTCGTTAGAGTTGCCTACATTGTTAACCAAGTAAAATTTAAATTCTGAGAACCTTTAACTTTTCAATTAACATAAAAGTATTTTTATTTTTTAATTGAGTATTAAAATAATTTACTTTATTTTTTTAATATTAAGAATAACAATTAATGGGAAGTTTATGTAATCAAAAAGAAATTATAAAATATAAATATATCAGGCAAATAAGATTTCGATAATGAAATGTATAATATAAAATTATAGAAAAATGCAGCAATTTAGAAGAGCGTGAAAAAATTGTTTCACTGAACGCAAACATAATTAAATATGTGATTTAAAAAAATTGTCATTCTAAAGGAAAAAAAAAATTGTACAACTCAAACTAATGTAAAAATATTTTCTAATAATTCATATCCTTTTCAAAATAAAATTATTACTAAGCCTTTTAACTATGAAACAGAGATAAATTATAAAACAAAATGCTTGATTAAAGAGTGATAAGAGTTAATTATTAAATTAAGAAGTTAATTTAATAATTCAACTGAGCAAGCGAAAATTCTATGTGAAAGAAATTTGTATGATAGTAACAGTTCTATGCATTTATTAGAACATTAATACATAATTGCTCTTATTGAACAATATATTATATAAATACGAGATTAAGTCATAATTTTACTTATTCACTTCTAAGAAATTTATATGGTATTACACATTTATACAGCCGTAATAAATTTTTAAAAAAATTTATATTGTATCATGATTTCTAATTTGGAAAAATACTTAAAACAGCAGGTACTAAAATGAAATAAAACTTTTACGTCGACACTCCACTAATATCGCATCTATCGTTGAACAATAGTTTCTGTCAAATCTTTCTTTAAAAAAAATTTTATTTCATCACATAATCATTACATTAATGAAATTTACATTTCTCTACTTTTAAACCAGCTTCAAAAAGCAGCGTCAACTGTACATAACAAAACTGAATTCGCATGCAAGGCAGTTTATAAAAACTAGTAAAAGCAATAAAAATAGCAAGTAACTTGTCTGATATTTAATCAACCAAGTATTTTTTTCTCGTAAATAGTTCGTTAAATAGTATATATATATTTGTTTATCAGCCCCTTATATGCATAATTCCTCACACACAATACTAAATACAAAATAACATTTTTAGTGTACTTACAATCATGTAAAATTCAATCAGTAGGAAATTGAGTTAAGCATTATTTAGTCCATTAAATGTAATTTTGTCATGTTAAAATAAGACGGTGCAGCCTATAATGGTTCACTAACTTAAAATCGATGGAGTTCAGCCAAAAAATTAAGAGAAGAGCGAGAAGAAGCAATTACCTAAGTCTTAAAGCCAACAAAAAGTTGCTTAATCAAATGAATTCTGTAACTTACTGGGTTGGAAAGCATTTCAGCATTAAAGAGATTTAATAAGATTTTAATAACAAAAACTGAATTCATTTAAGGGAAATAAAAGCTTTCTAATTTTTGTGAAATCGCTCACATATTTCTCGAGTATAAGCTTTTATTTATATAAAGAGCAAATTCTTCAATCTTAGTTATTTTCGCTTTTACTGTGGTCTCGGTGAATATTTTTCCCAATTTCTCATCGGAATTCAAAATTTCAATTAGGCCACAGGTAATAATGGACAATTATTGATAAATATTTCTTATGTGACGCCAACCCAAGAATGGGATATCTTGAATCATTATAAAAAAAAAAAAAAAAATTAGTATATCGAAAATTCAACTTTACACCATTAAAAATAAAATGGAATTTCCTTTTATTGTTTTTAAGTAAAATTACAGTTCCCATACTTTTTCAGATACAATATGCTGTTGTAGTATTTATAGACTTTTGTTCTTTTTGAAATGACGTAAGAAAAAAATTTAAATTTCAAAAAAAGGATGAAATTTAACTTAAATCGGTCTTATTTTTATATTTGAGAAGTTACCTTCATGTTGAATGAGGTTTTTTGGCTTTGGTTTATCGCTAAACGGTCATTTTTTGCACACGAAATCTAATTAACCAGAACCATGTTGGATGTGGTATTTTAAACTTTGAATATCCTACTTTATAAGCATTCTTTACTTACCCCTTTCAAATTGAACTGTAATCCC
Source organism: Latrodectus elegans (assembly GCA_030067965.1). Lineage (NCBI taxonomy): Eukaryota > Metazoa > Arthropoda > Arachnida > Araneae > Theridiidae > Latrodectus > Latrodectus elegans. The sequence goes on along the minus strand of CM057820.1, from coordinate 88,771,491 downwards.
TTTATGTATAAGATTCATATAATTCGTTTTATAATTTGTCCCTGAAGTGCTATCAAAACAAGGAACTAGAGAGAAAAATTCAGTTAAAAATAGATTCAATCAATTCGCATAAAATTCAAAGCATCCAGTTTCAATAGTGCTAAAAGAAATAAGTTTAGTTTGGTTTCGTTTTATTTTAGTCAATTTTAAAATCGTTTAAAAATTATGATTTGAAGTCTTGTTTATAAAACAAATTTAAATTTTGACTTTTTTTTTTTTTTTTTTTTTTTTTTTTTTTAATTATTTAACTTTAGAAATCAAAATATGAAACTAAGATTGTTGCAATTCTTAACCCTTTCCAGGATACTTAGAAAAATATTATAAACTGGAAAGTTTAAAACGTTTCTACAGGTGGATATCCCATGCAGAAAGTTAATATCAATATATTTTTTTTAATTAATTTAATTCTGATTCTAACAAATGCATTTAATAAGGTAACTTTTTCCAGTTTAAAGACTAAAATTAAATAGATGTGGTTTGCACACCTGTTTATAAAGCTTTCAGGATTAAAACAGTGATATAAAAATTACATGTGAGAAGAAGGTATTAAACAATAAAAAATGAAAACAAATCAAGTATTCAAAAAAACTTAATTGTAAAAGTATAATTCCTCTTACTTTAAAATACTAGATTGTATATATATTTTTTTAATTTGGGCAAAATCAGAAACTTAAGTTAAAAATGTCTTCATTTCTTTAATCTATTTCATACAACAATAAATTATTTTAAGCAAGAACTTTGATGTCAAAAAAAAAATTATCTTCAGTCATTTAATTTTAATTTTAAGATACAATTCAAAATAATTTGAACTAGGAATGTCACTTTGAAAATAACTCAGCTTGTACCCTCTAAATATAACGCTTATTCTGAGATATACACAAAACCTATTCTTCAAGAATGACCATCATAAACCGGAATGGTAAGAGCTAGAATAATCGATCGTGAGTAAAATAATGATTAACTCCTAAGATTCTCTAGAACATAAAGGGAATTCTAATACTGAGCATCCAACTCTGATTTGCTAAAGGGTATCCTCGCTGGAGCCACATCTTGACCTCAGAAATCTCATGTTCGACCGTCGACCGTAATCCGTTTTGCTAATGTTTTGAACTTGTACCACGAGTTCTGTCATTTGAAGTAAAGAAAAAAGGTGATATTGCAGCTTATGGTATAACTGGATTTTAACAACTGCGATAAATGCATGGATATTGCCAATTCTGTTTCGAAATTCAGCTACTTCGGTCAAAACAATTAAATGCAACCATGGTCATTATCATCTGAAAAAGAAATGACAATACACTGCATATTGCGTTCTCTTTCCCGCCATAACCACTGATACACAGTTCCGAATTCGTTCAGCAGTGAAATGAATAAAGCAGGTAGTACATATTTTGAGGTCGTGTGGACCACGCCTATTTTTCCATCGTTTCGGTTCCATTACTATGATTTTTTTTTCCTTGCATCACGTGTTCAAGACTATTAAAATCGCCTAGTTTCTAATTACACATAATGTGATGCATAACCAGTAGAGAAATTACGAAAGTTAACGAGTTAAGAATTTGATGATCTCATCAAACGCAATTTTTTTTTTTTTTTTTTTTTTTTTTTTTTTTGTTCTTTTTTTAGAATTAGTATGTCCAAATGTAATCTTCAATTTTTTTTTTTTTGTTATAAATGTGCATTTATTTATTGATTACCTCGTGATATATTCTCTGCGCATTTAAAAAATGAATTGTCCATAAAAGATTCAAAATCGTATAAAAATATTAAATAAACTTTTCTGTACAACTCAAAGAAATTTTCAGCTTTATTTTGAAACTAATTACATAGTAAATTAATTTTTTGTGCGCGTGTGTATGTTATGCTTTTCTCACTGTAGTGTGTGTTAATTCCAACTTCAGGCATTTCAATTTATTGCATAAATTTGTTTCAAATGAACTATAGATATTCGCTAATAAAAAATTAGAAATATTTTAACTTTATTCTAAAATTAAACGTCTCTTTGCAATGTTAAATGTGTTTTTAACAAAATTAATTGATGTTAGAAACTTGAACATTTTATCATAAATTATGGAACAATAGCGCTTTACACTCTAAAGGAAGAGCCTCAAATACCCAAAACTAGTTATTGTAATTGACGATTTTTTTCAGAAAGTATTGGTTAATTCAAAACTATATGTAAACTTAATTGAGCCCTCTCTGCTGATGATAAACTTTTTATTATATCAATTCTGTAAAGATATAACTATATTTAAATGCAATACGAATATTAAACTTTAAGCTCCTAGTGTTAAAGGTGAAGCATTTAAAAACATATTTTCGAAATACATTGAAAGTATAATATATATGTGGATGAAATAAGAATGTAATTCACTAATCATTTTTAAGTTTTTTCATTTATAGCTCAAAATTTAAATACAATATCCAAATAATAATAGACTAAATACTCATAGCCAGATCTACTAAAAACATCTCTAACTTGATATTATAATTTTTTCAAATATTTTGATGCAAGTTTTTATTGCTATAACCAAATAGGGGTTAATCCAACAAGCATTATTTGGCTTTATATAAGGTAAAGCTGTAATATATTAATTACTATAAAGGTATTGAAACAGTGAATTATTCATTTGTAATATAAATATCAGATTAAATATGCAGTCAAAGAGAAATAAGAGACTGCAAAACTATAAAATTTTTCAAGGAATATAAATATAGGAAACATAGCAATTAATCTGATGCTTCTTTCCATTGAATTTCAGATGAAAACCTATTTACATTAATTTGTACATCCATCAACAATAGCAAGATTAAATTTCTATTTCACGATAAAAAATAAAGTTTCAAAAATGTCTTTTAATATAACCAAGTATTTAATGTCATATTATTTGTCTGAGTCATCATAATAAGCTAAATGTTACTTAAAAACCGATAATGAAAATAAACTTAACAAGATTAAATTTTGGAAGCAACAATAAGAACTTCGTTCAAAAAAAATTATTTAGTTTGATTTCCAGTAAATAAGAGATTAAAAAATTATTTAAATATATCAATACCAGGTGAATCAAATCATTTTTAAATTTTCTTTTTCCATAAACAAATATTTTGCTAAACTGAAAAAGCTCTTAATATTTGCTTCATATTTCTAAAAAAATTACATAGCAGTAAAAAAATTTCTTTTTCTCCTACTAAACTTTTTTCTTTAAATAAAACAAGGTCATAAACATCATTATTTAGGAACACCAACTCTTTTTTTTTTTTTTTTTTTTTTTTTTTTTGCAATTTAAAGTTGGGACTGCCAGCAAAGTAGAAAAACAGAATTTAAATTAAAACCTCATTCAGTCAAGGGTTTTCTTACAAATTCTCATTCAATTTAAGCAAAATTATTAGATGCTTAAACAATTTCATAGATTATTTTTCAGTTGTGTGATTCTTAGAGAAATGTTTAATCATTTTTTATTAGTATGTTAAATACCAATTTTATTTTGTAAAAGATTGTATATTGTAAAAGATACCAATTTTATTTTTTACTAAAGGAAATCTTTCAACTATAAAAGATATATTTATATAATTATGTTAAATATTTATATTTATTATCTTAATAAATCTTTAATGATAGGATTCAGAAAATGATTAATTGAGAGTAAACATGTGAGAAATAAGTTCAGAATCTATATAACTCTTATAAAAAAAACAGGAACCTATGAAAATTTTTGCTTATATATACTCTAAGATTTTTTAGATAAAAAAGTGATAAATATCATAATGGCTTGAAAGCATTCAAATGAATTTTAATGAGTTGGGAATTATTATAGATCATTACACAGCCTTCTAAGCACCAATTCCCTATTTTATAAAGGCCATTTTGAAGATAAGATGCACTCATGCCACACAAGGGAAGAAACCATAACAATTAATAGCCTATATCTTGAAACCCACTGAAAGATGTTGCATTCCTGCTTCCTGTGGATGCCGAAATGCAATACCAATCTCTCATTGATCACCAATGGCTAGGAACTGCATTTTGACATTTTCCATTCCTAAATGTGTAGTACAGCTAAATTACAGAGATCAAACTCAGAAATGTAATTTTTTAAACTTTAAATAATTTGCAATCTTAAAAAGCTTTTTTCAGCTATTTTAAGTAAGGAAAATGATTTTAATTTACAATAAATAATTACAACATATTAATGCATAAAATAAAAACATCTTCACTTTTTAATATTACAACTGAAGAAATACTATAGTTAATATTTTAAAATATAATACAATAAGAACATTAACTTTAGAAATCTCAATGAAGAATTTTTTTAATAGTTAAATAAATTTGGAATATGGTTACGTGCACATTACACTTTACATATACAATTTTTGAAAATCATAAGTGTTAACTTCAATTAATTTCTTTGATAGATTTTTTTATTTTTGCTCCTTTTGAAAAACTAAAATTTAAAATTTTTATAAATATATACTGTTTATAGATTAATGCATTTGTTTTATGATGATATTTTTAGTCTTTTTTTCCAATTTCTAGACTACAAAAAGAACAGTAATATCAGTTCTTATGGAAAGAAAAAAAAATATGGAAACTTTTTTGCTTTTTCTTCTTAGCTTTCTTTTTACATGAAAATATATATAGGCAATTTAACAAAATTGATACTCAAGAAATTTAAATAATTTTTTAATTTAAAATATTAATATTAATTTGTAATAAAATTTATTTTAGAATTTTCCTTATTTTGTATTGTAAATAAATTCTTAAAAAATAAACACCAAAACACAAACACCATCATTAATATATAATCACCTAACTACAATATATGGACACAATTTTCTCATATATTACAAATTAAAATTAGATTTTTGATTTAGTTACAGTTCTAAACCTCAGTAAATGAAAATTAAATCAGAATCACTCTTTCCTTCATCTTTAGTTTACAAATAAACATGATTTTTCTTAATTTTTTTAGTTTTTAAAACTAAGACACTATTAGTACAATTTTTTTTAATGTAAAAAGTGTTATTTTTAATATAACTCCTAGAAATAATCACACTTTAATTTTCATTGATCAAATGATAAAAAAAAAATTATAAACAGCTCAATAGACACAACCAAAGAGTTGTTTTGGTTAATAGCTTTAGAGAGAAATGATTTCATTTTTACAATGTAAAATTCTTTCTTCTTTTCAGAGGAAATATATTTTCATCTCTAATCATTGAGAGTACAATAAAATTTCCTCAGTGCATAAACTGTACATGATCACACACATAAAAAAAGCTTCAGCATACATATAATATGAAACAAAATAATGCATGGCATGAAATTCAAAATAAATTTAAGAAAAATTAGAGTAATAAGTATATTTTTTTAAATCCAAATATATTTAATTAAAATAAATTTTATCAAAATATGCTTTATAGCATAAGTTTACATTAAATTAAAACTTTTTACTCAATTAATACACTACAATGTGCAGATGTTTTTAAATAAGAGTTGAAAACTTTTGATTTACTCAATTTCTATACTTCTAGTAAATAAATACATTATTTATCATAGTCCATTAAATGTTCACTATTTATAGAGAGCTTGTCTACCTAATTAACATAATACTTTGTATTGAAGAAATATATTTTAAGTATAACTAAAGCAATTTTTAAAAATTACATTGAAAATATCTTCAGGAAAATTATGAATATGGCACAAGCCCATATTATTCTAATAATGAAATGCAGTTCTAGAATTAGTCACACTATTCAAAATAATGATCACTATCATTTTCCTAAATTATAACATTTTGTTTTCCCTTTTTGAATCAGTAAAAATAGATATTTGATAATCAACTTGGATATAACATTAAGTACGTCAAAACACATTTAAACAGTTATATAAACTTTATAAATCAAGAATTTTCTCATATTCACTTTATATGAAATGATTCTTATTTTTTATCATATCAAAATTTTTCCAAATTTCAATCACTCCTTGATTTTAAATTAAATGTATATGGTCATTTCAATCAGCTTAAAAAAATAACTATTAGCTTTAATATAACATATATTATTAGCTTTTATATAACATAATTAACTGTTACCATTTATTTTTTGAATTAATCAGGTAGCAAGATCAATCAAAAACTGCCTATTAATTTTTATATGAACAGGGCCAATACAAACTGAAGGATTGGAATCTTTAAATATGAACTGACCCAATATCATAATTAGAATTACTAATCTGTTGGAGAAATTAGTTTCATGGAAAAGAATGATTCCTATCATTTTAAAAATTAAATAAATATGGAATTGACTTTAAAAATTAAAAAAATTTACATTTCATTAAATTAGGAAAATACTACTATGAGTGATAATTCACAAAAACAGGTCTTAATTACATAAATTTTAAATGAATTTCAAATTTATTATAAATACACAGAAATTTGACTATCATGCTTTTATTTCTGTAGCCTTCCAATAACTTGGGACTCTTCAGTTTAAAAACACAAGTGCAGAGCACAAGTCTAGATGAGTGGCATCGAATTTAATGTTGTTTGCACAGAGTATATAAAGAAGAGTCACAAAGTCCAAACCTTTACAAATATGCAAGCAGTCATGGCCCATAATAAGACGTAAGAGATCTACAGCTGAGCTTCTAATGAAATCAGGAATAGACTGTGTATCCTTAATTTAAAATTCATTATTTTTTAAATAACTGAAAAAATTTATTTTGATTTACTAGGAACATATTGTTTTTATTATTATGAATATTAACTAATTGTTTTCTGTTCAACAATTTCTCAATTTTTCAGAACAGATTCTCACATAAGCATTGTCGATAAATTTCTAAGAATTGAAAGCAGGAATATGTTCCAAAGTGGAAATTCATTATGAATCGAGCAAAATTAAGACAGCATCACAGCAAGCAAAATATTTTACGATAATTATAGTATGCAGCAAAATATTTAAAATATAAAATTTTAAAAAATTTTATTTTTTATAAAGTTAAAATTTTTTATTAATTTTAATATAAAACTGATTTTATTTTCAATCAAATACATTTGCTTTTAATAGTTATCAATCTAACTTTTTATAAATTATTAAAGATTCCTATTTACATTACATAAATCTAAAAATAAATTTTTAGATTTTTAAGATAGAACTTATTTATATTTATATAAATATAAAAATTATCTAATTCAAGATATTTTTACATACTTCACAATATTTTGAAATTTTTTTGATTTCAGAAACTCACAAATATATATGTATTTTATAAATTAAAAAATTTTTCATCAGTTTTAAATTCTTCTATTATAAAATTAATTATATAAGCGAAAATAAGCACATAAAATTATTTATAAATTTAACATTTTCATTTTAATTTGTATTATTAATGTTAATGCGATTAAAATTGTGTGAATCAGAATTGCAGCAATTATAATTTCATAAAGTAAATGTTACAAAATCTGAGTAAAATTCTAAAATATTAGCAAAAACCTCATAGCAAATATAAGTTAATATATTTTGATGAGCTTTTTTAGTCAAGTTGGATAAAGAGTAATGATTTTTTAAGATACGAATTTCTAATTATTGACGGCCTCAATGAAACTTTCGTAACTTTATTTAAAATAAATTTAAATACTTGAAAATTATATAATATACAATTTTAGATCGCTCTAATTTAATTTACACTACTTATACATATTTGCAAAATTCACAACAAATATTTCCTATTTACTGTTATGATATACAGTAAAACTAAATTTTAATTAAATTAATTTTTTACAGTAAATTTTGAATATAATTTTCGAAAGTAGAATTTTAAAGTTTATACAGTTCAAAAATCATATAAAAATATTAAGATTTGGATTATACCTATCTATATATGAATTATAAAATTATTAAAAAAGCTGTTTTTACAATTATTTGATACTAATTTGAAATTTGAATAACGAAATTACAATACACATGGAATTCGCAGAGCACTTGAGCGAAAACATATTTACATTTTTAAGGGGGTGTGGCATTAAAGCTACCGCCATTTTAATGCAGCACCTAGTATGCAACTGCAACTCAACCAATCGAAATTTCCAAAGTAGGTTTTGCAATCATACCTAAAATGCATGCTCTTGTTAATCTTAAATATTCTGTAGTATATGAACCTAATATTCTCTAGTACACGTACCAAACATGGCGCAACTAAGCCTATTACGATTTCAGGTAAGAAATAAAAATCGTGCCTGCGGATATTTTGATACTTCGCAAATTTAAGACTTACCAGAACAAGAGATAAGAAAGAAAATTCGTTAAAGAATAAAGATGATATCCAGAGTTTCAAATTTTTCTCATAAACCCGTGCAAAATTAGACGTTAATTCGAATAGTACTTCATTGATCACAACACCACTCCTAAACACTACACATTTGGACTCAACAGCAGGGTTGCCATAGTGAACTCGATCGTTTCTTCGCCAATGATGAGCTACGATGAAAACTGCAGCAGATCACCTTTTGAAAGAAAACAGAAATAACTGAATGAAACAAAAACTAGATATACTATCAGCGCCAAATTTAACTTATATATATTACCCTCACTACTAGAATTACTCTCTTTGCTTTTGTTCAGGAAACTGAATACTTTCAATTTTTTTGTAGGAATAATAACTTGTAGTTTTCCAAAAATAATTAATAGAGATCACAGTTTTTTAAAACTTTTTTACAATATTAAATATAATACAAGTTTTTTTAAAAAATGAAAAAAAATATCTTATCAATATAGAACGCAATATTTTACAGAACCGGAAAAAAAAACGCTTTTAAATATAAGAAATAACAATATTCTAAAAAATAAATGCTTACTCAATCGTGTAACATCATTAAACTTAGAAAATTTCAAAAAATAAATACTAAATTACTTTTTTAATAAATCAGTTAAGCACATTTTTTTTACCTATGAAATTTGTAGTATTTCTAACAACTTTTTTTTCACTAGATTCAAATATTTAATCAGAAATTTTTTTATCACTCACAGATTTCGTATGCATTGATGAACGTTATTATTAATATATTTCGACCTGGGAAAAAGGGCCAAGAGCAATGAAAATGCTAAAATGATTGTTGATTATTTCTAGACAGCTAAGAGAGAGATTTCATGTGCCATACTTGAATATATAAATATGGAGCATTTTATTCATAACAACATGCGTTAAACAAAAAAAAAAAAAAAATTATGGGTGATAAAGAAAAACAACTTAAATATTTTAATTTAGAAATGTTTGATACATCGATTATTTTAACTGCAACGCTTACTATAAAGTGATATATGCATTGCAGAGTAATGGAAAAAAAATTTACCCAAATATAAAATAAGTTGTGGATTTTGAAAATTATTTTGGTGAAAATAACACACATATCGTAAAGAATGAGTAATCAAAAGTGAAAATAATTATAACATGATTATTTTCTTAAGCCATGATTGACAGTAAGAGGAATTGCAAATCAGCATTGTGTTCATTATAGAAGTAGATTAGATTCTTAATTTTTATGCGATTTGATAAAACTCAAATGATATTCAAAATTATATTTCAAACGATAGATTTTAAATTAATTTTCATGCACAAAGTTGGTTTTAGAATATTAATTTTCTATCATTGATATATCATTACATACATAGAAAATATAAAAAATTTTATTTTATTTTTCTAAACAATTTTAATTTTTTTAAGCTTATTATGTGACAAATATTTCAAATGAATCATTTTACATTAATTTTCATGCATTAAAATTTATTTTAGAAATATTTATTTTCTGCGATAGATATTGTATGCATAGAAAATTTATATAAAAAAAAGTTTTTTTTCTTCTTAAGCATTTTAAGTTTTTTAAAAATTGGAGATTAAGTAAAATACTTATCAATAAGCTTATTAATGCGATTCTATGACACAAATAAATTATTATTAATCATAAAAAAAATTTTTTATCGTTCTTACCGGTTTAAACTAACAATAAGATGTTTTATCGTGTACTTTTTTTTTTTTTTTTTTTTTTTTTTTTTTAACGTGTTTAATTTTGGAAGCAATATCACTGAGGATTTGAAACTTTTAAAATTAATTATTTAGAACAAAAGGTAATTTTGATGGTTTTGAATACTTTTATATATAAGCGGAAAAATTATAATTAAAAAAATACTTCTTGATTACTGGCAAGATTCATGTATGGATCTTTTCTCATCGCTGAAGATATTCAGACATTCGATGGTGAATTTTGCCTTGTTTGCTGCCGTTCGAGGAATGCGATTTGAAATCAAGCAGCAAATTCATAGACAAGTCGAATTTAAGACGCCGATGTGACGTAGATGAAACATTTTCTGACGTCATGGATATTTTAAACCAATGAGAATTCTAATAAAGTGGCGTAATCATGATCTCAACTGGAATGAAAGAAACAACCACACTTTAAATTTACCACACCGGAGGATACCTGAAAACTCTTTTTCATCAAAACTACATTTTTATAATTTTTTAAAATATTATAAAAATTTTAGTTATTATTTTATTTTATAGAATTGTTTTTATATTTCAGAAATAATGTCAGATACACTAAAACATAAAATCGATGTAATTTTCTAGAAAATACTCTAATAATTAACTATAATTTCTTTAAATAAGATATTTTTATAGTTTTAAAGAGAAAATTTAAAAAAAAACAAGTTTTAAAGCAAATATTTTAACTTAAATAAAAATAATTAGTATAAAAGTTAAAAAAAAATAAAATACAGTGTGTGACCTTTAAAATAAAAATCAACAAATTTGGAACTATTGTTTTTAATTGTAATTCACTTTGACTCAAATTTAAATAAGCAAAATTTAAACTTGAGTTGTTCCTTTTTCTAGTAAAAATAATTTTATGATTCCCTTACTCAAAACAATTTTTGGGAAAGAAATTAAATCCTTCTTTTTTATTTTATTTCGAAAAGATTGGTCCATCTACCAAACCTTTAATTGAAATATTTATTAGCAAACATTAGGTTACTTGCTTTATCAAATCAATAGCTTGTTACAAAATTATAATTATTAAAATCATTGTAATTAATTCCCCAAAAGTGCTTCTTTTGTTACTTTTAAAAAATAATTGCATTTGATCCCGTATTTGCATTTAACATTTTTATAACTTTTATAACTATCTTTAAACATTATCTATTGAACAAATATAAAAGTATAATAACTCATTTTCTTTCATCAAAAGAAGCACTAATCATTAGAAAAAAATATATAAAAAGCGCATACTTGAAATATTTTCTATATCCGAATAGAATCATAAATAAAAGAGTAATATGTAGATTTTTTATTATTAAAATTAGGCATGCAAGATTATTATAAAATATGAGATGGATTTAGACACTGAATGTACAAAAATTATATCTAATTAGTTTCTCTTGTATTGATGGATTGTAAGGATTTTTAACTTTGCTTCTGTAGGTGAATCTCCTCAAATTTCCCCGTGCATTTAAAGCCCTTCTCTAGTTCAATCGTATTCAGGAATTCTATTTAGAAGCAGAATAAAATTAGGTCGTAACCTTAGGAACATTAGAGCCAAAAGAGCGATAAATCTCAAAATATGTAATATTTCCCACTCCATTTGAAGAGGTGCAGCTTTAACCTGCTCTGTCAACGGCCAGAGACAGGGTGATGAAGAGCACCTTCGTCCTGAAACATTAACAAAAATGTCAACAAAAAAACTTCCCCTGGTTTCATTTATTAAACTGAATTTTTTAAGTTCTTAGTTATATAACAATAACATTAAGGATAGAAAATTCCTTAAGATCGATAATTCTATAATCCAAGTTCTTTTCTTTTTTTAAAATATATATATTATGCTTTTTTGTTTCTTGTGTTGTGTCGACTCCCCTTTGCAGTTTTTTTTTAATAATTTATTTCTGCTAAATATTTTATAATTTCTTAAAATTTTATTCATCACCCGTGTGTAGACGACTAAATATAATATTCGGTTTCCTTGTTTATTTTTATTTCCTTTTAATTTATGTTAAAGAAAAAAGTATTTTTACTTTTTTCTCTTTTTTTATTAATTTGAAATCGTTAGGAACAGTTTAATTGTGTATTGTTTATTTTTTAGTCTTTACATAAAAAAATACGAAATGTCTTTCAATCTGATGAGAAGAGACGTTTTTACTGCACATTTTTTTTTCTCGATATTTTTGTTTTTATAAGTTTAGTAAAAGGAAAATTTAAACTTAATTCATTTTATATCTTTAATTTTTTTCATTTTACGTCAAATGTTTGTGACAAAATGTACTTCCGGAAAACATTCATACATTTTTTATATTAATTGAACTTATTTGAACCCAAACAAATAAAATTTAACAAAAAACCAATAACAAAGCAATATTTCTGTTGAAAGCATATTCGCATACAATATAAAAAGGAAATTATATTAAATAAACTTTATCACTGAAGCATATTTCTGCCTTTTACATCAATCAAATTTCGGCATTAAAATTATGCAATTTAATTCAAACATTCTAAATGCATACGATCTCTTTCTCTCTCTCCTGAAATACTAAATTTTAATATAGTAGAAATATGTTTATTTTTAAGCTTAGTTCTAATGTATTAAATTCTTTCATAATGTTTGATTGTTCACTATTTCTGGATAAAAACGTTGATACCGTGTGGAAAGTAAGCTAACGGCTTAAAATTGTTGTAACACATTTTAATATGTACTATGTAAAGTGTCTTTCGGGATTATTTTTCTTAAATAGTAACCCGCATCACGTATCATAAAAAAGAAAACTCTGCAAATCTTCAAGCACCCACCCAGATTAACAAGCATGAAAAAGGCAGGAGAGCAACTTTCATTTTCCGTTGCTCAGCAGTGGGTGGGATAGAGAATTAGGATCTTTTCATTCTCACAACAGTGCTATCTTATCATTAGAGAACGGTGAGTCTAATAATAACTTGTTAACTTTAGCTTTGACCCAGCAAGGTTCTCCTGACGTCTTATTAATTGTTAAAATCAGATCTGTGATTGCCTATGATTAGTGTATGACTTCTTGCCAATCGCTGCAATCGATGAAACATGGCACAGTGTTATGAATGAATGAACCTCTGTATCTATGATGGAATCCAAGACTCCCTTTGACTTTAATGACTACACAGATAGGTACTGTAATTGCTGTCAAACGTACTTGAATAGTGCTTTTGGTGCTGATTTCTGAGAATCTATGCAATAGAGTTCTAATTATCCGAACTCCGTGTATCCGAATATCTTTCAGGAGAAAAAAAATAGAGTGAAAAGAGAATGAAAATGAGAAAATGGGTAAAGTTCATTAAAAGGGAAAGTAAAGATGAGAGAGAGAGAGATGTGACACTTGAAGAATTCATAAACCTACTTTTGAAAATTCCTGAGCGTTTAGAAGCTAGTTCTGAAGATATAGAAGAATGGATTATAAGTTAGACACTGAGTTTCAAATTGCAAATGATAGTAAATTAATTGAAAGAGTCGAGGAAGATGACCTTAATGTCCAAATTGAAGTAGACACAGGACCATAGCTAGTGACGCATTTGCCAGCTTTGAAACTTCTTTGAAGTGTCTAGAGTATCAGTCCCCGAATGGGACACATGCAAATTCACACTGTCCAGCGGATGCCTAACTTGGCAGCCCAAAAATGGAAAAGTTTACTCTGATCAAGATGTAGCTAATGTCCAAGTAGTAGATGTGTATGCAGTATGTAGTAAATAGTAAGAAGTAGATGACCAAGAAAAATCTTACTCTACTCAACAAGCAATGAATTGTATTTACTGCATTGTATACACACATACATACTATTTTAATGAACAGTTCTTGTAAGTACTATTTTAGCATGTCAAAGTGTTGCTTTTTCATTTAATAGATTAAAAGTTATTTTTCTTTAAAAAGATGTAGTTTTTCTTCGATTTTCAACATACAATAGTTAATTAAAGTGAACCCTTTTTCCAATTAACCGAATTTTGGATTATCTGAATGGGGTCTGGTACCAGTCGATTTGGACAGTTAGAGCTCTACTGTATTTCCAAATTTCTTGAAACTCTAATGATCTTTTTACCATCCATTTTTTTATTAATTTTTCACTCCATAATTTGCATTTTTACTCTTATAGACGTTTTAACAAACAGTAATATGTTTACTTTTTATTTGTTCGCGAAAAGAGATATAGTTTCTGCTGTTTTGTATTAAGAATATCAGAGCTTAATTTTTAATATATACATGCATACATACATATATACATACTTAATCAATGTCGAATTACATCTGCTTTTGGAAGAGAAAAGAAAATAATCCAAAAATTATATTGTAAACAATGTTAATTCATTTTTATCACTACTGATGAGTGAATTTTCTATGCACATGGCCTTATGAAATATATTCTCAAAATATTTCCATAAATGCGAATGGAATCAGCATCGTTGTGTAACAGCTTATTGCGCAAGCAACTAATTAATATTCATGAGTTTCATAGATCAAGATAGTATATCAAAGAAAAATATGTTAATGATGTAGAAACTAATTTGTTTAAAAGATTTTTGCCATTCAAATTCTAATATTTTTCTATTTCCTCTTATTTTCATGCTCTTCTTTCTTCTGAAAATTCTAATATTAAAATAAACACACTGAACTAATTTAGGCATGAAAAGTTAAATGCTCAACATTTCCTACTAACTGCACAAAACTATTATAAATTTATTATATATGAATACAAAAACAAACTTTCAACTTAATAACAACAGAATAAATATTGCTGGTTTCAATTTCAGTGACTATTGTCTTAGAAATCTGGGCATTTAGGAATTTTCTTCTCTTATTATTTCAAAGAAATATATGACCTTAAAACATATAAATAATTAATAAAATTAAATTAATAGCAAAATTAATTAATTCAAACAACATTTAAAATATTAACATTCAAATAATATTCAGACAGCCGTGCTCGAGGATCTACAAAAATTTGAATTTAAAATAATTAACATACATCAAAATATAATATTCAGGTCACCGAAATTTTAAAATAAAATTAAGCAGATTTTTTTAAGTATTTTTTTTTAAATCTGAAATAAAATAAAGCATAATTGAAATAAATGTTCTATGATCATATAAAACATGATAAAAAAATTTGATTTTAAAATAAAAAATATATATATAATTGTAGAAAATGCTTTACTTTTAAAAAGTATTTCTAAATTTATGATGATTTGATTTTTTTAAAGAATATTGTATGTGTATTGCTATTTATGTGCAACAAAATCGTTGGAACATGTTTATGTAAAATTTCCGTTAGAGTTTATTTTAAAACAGTACCATCATAAAGAAAAAAATTGTACGTTAGCATTTCTCTGTGCGTTTATTAGCATTTTCAAAAAACATGCAAATACAGTGTCTCACAAAAGTGATGGGACACTTGTGCTTTACAAAAGGAAATTGTAATAAAATTAATTAAAATTATGTGTATAAATTTATTGTGGGTGTGTTTCACACTTAAATTTAGTAACAATTATTACACAACATACATTTTGTCAAAATATTAATTAAATAAAAATACAATTGTTTAGAATGGAGCAAAAAATAGTTCACATAAGTGATGGGACACCATTAGATGTGCAACAAAAATAGTATGAAATAAGCAATAAAATATTTTTTGGGTATTTTATTTTTACTCAAAAACAATTGGCAATAATTTTTATAATCGCGTCTGCAGTATTTCTCTCCAGATTGTTTTAGAATTTTTGTGTTTTTTAGCTGTATGCAGCCATGAATACAAAACGGAAGGAAACTCCACCTGAAATTCTAAATTTAGTTATAAATTTACATATTGAAATTGAAAAATCTATTAGAGAAACTGCTGAAACAGTTAACTTGAGTCATTCAACAGTTTTCAATATCATTAAACGACATAAAAAGAATCATATGATTCAGAATAAAAGAAGACATGACCGACCATTAAAGCTACCCAATGGAATAAAGCGAATTATTAAAAAAAATCCAAGTATGAGTGCTCCTAAAGTTGCTGCTGATTTACAAGCATTATATTATGTAATTGTTAATCCTGAGACTATTAGAATAGTAATTCGATCGGCTGGATATCACGGTAAAGTAGCCAGGAAAAAATTCTTCGTAAGTGAAAAGAATAGAAGAGTCAGACTGGCTATCACAAAATCCAACATATATAAAAATTCTGATTACTAGAATAAAGTTATATTTGCTGATGAGAGTAAATTTAATATATTTGGGCCTGACAGTGTAGAATCTTGGTGAGGAGAAAACCGAGGGAAGAATTTCGTAAACACAACTCCTGGTGCCAACAGTTAAACAAGGTGGAGGAAGAGTTATGGTATGGGGGTATATGTCGTCCGCTGGAGTTGGTAATCTTGTTTTTATTGACAGTAAAGTGGATCAGTACAAGTGTATTGGCATTCTAAAGCAAAATTTTAAATCTATGGCACGAAAATTGAACCTTCATAACGATTTTAAATTCTACCAGAACACTGACCCCAAGTATACTGCTTTGAATGTTAGGCTCTGGTTGCTGTATAACTGTTCTAAAATATTAAAAACACCAACACAATCTCCAGACTTAAATTCCATAGAGAATATTTGACAAAAATTGGAATCAAGAATTCGCAAACACACCATTTCTTCAAAACAATCAAAATCGGTGATTCAAGAAGAATGGGGTAAAATCACTCCAGAAATCATAAAATAAATAGTCAAATCCATCCCAAGAAAATTAAATCATGTTTTAAAAGTAAAAATAAATCCAACAAAATATTAAAACCATTTCAAAAGTAAAATTTTGGGTAAATATTTAACAGAAAAATAAGTGTCCCATCACTTATGTGAGCTTTTTTTGCTGCGTTTTAAGCAATTGTATTTTTATTTAATTAATATTTTGACAAAATTTATGTTATGTAATAATTGTTACTAACTTTAAATATGAAACACACCCACAAAAAAATTTTACATGTATTTTTACTTTATTTTGTTACAGTTTCTTTTTGTAAATCACAAATGTCCCGTGAGACACTGTATGTACGTAATTCCAATCGACATTCGAATCATTCAGCTGAATGGCTAGAGCTTAATATTTTTTGTATATTTAGCTACTCCAAAACGCTTATATGAAGCTTATTCCGAATAATGTTCTAATTTTTCAGATGAATGAATAGAATTGTCTTTCAGTTCATCATTTCACAGATTTAATCCAGGTCTTATAATTAGAAATTTTAATTGTTTTATAATTTATTTTAAACAATATATCTTGATCAACGCAGTTCTTATGTGTCAAAAAAATATCATTAAGTGACAGATAAATCAAATCATTCAGGTTATCCGGACTCAGTGGTTTTATTAATGAAAATAACTTCACAATGAGCTCTTTTTTTAGCAAGACAGTACGTATCATCCTCAGTGTATATTGATTAAAAGTGACAACAAATAACTGTGAGATAAAAATATTAGAATTAGGTAGTCACACAAATCAACTTGATAAACTTATAGCGACAAAACATTGAAAACAATGCAGAGAATACATTAACAACATCACGTCGTATTGAAGGATTACGAGTTTTTCGACTTGCAGTCACATTTTTTTTTTTAGTTTCTATAAAAATTATTATCATAGGGATTCCATATATTATGCAAGCTGTCAAAAAAGTCACGGGTTTCGTTTTAAGTGAAATAAATATAATTCTGACATTTTACCATGAACAATCCAGAGTCACATGTCTCTCTTCATTGACAATTTTTTTCATCGGAGAGAATATGAGATGAAAATTTGCTTTGGAAAAGAATATAACAAACAAACAAAAAAGTCTTACTTTCATTCTCTCTCTCTTTTTTATAGTTTGGGAACGATTTTTTTCTTCTACTTACAAGTCAAGAATTTTCACTTTTCATTCAAATTGTTTCGTTTTCAAGTTCGATTTTCGAACATTTTTTCTACACTATATATATATATATATATATAATTTAGACGCAATAATTTATATGATTTTGAATGTCAGATCTGTCCCTCAACTATTTACTATAAAAATTTATAGAAAAGATGAAAAGAATGAATCTGAAAGTATATTTTTGCACAATGCAAATTTTCTTGATAAATTTGTAAATTAACAAATAAAATATATATGTATGGTTAGATATTTGCATAGCTAATCAAAAGCTCCGATAAATATAATTGAAAAGATGATTTCCCCTGTTATATTTGTTTACTTTTATAGATATATTTTCAATGTTAAACTTTCTTTTTTAAACTTCTTATTGAAACAGTTGCATTTACTGATTCTAAATGTCATTTTGAAGTGGCAAAAACATTTTTCCAAATATGCTTGAATATTTTTTTAATTTAAGAGTTTCTTTGAAGTATTTAAATTAATCAAAACTTTATATATCTTATAAATAACTCGCATTTTCAAATGTTATAATAAATTTATCAATAAGAAAAACTTTTGAAGTTCATTAAGTTTCAAAATTGCGTAAACCATTAAGTTTCATGGTCACAAATTACCGACCATTTAGTTTCGGAAAAAAAATTTAAATCAAAGTCTCGAAATGAGTTCCCATTTAAAGATTTAATTTGCTTAGTGTTCAGTAAGTTAAAAGTTTTTTAAACCCTATTTAAAAGGATTCATTTATTTTCCATGCAAGATTATATTTATATTTGAAATAATAAATAAAAGTTATTCTGTGTTTCTCAGAGTATTTAAACTATTTATGACGGATTGTTTTTTAAATAAATTCTCAATTAAAAGTGATTCAATATCATGGCTGTCATAAAATTTGAGTTAATTCATTATAATATTAACTATTAGCAAAGAAATTTAATTTCTTATTATTTAATTATCGAATAAGTGGATTTTAAGCTAGAGCTCTTAACTAAAGTTTAAATTAAAATTTGTTAAATAATAAGCAACAATATTTTTGCTTCGAAGAAAAGATTTTTATTATTTACTGAATGAAAACAAGATCAATTGAATTGAGTTTGTATGGTTATTTAATGATAAATCATTAGATTTTACAGTTTATTTTAAATTCAGCAAACAAAGGTTTATTGAAAATTTAGAATAAATGAAGAAAATCATCTATAAATAGCATATTTTTTCGATATTCAAAATTTATTCTCATATCGCTTAAAATGCGGTGTTAGCAATATTCTATACTTCCCTTCCTAATAGAAAATATTTTACGCCTAGTGTTATTTATTATTTTTAAGTAATTGCAGATAATTTGTTTAAGGATATTGATGTATTTATATTTCAATGCAAAAATTAATTTTATTTAAATTAAGTAACTAAACTTAATATCCTAAAATAAAATAAAATTATTTTTAATTCTCCTATTGTGGAATTAAAAGGAATTTTATTTATCAAAAGACAATTCAAAAGTATAAAGCTTCAGAATTTCTTACAGCGACAACTTTAATTGGTAATTATAATTGTTTATAATAAAAAATGTCAATTTTTATAATAAAAAATGTCAACTTGAGAAAAACTAATCCCCAATCCTTTTGCGCCATAATTCGAAAAATGATTGGGAATTGTTGTCACCGAAATGCAGTATTTCAGTTTGTTTTTCAATTAACAATTGTGGGGAAAACAATGTTTCCTCCAAAATGTGGTGTTATTGGGAATAAATTTCAAGAAACATTAGTGATAATAACACCACTGTTTCTCGATACTTTTGAGAGTATACGAAATATTTTAATATTATTTTGATAGAAATGTAATGCATTTATTAGCTTTTATATTAATAATAATTCATTACTGCAATGCATTTATCAGTTATTGCAAGAATGTAGATTTAAAATCCATATAAAATCTTAAACATTTTTAAATCTATCCCAACTTACAAACATTTGAAGAAAATTAGTTTTTCATTTTAAAGAAAATATTAAACTTGTTTTCAAAGTCTGTCATCTCTCTTAACATCAGAAAAATTTATATTCTGATGCCTAAAAAAAAAAAAAAGAAAAAAATCATGAATTAATTTCTATTTAGCAAATATTGATTGGGATTTTGCGAATAGTACTTGTAGTTATCTTCATAGTGCAATTTTGTGTAACACTTTCATCAATTAGTATTAATCAGTTACTACAAGTTTAATGTATTTATATAACTGCTAAATAGTGACTATAGTTCCAGCCAATTTGGAAAATATACATTAGTTTTGCAAAGATATCTGATAAAATTAGCAAAGAAAAAATTATATGAAAATAAATACGAAAACAGAATATTAGGATGCTATTTTTATTTGCTTGTATGCAATCGTTATTGCAATAATCATATAAAGTTTCTCTTGGTGTAGAAAATATTTAAAAATCATTTTTAATATTTGAGTTTGCTTATTATTTGTAAATAATGTTGAATTATATATATATATATATATATATATATATATATATATTAAATGGATTTTTGCAACAAAGAATTTTGGCTTAACGGATATTTCTTTTATTCTGGTTTGATGTTTTTAGTGTGGCTTTGGGGTTAACTAACTTCTTTAAGACTATGTCTTGGGTCAGTGCAGAAAAGCCATACTTTGTACCAATATGGCCAACATCCCCTGATGAAGCTAGCCATGTTGGTACTTCGCTCCATTTTCGTTCCATTTTCATTTATTCTATTTTGTTTGAAATTTTAAACTATATAATGAACATTTTCACATCTGTTTATTATATTTTACATTTTCAATGTATTATTCTCCATTTAGTATTTGATTCTTATTCTCAATTTGTTTTTTGACTAACTTCATAACTATATTATTATTCTCCATTTGGTATTTTTAATGTATTATTCTTCATCTAGTATTTGATTAATACTCTTCATCTAATATTTGATTATTAATTTTATAAAAATGTACTATTAATTATATATATATATATATATATATGATCAAAGTCAGGTTCCTGTGGTAGTTATTATATCTGGGTTATGAATAAGACTGATGCTATTCGAATCTTATACCTTTAAGTATTTCTAAAAATCAAACTTTTTTACGCAGGAAAACACAACTTTACATATCCTTAAATTTCATGCCAACATTGTAAAAAGAATGAATATCAGTAAGTAGATTTTCTGGTTTTAGTTAGAAAAACTCTTTACTTCATATTTATTAACTACCTTCGAAAACTCAATTTCATTTTCTGAAATTTCATTTAGCTTTGTAATCCTCAGTTAATTATATATTTACTTAACATTTTAATTCGAAGATATTAATACGAAAATACAACATGATTTACTGAAAGCAAATGTGTAAAGTTTGAAGTTAGGAACTATACAAAAAAAGTTTCTTTATTCATAGCTCATAGAATATCATGCATTTTTTTCTTCTGAAAAAAAGTTTCAACTTTCCTTGTTTGTAAATATCAACAATTACATAACTGTGAATATTTGTTGTTGTTGTTTCTAATCCCACATGGTGTTGCTAAGCAAATCCACCATAAAACCAAAAATCATTAAAAAGTCTAAAAATAAAATAGGATTCTCCAAAACCTCGTCCATAGTAAAATTCAGACAGTCAAGAATATGTCTCTTGAAGCCCTGATCAGCCTTGCAGAATGAAAATTTTTAAAGGAGATTAATTTTTATTAGCACCACATTTTAATACCAGGTGCAAAGGTTTCTTCTCTACTGTTACATGATTAAATAATTAAAAAAATGTGGGAATCTTCATAATTAATATTGAAATGTTTTAGATATTTCCAACTACATGCCCATTTCTGTATCAATTCCAAAAGAAGTTTGATATCTTTATTGATAAACTTTACTGTTATTGTTTTTTGTATTTAAATTTTTTCATATTTTGAAGCCTTTTGCATAATTTTTTTAATATTTTAGCATTTACAAAAAAAAATTTCTATAATAAATGTATTTAATTTATTGTTCAATGGATAAATACACTACTGGCCATTAAAATTGCTACACCAGGAAGAAATGCAGATAACAAAATGATATGTATTGAACAAATATATTATACTAGAAATATAACAAGTGATTAAATTTTCAAAAAATTTGGCTAGATAGATCCTGAGAAATCAGTACCCAGAACAACCACCTCTGGCAGTAATAACAGCAGTTATACGCATGGGAATTGAGTCAAACAGAGATTGGATTGCATGTACAGGTACAGATGCCCATGCAGCTTCAACACGATGCCACAGTTTATCAACTGTAGTGACTGGCGTTTGGTGACGAGCCAGTCGCTCGGCAACCATTGACCAGACGTTTTTTATTGGTGAAAGATCTGGAGAACGTGCAGGCCAGGGCAACAGCCGAACATGTTCCGTATTAAGGAAGGTCCGTACAATACCGGCAACATGCGGTAGGGCATTATCCTGCTGAAACTAGGGTTTCGCAAGGCTCGAATAAAGAGTAGAGCCACGGGTCGTAACACACCAGAAATGTAACGTGCACTGTTCAAAACACCGTCAATGCGAACAAGAGGTGACCGAGACGTGTATCCAATGGCACCCCATACCATCACGCCAGGTGATGGGCCAGTAGGACGATGACGAATGCACGCTGCCAGTGTGCGTTCAACACGATGCCGCCAAACACGGATGCGACCATCATGATGCTGTACACGGAACCTGGATTCATTTAAAAAGATGACGTCTCGCCATTCGTGCACCCAGGTTCGCCGTTGATCACACCATTGAAGGCACTCTTGTCAATGACGCAGCGTCAAAGGAAGCCGCAGCCATGGTCTCCAAGCTGAGAGTCCATGCTGCTGCAAACGTCGTCGAACTGTTCGTGCAGACTCTTGTTGTCTTCCAAACGACCCCGTTTCTTGACTCACGGCTTGTGACGTGGTTGCATGATCCATTACGACCATGCGGATAATATGCCTGTCTTCTCGGCTGCTAGTGATAGGTGGCCGTTGAGATCTCGCATGGCGTTCCGTATTACCGTCCTGAACCCATCGATTCCATATTCCTTCTAACAGTCATTGGATCTCGACCGACACGCGAGCAGCAATATTGCGATAAGATAAACCGCAATCCCGGTACGCTACAATTCGATCTTTATCAAAGTCAGAAACGTGCTGGTACGCATTTCTCCTTCTTACACGAGGCATCACAACAACTTTTCACCAGGCAACAACGTTCAAATGCAATTTGTGTATGAGGAACCGGCTGAACAATTTCCTCATTTAAACACAATTTAGGTGTCGCTACTGGCGCCTACTTTGTTTGATTGCGCTGAAAAGCTAATCATTTGCATATCACAGCACCTTCTTCCTTTCGTAGAAATTTCACGGCTGTAGCATGTCGCCTTCTTGATGTAGCAATTTTAATGGCCAGTAGTGTATTTAATGTTATAATGATACTTTATACTTAATATTTTTATCTTAATGTTTTATTTTAAAGCGGAACTAAATTTGGCTTAATGTGTTATATGTGTCTGCATTTGTGCTAACGTGTCAAATACAATCCTTTACTGTTTCTTTATGCATTTGTGCTAACGTGTCAAATACAATCCTTTACTGTTTCTTTATGCATTTGTGCTAACGTGTCAAATACAATCCTTTACTGTTTCTTTATGCATTTGTGCTAACGTGTCAAATACAATCCTTTACTGTTTCTTTATGCATTAGTTTATATAATTTTATTTTATTCACAAAAATGAAGCTAACTTTATTTAATTTAATAATTTTGAAAAAAAAATTTAAAAACTCATATTTAAAAGAATAGATTACTTTTATATTTAAGAGATCAGATTACTTTTACTTTAATATATGTAAAAAAATTTCAAATAAAAAGACTGCTTCTCATAAGGTTCAAACGATTCCTACTTTTATAAGATTGAAGAATACCTAAGTACTTTCATATATATATCTTTTAATTTAATATCCGCTAACTTGTAAGCAAGAGCAGTTAAAAACTAAAAACACGTTGACTACCGATATACATTACTGAATAATAAATTTGAGCCGAGGATTAAATTAAATAAAACGATCGATAATGGCGCGAAAATAGAAAGATCACTCATTACGATGTTAGGTAACGTAATTGCTTTCGTTCAGATTTTATTACTTTTTCACCCTTTGAGAAGGATGCGTATAACTTAGCTGCACTACGTATGGCGGTTCTCACGCCCCGTTCATAGAAGAGTTGTAAAGCTGTTTCTTTCTAAATGGGGCACATCAGCAGCATATACATAATGTGCTATATGAATTAAAAAAAAGGTCAAGGATTTCATCATTAGAATTTTTTTAAAGTCTTTACAAAATATATGCTTCGAATAATTTACAAAACATAATAGAATACTTTGAAGAAATTAATGGTGAAATGAATATAAATTTCGAATGAGATGTTATTTCGTTATAGATGAGGAAAATCCAACATTTGGGTTGGCTTATTTATCAAAAAGATATTCATCGCCAAAGAATGAATTTGTGAATAAAAGTTATCTTCTGTTTTATATGAGCTTTGTTTCAGTATCAAATCGAATATTGTAAAGAATATTCGATGATAAAGTTTTGGAATTTATGAAAAGCGATGCAATTTTTTTAATTTTGGTTAAGATCTATAGCAACGCGCGCGCGCGCGCGCGTTTCTCAATCTTTACCTGTAAAAGTCCGATTGACCTTATAAATTTATTGTTGCGTTAACTTTTAAACAATTTTTGAAATGTAAATGCCTATGTTGTTTATTGGATCAGGAACAGGAATATTTCAGTACTGACCTAATAAATGGAACCTACGGTATTTCAATATTTGAAGTATTAATTTTATATACCTCTGTGGGGCAGCTGTTGAATGAGGGGGATAGGGTCTTCTGGCTAATTTCGCGACTTGATCTCTTGGACCTGGT
Source organism: Latrodectus elegans (assembly GCA_030067965.1). Classification (NCBI taxonomy): domain Eukaryota; kingdom Metazoa; phylum Arthropoda; class Arachnida; order Araneae; family Theridiidae; genus Latrodectus; species Latrodectus elegans. Next base: position 88,746,597 of record CM057820.1, on the reverse strand, counting down.
TTAGTTTATTCTAAACCAGGGGGGGATAAGCAACAACAACATTAATTTTATATACATAAAAAAATAGGATCTTATATCCATAAAGAAAGTATATTGTAAGGAAATTGAAGAGAAAGAAGAAAAATTCAGGAAAACATGAACAAATTTAAATAAAAACCTAAAATTCATTGCAAAATGTAAAAATAGTTTATTTTGCATTGTAAAATCAGTAAAAAAAATTCAATGTTTGAATTAGGATTGACATTGAAATTAAAAATATAAAGGATGACTACAAACATTTTCAGTTATTCTGTTTATACAAAAAAAAAAAAAAAAAAAAAAAAAAACGATATTTCCTTCGGTTTCTCAACATTTAATAAAATGCCGATTAGATATAAACATGATATTGTATCGTTGGAAAAACACTGACAAAACTTCCAAACTAGATCTGATGCTTTGATGGAAAAATTTGCATAATCGATTTGATTACAACATTGTTCATTATATAAATTAAATTTTGTCCTTTAAAATTACATGAAAATTTCCATACTTAAAAATGAATGAGAAATAAAAAAAAAACGGCAAAAGAAATAATATTCGTTTTTATCTGTACGCGATACCAATTTCAGAAATGACGATAACAACGGGCGAAGAATATTCAAACAAATAATTTGAGAATGGCAAAAAGATTGCAATTTTTAATAAAATCTTAATAACGGATTTATAAAAAACATTTCATCGAAAAAACGATGCCGATTTTTCTTCCAACATTGGAGATATTACGCTTGACAATTGTAATATCTGGAAAAAAATAACTTTTGTGGAAGCAATGTTTCATTTACATAAAGTACTGAAATAAAATATTATTAACAACTTTATTTTCGAATGTATTCGTAACGAAGTCGCATTATTTATTACTTCGAAAAAATTAATTTACATTGTAGAGAGTACTATAGTAAACTTAGACTTAGGAATAATTATAGCAGTATTATATATATATATATATATATATATATATATATATATATATATATATATATATATATATATTAAGCACTGTGGACAGTCCTACACAGAAAAAAATTAATTTGGCGATAGCAATGTAAAAGAAGCGATAATTTGGAAAGAATAATTTAAGAACTTTAACTCTAAATTTTTATTTGTGCTTATTGTAACTTAGATAATTTGTGAAAATGTAATAAAATAATTTTATATATATATATATATATGTCAGACAAAACAACGAAACAGATTAACAACCACTATTTGAAAATCAAAACTGTTCAGATGAGGAAATTACAGATGATAACGAATGCACAATCTGATGAATTTTAATTCCATAAAATGTAGATGTAAGGAAACATACTCATTTTTTATTTATTATTTTAATATATGTAGACAAAATACTTATTTTGTTATTTAAAGAATTTTGTCTAGTATTAAATTTAGAGCAATTGCGTGGAATGTAATAAAAATTATTTAAGATGTTATTCCCTGACTAACTTAAAATTTAAGTTATGTTTAATTTCAAAATTTTGAGTACAACATTTGTAACTAAATTAAAGCGTGATTAACATAGATTTGAAGTAAATGTAAAGTTTTTGATACCACAATGCTAACATTTAATATCGTTCCTGAACTTAGCTTTCTTGAAAAAGGTAGGAGTAGAGTTGTTTTCCTCCTTCTTTTCAAAACTATCGTTTATATCTAATCAAAAGGAGTAGAGAAACTTTTCTATGGCATCAAATTATACCACATCTTTTTAAATTTTCATAATGTAATTTAAAAAATAATAATAACGAAATTTTTACATACTATAATTATTATTGTAGATTTTTGAAAAAGTATTTTTTATTGAAAGTGGTTGATTTTTGAAAAGTAAATTCTTCCTCTGCAGTGAACTTATTTACACTTTTCTGAATATGATACTAATAGAAAATAAATTGGAAAATAAATGAAGTCCCGATTAAAATGATGAATATCTTCACAACCAAAAGGAATTTTTTATTGATTCAGAACTCAATTGACTTGTTTCTAGTTGATCCACTTGAGACTTCATTTCCTTGAGGAAAACTGTTCTGAATAACGTTAACTAAATAGCCAATATATCATTAAAAAGTTATAAATTCAATTATTTTTTGCAAGTCTCACTTTTTTTCTTGGTAGCTACACGTTTCTCTCTGAAAAGGTGGTAGCCCACGGAAGAAGACATGTCCCTAAAATAGAAAATAAATAAATAAAATTTTGAAACCACTTTATATAATATATGTAATAAACTTTATAGATAAATTATTTCTTATTTTACCTATTCTGCGTGGTTCTAAATTCTAAAAGGCAAGAACCCACTTTCGGGGTAGCGATTGGGTTCTTTTTATATAAGCAGTAATTAACTGAGTCAGAAATGCCCGACTACGTACAATACTAATTTCATGCTTTTATTTAATTTTTGTTTTTTCAGAATATAAAAATGTACGTCATAAAATTAATTTCAATTTTGTATTTGTTCTAACCAAAATACGAAACAAAATCTATTTTAGCTAGCAGTTAATGATTTGTGGTTATTTTTAAATACCTGCATATGAACACTACGAGTCAAATCGAGTAAGCTCAAAAACAAAATTGTTATCATCAATGTTTTTTCATGCATTGATTTTTAAATAAATTTTATTAATATGATCAGAAAAGTATATACTATTTTTCTTTTTTCTAAGTCTAGACTATGAACAAAACAATCTTTTGACACACTAAAAATATATTTCATTAAAATTTATAAAAATTAGAAAATGTCAAAAAATATATTTAATCGCTTCGGCTTTTGAATTTCACACATATTGAACTTGTCGGCGTTCGTTTCTTCTAGAAAAAAACATGTATCTATTTTGAAGAAAAAATTTTATTTGAAAAAAACAACGAAGCTATTTTTTTTAACGATGTTTATTCGAAACGTAGTTTTGCAGCATGAAATGTAGTCTCGTGTATAGATTTACTATATACAAATCAAATGAGGTATGAAACGCTTGAAAGTTTATTTTTCATTGCAAAGTTATTAAATATTCAAGTTGAGAATTCTTTTACCCGCGTTCGAATGTATTTCCGATCAGCGGTGCTATAGCAAAATCAAAAACACATTTCCTAAGTGGAAAATAACAATATTATAAAAACTATAAAAATACTGAATTTCCTTTTTAATTTTATTATAGAACTGTTGAAAGAAAAGGAGCCTCCGATACTCCGCAATTATTACTCTAACCCCAGCAGCTATGTATACGAGGGTTGCTATTTATATTTCTGGCCTTGGCAACAGTAAGTGTTGCTAGGCGACCGAAGACGATTTTAATCGAAAGTTTGATATTTTTAAACATAAATTCAGCAGACGATTTACCATTATAGCTTTATTTGTGTTGTTGACAGTAAATTGAAAAGTTCTTCTCTGTCTAAAAATGGAATTGAATCGTGAACATTTTCGTGCCATTATTTTTCATAACTTTCGACGTGGATTGTCAAGACAAGAGTGCTTCGATGAACTTAATTCTTTATACAGCGATAAAGTGCCATCCTACAGCACTGTAAAAAATTGGTATAACGAATTTAATCGTGGTCGATGTTCGATCCAGAACGAATCCCGTCAGGTCGTCCAAAATCCGTTGTTGTGCCAGAAAAGATCAATGCTGTGCGTGAACTGATAAAGCAAGATCGTCATGTGACATACCGTGAGATAGAGGCGTCTTTGGACATTAGTATGACTAGCATCAATAAAATATTGCATGAACATTTGAGCGTAAAAATTTGTTCGCGTTGGATCCCGCATAATCTGACAAACGCTCAAAAAAAGGCTCGTGTCGATTGGTGCAAGGAAATGTTGGAAAAATACATTCAAGGTACATCAAAGGCTGTGTATAACATCTACACAGGTGACGAATCATGGATCTATGCATATGAGCCGGAAACAAAACAGCAATACACTGTATGGGTCTTCCAAGACGAGGCAAAACCAACAAAAGTTGTTCGAGGAAGAAGCACATCGAAACAAATGATTGCCTGTTTCTTCGGCATTAACGGTCATGTGCAACAGTGGCGTTAGAGCAACGCAGGACGGTCAATTCTGAATGGTACACGACCATTTGTTTGCCAGAAGTTATCGGAGAAATTCGAACAAAGCAGAACACCCGGCGACACATTCTTCATCAAGACCATGCGAGCTCTCACACATCGACTCAAACAAAGGCATTTCTGACGGAGCGAAAGATCGAACTGATGGGTCATCCGCCGTACAGCCCTGATTTGGCACCCAATGACTTCTTCTTATTCCCACATCAAAATAAATTACGTGGACAACGATTTTCGACCCCCGAAGAAGCGGTTGATGCATTCAAAACGCATGTTTTGGAGTTACCTCAATCGGACTGGAAAAAGTGCTTTGAAAATTGGTTCAAACGCATGCAAAAGTGTATTGATCATCATGGAGAATATTTTGAAAAACAATAAAATCAATTTCGATCCTACATATTTGTTTTTTCATTATTAGGCCAGAAATATAAATAGCAACCCTCGTAGAAAACAATTTTATAAAGAATGGAACGAATCAAACTTTTCATATCTTAAAGCGAACAGAGTTCTGAAATAGTGTGCATCATACATTGAGCAACTTTTCAATGAGTTGAAATTAAATGTTTTAATTAATTAAAATTTAGAATAATTATTAACATTGTAATCAAAATTTAAAATGAAATATAGCCATGTTTTATATTAGTCAGAGACCAAGTTTCAATTCATGTCAGGAAAGCCCTCTCAATTCAACTGTGAGAAAAACATTGATGGACACAGAATAAAGATTTTATTTATAGGGACAATGTATTGCAATTTTTGCTTTCTGAAATTAAAATTTATACATCTATCATTTAGGAAACCTCTACGAAATAGAAAGAATGCAAGCTTTTCCATTTAGGATTAAATGTGACTGGTTAAAAGTCTTCTTTTTAGATGATCCTCGATATCTAAAACTTCGGACTCTTTTTTTTTTTTATTATTATTATTATTATTATTATTATTGCATTGCTTAAAACCTAATAAGTCATCATAATGTTTTTAGTTTGTCAGAAAATGTGAGAAAACTCTCTTACAGAAATCTCTTATGAAAGCAGTAATTGGATATAACAAATCTATGTATATATATATATACATCGTATAATTCTATAAAAAAACATTTGAAAGTTCATTATTAAATAAGATAGGAAAATATTATTTTGCAAAGATGAATTCATGACTTTTGAAGCTATGTTTTAATTTATTAAATAAAAAATTATTAAAATCAGAATTTATTTTATTAGGGTGTTCTGTTTTATGAATTTATGATGGAATTTTTCACATTCAAACTGTTGTTCTTATACTTATATTTACACTTTATCTTTAAAATTTTTTTATTACTTCTAATGTTAAATTGGTTTCAATTATAGTTTTCAAACTGTAACGATATTCATTATTTTAAAAATTAATCTGATCTACTATGCTTTTTTTTAATCATTTGCAACTAAAATGTAGGTGTACTTCTGTGTTTTATTATAGAATCATCTTTTTAAATTAAAATTTATTTTATAAGAAATCATGAATTTTTCAGCAGTCCGTGCTAATTTTCATACACGCAGTATAAAATCTGCGACTCAAAATAAGAATTTGTACATAATACAAAGAATTTTAAATTGATTTAAATAAATAAAATAGTTTTAAATTTGATGTGCATTAAAAAGAAGTGTACAATAATATGTATAAAGTTCGATATATATATACAAATTAGCTTGCTAAAATAAATGAAAATATTGTAATCCTATACATAATATATAAATAAATTATATACATTAGTTACATCATTTAATCAAATTGCCCGATTTCTTAAATGGAAATTTATAACACAAATATAAAAAAAATTCCGAAAGCTATTTACTGTATAAAATTTATAAGCTTTAGATAATTAATAACATAGACAAAAGAATTTAATGTTTTTAATTTATTTTGAAATCGTATAAAATACATTGTTAGTTAAATAAATTCAAATAGTGTTACACTTTTGTTATTATATATTTTTGAAATAAAAATATAAAACCAAAAAATTAAATTCTTTTCTTAACCAACTTACTTTAAAATAATTTTTTGACAATTCATATGATAAAAGATAATTGTAGAATAATATGAATTTTATGTAATTCATATTATCCTACAATTATCTTTCATTGTATTAGTTATTCGAAAATTAATTTTATCAACACATTCTTAAAAAAATTATTTAAAATATGGATCCAAAGAAAGTAGTGTAATTCAATTTGACTTTAAATTAATGAATTGATAAAAGTGACAGTAGGTATATTAATATGGAATTTGGAAGTTATAGCAATTAGCAGCATTAAGAACTATATTAAACATGTTTTTATACATAAGAATGTGCAATTTGAGTTTCGATGGTTATTAAAAATTTGAAATATATTTGACACCGAAATGTTTCACAACATTTTCTCCGTGACCATGAATGAGTTGCTGACCAATTTTGTTTAACCAAGAAAGTAATGGTTAACAAGTGTAAAATTTAATTAATCGAATGAAAATACAAACGAATAATTTTTTAATGCATTCATGTAAAAATAGAATGGTGGCAATCACATTTGCAATATGTTTAAATAATAAATATTAGAGGAAATTTTTTCTTACATACATTACCTTTGGATGTTATAGCTTAGTGAAAAGTTTTTGTGATACCTCATGTATAAAAAGAAAAAAAACTTACCAGTGTGTTTCTGACTTTGAAAGAGGTGGAATTGTGGGCTATCAATATTGTCATTTATTGTATCAGATTTTTGTCTGTCATATTTATCGAAACTCCATAAGTGTCTTCAAAAGGTGAAATCAATGTATTCAAGACGGTTATATAGAACGCCACTACAATCTGCAATCACTAACATCTGAGAAGATCGACATGTCACCCACATGGCATTAATATTAGATTGTACATTCATATCAAAAGTCCTAAGTCAAGAAATGGCTTGTTTATGAGACAACAAGTGTTTGATTTGGAGATTAAGCCTTGATATTACATCACAGGCAACAGCAGTGGAATTAATGAAGAATTTAGGCTCAAATCTGGAATGGTGTGTTTTCAGTCGAATCCAGGCTCTTTTTAGAACATCGTGACGCTCATATCCATTTTTGTTGCCATCGTAAAGATCCTATTTTACAAGCGTGCATTCGACACTGTCATACAGGCTCATAACCTGCGGTGATGTTACAGTGTAAATAGATGTCACTGTCATTTTTTTTCGCATTGATGGCATTTTGAACAATGGCTGTTAAATTTCTGTTTACAGCTTTTGGGGCGGCTGTCAATTCTTAGGCAAACAAAACAATTAGGCTTAGGCTTATTCAAACACTGGCAAGCCAACGGCCAAATATTATCTAGATCCAGACAATATTTGGCCGTTCGTTGGCTTGCCAGCATGTCCTCGATATTTCTCTCCAATATTTTATGTATGAGCTATTGTTGCTGAGATACTGGCTCATTACCATACACCAATCACAAAGGTCGATGAACTTTGACAATATATTGAAAGTGCATGGGCAATATTAACCAAACATGCCATGCAATTTTTATTTCACTCAATGCCCACGTATATAAGACCTTTTATTTTGCCAGAGCTGTTCGTTCTGACATCTAATTTATCAAAATCTACGCTTCCAAATTTCCAATATAATACAATTCTTTTCAGTATAGAATAGAATATTTATAAAATGTTGGACACATTCTGATTAATATATAATTCATTAAATGAAAATGTAGAAAGACTTATATCATTTATATACATGATTATTCATGTATTTTTATTTAAAGTGAACATTGCCACTTAAACATTATTTCTTTTGTAAATGCATCATCATCTCACATTATTAATTTTATGTTTAACCCTTTTCTTTTGCAAATATCACCTACGCGTGTTATTAATTGCATGCTTTTCTCTTTTGTGATTGACAAATTTTAGAATATATATTTACTTTTGATGCGTTCTTTTACTTTTTATTCCGTGTAATGTTTTATCTGTCAGAGATTAAAGAGAACGACAATATTATAATATCTTTCACATTCCTTTGAATGATAGCTCCTCAGAAAGCTGGACTGGGCAAAATTGTCCAATTCCCTTAGGCTCCCAGATTACTTAATATATTGCCACAAGGTACTTTTCTTTAGATATTCATAAAGGATATCATTTACTGGAGGAAAGTGTCGAATATTGAGGGCTTAAAGGCAAGGATTTCAGCAGCAATAACTTACCACAGGCTAACATGCTTACCCGTGCCGGCATGAAATTGATTGTCTTGACATTTTCCGTGGGAGGACGGTGCACAAGTGGAATTCCCTTAACAAAAGAACCATACAACTATTTAAGTCTATCTAACATTAGTGTGTGTGTTATCAGTTTAAATTTATCTTTATTATTTCAAGAATTATTTAACATCAAAATGTATCCAACATTTTACAAGCATCCTGTATAATTATCTAATAAATATTATTTAATTATTTTCATTTCTTCTGAGTGTAGTTATTTTATAATTTCCATAGTATAGTTTATTTTTAAAAAAAACATACAAAACACACACACATAATTAAAATCCAACATAATTTTAATTATTAATTTTGCATAAAGGACGCTTTGAATTTTTTTAACTATAAATGCTTTTTTTTTAAATATTAAGTCTGCAAAATATTGAAATTATTTCACAAAGAAATACAATTATCAATGTTGTGAATTTGGTGCGATTATTTTAAGTAATCAGCAAAATGAAATTTAAATAAACTTATTTTTATATTCAGGTAATTAATGAATGAAATAAAAAAATAACGACTCTAGTTTAGGACACAATATGAAAGGGAACATATATAAGTAAATTTATCTGACAAAAATGAAGAGTACCTAATAATTTTTATGGGCATATTAACTGCAACCGAGATAGTAAATAAAAAATTCACAACATTTGACACAAAAATAATTTTATTGCCTACTGTAATTGTCCATTACAAATTACTTAAATAATTTATTTATTAATCATTTTTCTACATTTAAAAATTTAACAATTTTTAAAAATTTTTAATTTAAAAATTTAACAATTTTTAAACTATTCTTAAAACAGAAAATTTCAGAAGTTTTCGCAAAACATTACAGAGTTTTTAATGTAATACATTTTTATCGATTCTTATACGCTGTTATTTTCTTACAAATGTAATGGAATACATTAATAGTATAATTCATGAGAAAAAAAAGTCTATATTACGTTACATCCCCATGAAGATTAGTTGAATTCTTTAAAAAGAATAAAGCTTAAATCACAGTTCCCTTTTTATTAAATAGTGTTCGGTACAAAATGTTTAGCGAATTCTTGTTCCAATGAATTGAAGTTTTTCATTGGAGAAGAGTGTACTTTCAAAAAACCCGTCCAGGAAGTAGATCTTATGAATAGTCTTCCATTATCTTAGATTGAGGAAGAAATATGAGCTTAGCTGAATAAAAAAAAAGGCTTTTACAGTACATTAATTGAAAATTTGCCGCGAAGACAAGTTTAATTTAATAAGTAAAGTGAATAAATGAGAAATATTTGGCATTGGAAAAGCTTATCCCTTTTTTAATATTATCAGATGGATTAGAAAAGTAAATTTGTGTTCATGGAATTCAAAATTAACAAATGAATAGTAATGAAATATTGACTTATTTTCAATTAATAGAAATAGTATTTGTTAAAAAAGATAATATAGTTTAAGATAATTTAAACTAAGGGGAGTTACACGTATTGGAATTAAATATATTTCCGTAAGTTACTACACACACACACATTGAATTACATACCGGATCAGAAAAGTAACTATATGTTTACAGAATTAATAATCCACACTTTATTTTAAATTCGAAAGTTAAAAATATCATGTTAAAATTAAGCAAAAATAACTAAATATGCATAATAATTTACCATAATTTCGATAATAAATTAAATGAAGATATTATATCAATACCTTAAACACTGAACAAAATGAAGAAAATTTTAAACTCAATATTTATTTTCAATAGCAGTAATTAAGAAAGTTGAAATTTACATTAGTAAATTATATGAGCTGCATCATAAAACATTTACTAGAGAAAATTTAAACTTACGTAACCACGAATCATCCCGTCTGTCTAAGACAATAAACACGCACAAAGCTTTTCAAAAATCAATAAAAAAGCTTTTATAAAGTAATTCGTTTTACCTCCTAACAGTACCGACATGAACATAAAAGATTTTAGTTCCTTTCAAGGAAGTGGGAAAAAAAATTCTCTAATAAAAAAGAATAACGTTAAAAATTCGTTGACGAAAAGTTTTATTAGAAAAATGCTTACTTGCCTATTAATAAAAGAACAAAATCTTGTAGGAATAATATTTAACGTTCGCGAGAGGATTTTTTATTTATTAGTGATGAAAGCAAGGCTTTTATTGATTGAGCTTAAATATTCTAGTTGGCTTTCTTCCGGGAATTCTTATCTGTCCTGTATGGATTTTAGCAAAGATTAGAAAATTTAATACTTTGTGAAGTAGAGAAATATTCGACCCATAAAAATATTCAGTAATTCTTGGTTTAAATGCATAACTATTTTTAAAGTTATTTTTAAATTATTTAATAACCACATTTTATGTAAGGAAAACTTGATTTTTTGAATATCATAATTCATTGTTAGGTGTTAATTAGATTACATCACTTATCAAAAATGAAATCAAATAAAAATGATAGCTTTGAACATATGAATATCCAAAAAACAAGGTTAAATTTCAAGGAATTTAGAAGCATAAGTCTTGGAAAATCAGTATCCAGAACAGCTAAATCTGTTAATTATCACATGTGTACGCTTGATATTGAAGTCAAAGTGAATTTGGATATCTTGCAAAAATACATATATCTATATACCTTAAAACCAATACCACAGTTCGCAGTGATTGGCATATACGAGCTGTTTGCAGCAACCAATGAATAGATCTTTTTTGTTGTTGAAAGATCTTGAGAATGTACTGGTCAAATATCAAAATACAAAAACATTTTCTGTATTAAAGAAAGTTCATAGAATATACTGGCAACATGCGATCCTGGATTAGCTTAAGTACAATGATTATAGAATATTATATATTACCTTAAATATAATGTTATTAAGTACAATTTTCTAAATGTTTGAGGAACATACTATTTTTTAAGTAATATGGAAACTTTAAAATATATTTATACTCAGAAAAAATTTCATTGAAGAATGTACGAATGGTCACCTCACTAATTTATTCAATGTAATAATCAGAAATAAAAATTAGTACTTATCATAAAAGTTTACATTTAAGTTTTATATATATATAAATTAAAAATTTATATTGATTAAATTTATCGTGTATTTCATAGTTTATTCCAAATTTCATTTCAGATTTAAAGGAATTTCTAACTACTAACACACTGCTTAGTGCAAAACAGCATAATTTCAATTCAATTTTCTGATATCACATGAGATTTGTTGTTGTTGCACCAGCATGCTTCCCTTTTCTGATTTTTTTTTTTTCATTCAAATAAATAAATGAGGTTTTCTTTTAGCAGAAAAACTGTTGAATGTTTGTGTTTTGATGTTATAGCTGTTTGTATTGTGTTGAATATGTTTGTATTTTGAAGTTACTGTTTATTTAAAATTTGCACTTTTTTGGGTTTTGAAAACTTTAAAAGTTGTTTATTTATTAACTGCATTAATTGATTTTATTATTTTTATTTGGATTTATCATTTTAATTATAATTGTTTCCCATTTTAAGATCTCAGATAAGTTTTGTTTCATTTTTTTAGATTTGGTCGAGAATCAGGGATTCTAATTGCGTTTCAGGTTTTCACCAGCGGGTTCTAAGAAAATTCTTCATCAAAAGTTTGCTTTGGTTAAGCTCCATGCGAAAAGCGATTTCTATTCAGCTTAATTTCCACATTAATTTGATTATTCTTATATATTATTTTGATTATTGATCGTTACTGAAGACCGTTGAGTTATTGATCATTATTTTGGCACAGATGCCGTATAATCCATGATTCCAAATTCTGAATTTTTTTGGCGATAAAGAAATGTTGCCAAGATGACGTATCGTAACGTGCGCGATGATGTAAATACTAGGGTTACTAAAATAGAATTTTCTGCTTAATTCTTATAAGTCCCCATACCTATGACGTAATAAAAACGAGGTTGCCAGATACACAAGAAAATCCGCCAAAATTTATCGCCAATCTCAGAATTTGGAAGCATGGATTATACAGCACCTGTGCCGTTAGTTTTTCTAGTAATCCATTAAATGCAAATTTTTACTTAAAACCTATCAAGAGAGAAAATATTTTTTGCATGTTAGTGTCGGTAAAACATTTCGCAGTTGATTATGTGTAAATTTTGTTAACACTGTTCGGAAAATATCAGTTGCAAGAAACTTTATTTTATGTAAAAGACAGCTTCGTTGAAGGTGTGGAAATAAAAACAATTAATTAGATAAGTAAGATCTAGTTCATATTGTTTTGAACTTTATAATAATATAAAAAAATATTTGAACTAGAAAAATAAAAGATAAGAAAATAGAAATGGTTACACATAAATCTTTTGAATAAAACATGATGCATTATCTTTCATGTTATCTCTTTCAACAAAATTCATCGAAAAAATTTTAATTATTCTAATTCCTGGAATTAATAACTATTCTATTGGTTAATAAAATTTAGCAGCTTAAAATAGCTGATTTTTAACCGTAAGATCGATTAATGAATTCTAACTTTGCATGGAATACAAAGTTAGAATTCATTAATCAATCATCAATTACACAGAAGTAAAAGATTTTGTTACCTAAAATGTAAGACATGAAATATTGAAAACTTGTAACGAAGATGAAAAATTAATACTGTACTGAGAGTGTGTATGTGAGAGAGAGAGACAGAGAGAGTTTAATGGATCAGAATAAATATCAAATTGTATCAGTAGTTCTACGAGGGTTACTCTCAAATTTTTGAAATATGCGCTGACGAGATTTTAATAAATAAAAATAACGGTTTAATTGTAACTTACAAAGTATTTTAACACTGATGACGATTTTTTACTGATTTACTTCAACTTGTTTAGCGTAGAATAAATTTTAAACAGAAGGGAAAATGGAGTTGACGCGAGAACATTTTCGCGCTATGATTTTCCACGATTTTAAAGCAGAATTAAATCAAGAATGTGTTCAACGGTTGAAATTAGCATTTGGTGATGAATCTCCAACTCGTGCTACTGTATTCAGATGGCTTAGAGAATTTAGAAGAGGCTGCAATTTTCTTCAGGATGAAGAACACACAGGAAGGCCGCCGACAGCAGTAATCCCAGATAATGTGTCTGCCATACGAAAAATGTTAATGGACGATAATCGCTGTATCTATCAAATGATACAGAAGGAACTTAACATTGGATCCACAGCCATACACAAAATCATTCATGAAGATTTACATATGAAAAAAGTAGTTTGCCGTTGGGTTCCCCATAATCTAACTGAGCACCAAAAAGAGGAGCGAGTCAAAATCAGTAAAGAAACTCTTAAATTGCTAAATGATGGTGGCCACCGCATCATTTCTAAAATTGTAACAGGTGATAAAACGTACATACCGTTTTTCTGACGTACCAACACGTCAAGAAAGCAAAGTATGGGTCTTTGAAGATGATCCCACGCCGACAATGGTGAAAAAACAACGCGCACTGAAAAAAGTGATGTATGCCGTTTTCTTCAGAAGTACGGGATTGGTCAAAGCGATCAAGTTGGAAGTACAGAAGACAGTAACAGCAAACTGGTATACCACTAAATGTCTTCCAGAAATTCTACAAGAACTGAATGTTAGGGGACTAATGCTTCATAATGACAATGCATCTTCACATACAGCCGGATTAACAGTTGAGTTTCTTAAGTTGATACGAAGATAATGATTAACCCAGAAAAAAGTGAAAATCATAAAGTATGGAGATTATCAAAATCAATAAAATAAGGAATATAATTGAATTAAATAATTATTGCACCATATTTCTTTGAATTTCTTCAAAAAGGAATGCTAACATTTGATATCTTAATATTTGAGAACTATAGATTTGTTTGCTACATAATGAAAGAATAGAGTAAAACATTATTTAGGAGCACCATAAATTATTCTGGAGGCAGAAAGCTAAAACCTTTATAGATCAAAAATTGATTAGAATAGACAAAGTAAACTACTGAGGGATGTATTAATTAATTGGATATAATATATCTTTAGCATAGAGTTTTTACTTCAGATAACTTTTGAAAAACTAATTTTTTAAGATCTTGACAAAGACTTTAATATTATCATTTTATTCCATGGAAGTTTTTAAAAAATCAATATTATTCTTATTATATATTATCTTTTCATAAATATATATAATTATAAAGCACTTTTTATTCCCAAATTATTTAGACTAGTTTATTATCTATACTATTTATTATGTATGATAGCTAGATTTCAGTTTTACTCTTCTTAATATAAACGGCATAAAATTCTTTGTCAAACAATCTTTTTTAAATCTTCTATTTAAAATACCATGAGTACATTTTATTCCTAAAGGAATAGTCTAAAAGATGTGTACTCAAAAAGAAAACAAAAAGGATAGCAGAACAGTCCTCTGGTGAACTTCCCTTTTCAAAACAATGGAATTTCCCGCATGTTATATATTTTTACAAATAATATTTATTCCATTGGTTCCGATTTTTCTTCACTATTATTAATGTTATAAATTCCTATATATTACATTTTGTTTAGTTTTTCATTTTTTTTCAACATTCACGCATTTTTCTGGCAATAAGCGCGACAGAAATTTACTCTTAACTTTTTTTAAAACTGAATCAGGCAACTTTTTCTACTCTGATGATTCACATTGTTTTGAACCAGTTCTCGCAACATTTTTTTTCCAATCTGCGTTAGATTTTCTAGGAATCGTGGTGAAAGGAGAAAATCTCGTTCACTGGATGAGTGGAAGTATCTTATAGCTAACAATTCATTGAATTGGAATATCTTCCTGCAACACCACAATAGATCTATCTTCTTTCATTTTTAGAAAATGGACGCTTGCGTGTCTATATTCCCATCCATTTTCTTTGCCACGAAGAGGAATATCGGTGTCTAAATCCTTTTTTTATACATGGCATTCAGAAACTCTCTTCAAATTCAACCATTTTTCATTCATTTTCAATTTTTCCTACTGTATAAATGATTTTAATGGCTTTTAAGCATACATTTTTTAGTTGTAGGATAAACTAGAAGAAAAAATTTTAATGACAGTGTTCAATCGGTATTAATTTCAGAAATCCCTCACAATCTGTATAAATTTTAAAGGGAAAAATCGAATTTGGTTTGACGTAATTTTGAAGTCTTTTCAACTTAGCAAGTTATTGAGAGACTTAAAAACTGACATGACCTTGTTTGCAGGACGATATGCGGCGATAGAAAGTGTTGGTCATTTACCTACAAGGAATAAAAAGAAAGAATCTTTTTCTTACCTGAAATGTCTTGTAGAAGACCTGTTTCGATACCATTGAAACATAGTTTTTTTCAATGTTTTACTAGATTTATCCTATGCAAGGTTAATATAAAGAATGGTTATATTGCTTTTTGTAATTTAATTGCAATAAAAGTCCTAATACAACTTCATTATTTAACTAACGATCTAAGAAGCCAAGTTATTTTAGTTACAAAAGTTTTCCTAAGTTATGTAGACAATAAAAGACTTTCAATATCAAGCTGTATTCTATAAAACTATTAGTGATTGTTAACAAATTCCGGGGTTGCAAAAACAAAAATTAGTTTTATTCATTGAATATTTTACCATACTTGAAGACATAAAACTAGGAAATGTTAATAAAATGTTTATTTCAAAATTTCTAAGTTAATTCTAGGCACTTGATGCTGAAATCCACAATTGCTGCATTAAAATAGAAAATAGTAATTTAATAAAGTATTAACCGATTTAAATTTCAAAAACATACTAAAAATTCGTAAAAAAATGCTTAATGTCTTAGAAGAATTATATTGCATACCCATTTAGGTTTGGTTTGTTTGTCACTCTCATTTTTAGTCAATTACAATTGTCATTTATGCACACAAAGATTAATCACATCAGGAACTATAGTTTAAAAGAGACTCTGAATCTCTCTCTACAAAATTTCAAACAAATCACTAGAAATTTTCGAGATAGGACTGAAATCAAAAAAATATTGATCCAAAGGATAGAGCGCGAATCATTTGACTGTCAACTCTACATATATTCTTGCGAAAATATGCCACAAAAAATTTTAATACTTTATTCTTTTAGCATAGGTTACCAATAATTCTAAATAAAGATTTTATTATTAAAAGAATTGAATATCAGGGAATATTAATTACCAAGAAATAGTCGCTCAGATCAATAATCACTGTGATAATATGCAGTAAAGAGTTTCAAAGAACATTAGTAGAACAAAGATCACATTTTTCTCTTTTCTTCTTATACAAGTTGTAAAAATTATTCAATACATTAAACAAAGATTATATTACCCACAACAAAATTCAAATATAGGATTTGTAAGACATTGATTTCCACTTTCATAAAGACTAAAATTTTGTATCACTCTGACTTACATTTTGAGAACAGATAGAAATTCTAATTATTTCATTTATTACCATGTTTAACTTATATGTAAATTTATCGTTGGCTTTCCACACCGCATTAATGGTGTAATGCTTTTAATAACAATTTGCATAATCAATGTGGATATATCCGATTCAATTGTTTTGTCTGATAACTTGCTAAGTTTCTTTTTCTTTCAAAGAAAGAATATTAATTTAAATATTCTTTTTCTTTTAACGAGAATATTATTATGAATATTATTTTTCTTTCAAGGCTTTATTAACAGTTGATGGGGAGACACCAAAAATGAATCGTAGTCTTGAAAAAATGATATAATTAGTTTTTATGTGAAGTCTTAAAAAAACAATAATTTCAAATTTACATTGTTATTTAAGCAAAATAGATGTTAAGAGGAATTCTACTTTTAATTCCCTTCTTTTCGGATATTAATACTAAAAGTTTGAAATAACATATTTTTGCTCAAAAACTATTCAATTAGTCACTATCATAACAAAATATGACGCATCTAGTAATTATCATTAATAAACTGATCGATTACTTTGCTTCACACAGAATTATCGTGAAAATGACGCATTGATACTCTCATATTTTACAATCGTTTCATTTCGATATTAAAACCACATTTCGAATGTTATTAACCCAAGTAAGAGAGGGCAATAGCTTCAATGATATAACAGGCACAGCGTGTCATTCAATAACCCTGAATAATTCCAACATGTACGGAGGGCATCGGAATACGAACGCATGACAGGTGAGTAAACGAAGCTATTCAGAAATATCAGGTGCTCTTTTTTGCAACTATTCTTCGCACCTTCTTCTCTGCTTGGTTTATTTCAATAACAATCAGCGAATTGTACTAAGTGTAGAATATAATTAGCTTGTGTTCATTCAGATTTGAAGACAGAAGTAGCTGTTTCAACTCTTAATGATAAATGACAATAAAAACTCATAATAAATAAAAAAAATTAAAAAAAAAAAAAAAACAGATTTTACCATTGATAGAAAAAGTAATCAGAAACAGAAAGAGCTAAAACACCTGCTGAGAATATTTTTTTCAATTAGCGTTTGTACCTCGTGTTTTTGAAACCTCTCTGAAAATGCGTATTCTTTAAAACACTTATTTGTGTTTATTAATCTTTTCACTTCAATAATCTTGAGAATATTAATTTTAACAATTCAAATAACAAAAGATATCAAAAGGTTTAGGAAGAATAAAGCAAGAATTTTTTAATAAAATGCAGATGAGTATTCAAAATTCTAAAAAAATTCAGTAAAATAAAAATATGCCGAAAATTTTAATTATTTTTGGTGAATAAAAAAAATAACTCTTTTTAGCTTTTTATTTTTATTAAACATTATTTTTATGCTAATCCCATTCATATTATGTTAGAGAACTTGTCTCTGAACAATTACAAAAGTACTAAAAGCGTACGCTTATAAATCGATTAAAATAGGAATTCTCTAATATATATTTAAAAATAATTAAAACTACCAAATATGAGATTCTTTTTTAATTATATTTTTGTCAAGTGTTTATAGTCTTTATTTAAATGCAAATCATTATTATTTGTGTAAATGAAAATCATTGAAAATTATTTGCTAAGTAAATATAATTATTTTATAAGTATATATAAAACAATATAAAGTTAATTTTCCTTTAAATTACGGAGTATATGTATGTATGTATGTATGTATGTATGTATGTATGTATGTATGTATGTATGTATGTATGTATGTATGTATGTATGTATGTATGTATATATTGAATATTTACAAATTGTCAAAAAAAATAAATAAAAAGGAAGAAAAAAAGGATTAGAAGAAGCAATAATTTTTCTTGCTTTTACTGTTACTCTTTTTGATTTTTCAGCTATAAATCCATATAAGAGTTTACTAAATACTCTACCATTTACGTTTTATTATATTTAGTAGTCCTAGAACACTTTTAAAATATGAAAAAAAAATTTTAAAAATATTAATTCTAATTTTATTAATTTCTGTTATTTTATTTTCAAAATTTAACGATGAATTCCTAGAATAAAAATATGAAAATTGAAAGTACGAACTTTGAAAACAAAGTTTAAAAATTCGAATCATTTCACTATTTCAAATTTCATTCCGTATTCAAACATTCCGAATGATTGCACATTCAAACTTTTACCGAATTTTTCTCGAATGCGTCAAAAAATTTTTCTAACTTTTTATTCGTGCCAAAATATCTTATACCTGTCTTTTTTCCCCCCGTTTTGGCGGCGTATGATATAGTTAATGTGAAGGAAAAATTGTAATAATTATAATCTTTGGCATTAAACGAAAACTTTTGTGGGCTTATTATATAAAATTAACAAAGAATCTTCTTCAATGTATAAAATATATATTTACTAAAGCACTTTCATTCTTACTGAACTTCGTTTGCAGTGAAATTTTATTTTAGAATGCATTTAAAAATATTTTTTTTTTGGGATTGATGAGGAAAATTATTTTGTAATTTTAAATATCTTATAAAAACTGAAGACAGAAAGAGAATACATAGAAAACAAAACAATTATTCTACAATTTTAGAAGTTACACTTAGTATTTAAATGTTTATTGAAAAACTTTTAATGCCTTGTTACACATAAATGTTTTTTAAGAATACTACTTCTTAAAGTATTCTAATTATGTGTCATATATTTAGACTTGGATTTATTTCATACTCATTATTTTCTTATTTGATACCTTTTACAGTATTCAAATTATGAATCATATTTAAAGTTATATTTATTCATACTCATAGTTTCTCATTTTCATACTGATGTTTCATATTTCATATTCAGCATTTTTTTGTTTTGTTTAAAAAATTGAGTGCTTAAAATTAAGATATAAATCAGTTATATTTTTTAACTATCATCGAAAAAGATTATTATTTATTACTATGTGAGATTACTATTACTTATTATTATGCAAATTAAAATTGAAAACTTTTTTCACGAGCTCATTTGAACGCAAGCAGACCTAAATTGCATTTTTAGCCAAAACTGTCTAAAAATGCAATTTTTTTTTTTTAATTTTAAATTTTTGGAGAAAATCATATCGAGGATTTTTTTTCTTGAAACAAAAAATGAAAAATGTTAAATATAGAGGCGAGTTCATATTGAAAAAAAAATTCTAATGTTTCTGTAGAAATATATTTTTCTCCCTAACAATGAAAATTTTCTTTAACAGCAAAACAGAAAAAAGAAGTTCAGAGTTTCTTAAGTGCTGATGGGAAGTTTCCTTTTATTTTATCTTGACCTCTACTGAATATATTAGAAATGACAGTAGCGCCATTTTTATATCCTTGCCCTTAAATCCTAACCAATTAATTCTAAAACTTTCAAAACTGTATTTGTTTAATCTCTAAATGTTGAAATTCCTATCATAGTTTGCTTAAAATTCAGCTAAATTTCAATTAGTTTCTTGTTTTTGATTTCGGCAACATCTATTTACATAAAGGGACTTCAAAGAAATATTTATGATTCCTCCCGTTATAATAAAGAAAAAGTTTCATTTTTAAACTGCTCTAAAAATGATTTCGTTGCAAGTATTTGTATTATCTTAAGGCGGTGTGATATGATTTTTCTTAAACATATGATTTTAAAATTACTTTCCCGAGGTTTCAGTTCGTGTTTTACTTCAAAATTTAAGAAACTGAAACGGAATTTCTCATTGTGATAGTTTTGTTTTCAGTTTTCAAACGTTCCTTTTATTTGGCTGTCTTTGCGCGGTAAACTTTTAAAAGAAGTGTATTTGTAAGAACTAGAATTAATATTTGTTATGCAAAAAATAACTTTCATAACAAAAAATAACATGTAAACGAAAGTTTTTCTTTTTAATTGACTGTCAATATCAGTAATGTACATTATGGCATGTTACAGTTTCTACATATAATGCTCTTTAAGTTATAAGCAATAGGCAGATAATATGCATATTTTTTTGTTGGTGCTTTCAATTTTTCTACCGATTTGGCCAGAAGCAAAAAGGTTTTATTGACTAATTTTTAATGTGAGTGACTGTTTGATATTCACACAACTTTCATCTTCGATTTTGTAATAAGTTCAATTTGAATATTTTAACAATTATATACTTTCGAATTCCCTCTTTATTTTTTCTTTAATAAATGAAAGCTTGGCAAAACCTGTTTACTTGCATCCAATTATTTTCTCTAAATTAAAGTTCATCAACTTGCTATGATTGACATGTGGCATACTTTTTAAATTCCAGTGCCATTATCAGTTTGAATTATTTCTGTAGAAAAATAAATTCTTTATGCATTCCTATTTCCGATTCTTATTTAAAAATAAAAAATTATTTTTTGCACTTTGACTTTTATTGAAGGAAATTTTCTGTTTCAAACTGATGCTTGGAATTTTTTTTTCTAGGTTTAGATTAATTTTAAAACAGTGACTATTTTCTCGTGCTCATTATTAAATTAAATAATTACTTGAATTCAACGTTAAAAGAAAAATAATAAATTTAATAATTTGAGCAAAAGAAATTAAATGGATCTTGTGTTCGTTTAGGAAAGCCATAAGATGGAGCTATTGCTCGTGGACGATTCAACAAGAAATGATTATGCATCACTTGTGCTCATTGATCACTGTCTGAAAATAAAGGATACTTCTTATGATTCTTTCACAGGAAACTTGCGAGGAAAGAATATATTCTGAAGGGATACTCTTTCTCCCCGTCTACAAGCACTAAGCCAGTCACTCTTGGAAAGAGGAGCAAAGAGCTTTCTGTTCATTTCTCAGTAACTGCTTAAGCTGGAACATTTTTTTTTCTATTCAAGATGAAAAAAATTTTATCATGAAGGGAGAAGTTCTATTTTTTGTAGAACTTCTATGATATTATAATATCATCTTGAAACATTTTAGCTTTCAAGAAGAAATCTTGGAGGATGCAAATATTCCTTAAGCATTCTCCATGGGTAGGTGACTAAAACTATGCATACAATTCCAATGCTGTGCTGTAATGTATCCAACTCCCTGAGACAATCGTGTACAGAATTAGCTCATTGAGACGAGAAATATATTCTAAAGATTGGAAAAATGTTTTTTTTTTTTTTTTTTTTTTTTTTTTTTTTTTTTAAATTTAACTATTTTGATAGATTGTCACCAAATAGAATCGAATTACGAATGGGTGCCATTTTCCTGCACAGTGAGTTTCAGTTAAATAAATTTTTGAAAAAAAAAAAAATGTCGTATTTTCTTCTCATGTTAAAGTTGACTTTTAAGAATGTTTTAAAATTTTAGTTTGATTTTTAGTTAAAATTATTAGAATAAATCATAAAAATATTTAAAATATTCCTTCAAATGTAACTGCATGACACTGCTAAAATATAAAATTTATTTCTTCGGAAATATTCCCATTTTTTTCACCAAACAAAATTTTACAGCTTTTTTGTAATTTTAATTTCTTAAAACATGTTACAAATTTTTATCACTTATGATTTTTTAGAGTTATAATATATTTCCAATAACTGTTATAACTGTTCTGTTTAAGTATTGCAACGTTATACGTTATTGTTTTATATTATTACTAATGTTATTTTGCACGCTATGATCTTATTGAGATACAATTAAAAAATGTTTATAAAAAATTAGGCTCTTTCAATATATAATTTGTTTTTTTGAAAAAAAAAACCATAGATAATTTAAAAAGTTTTATAGTAGATAATATCTTAATTTACAGTAGAAACGATACAGCGTTTATAACTTTATTTAGAAGTTAAATTGTTAGGACATCTAATTGTTCACCAATGCACAATTTTAATGCATTTCAAAAAATTAACTTTATTTTGTTTTGCAAATTGTGTAAAAATATAAGTAAGAATCGAAGAAAATAACTGTCAATAATATTAAACTTCAAATATTCTAAAAATATATTTCTTGATAAAGAGATTGAATATGGCAACAAGGCCTATTTGTTCTAATAGAAATCAGGATTTGTTAAATCTTTGTATAATTCGAACGAAAAAGAATTGTGTTCCCATGATCTTGTAATTATTTTGTCAGGAAAAATAAAAAAAATTTTCTCTCCCAATTTTGTCTCGTTGTGAAAATATTCTTTATAGCGTAATATGAATGTTATATATTCCAGCTTTTAAATAATATTATAAGTAAATATAAATACATTCTTACTCATTACAATCATGGAATTTCACTTATATCTTGCACATGAATTAAAAAAGCATAAAATGAATGCGCAAGTCCAAGAATAGATTATTGGGAAGAAATATGGAAATTATACTTTAGTTCAAGTAAATATAAATACACATTCTTGAACTTAAGTATATTTTCCATATTTCTCTCCAATAATTTAATTGTTAATAGCATTCTAATTGCCAATGATTATGCTTATTGATTTGAGATACTGAATAAATCTTAATTCATATTTGATTATATTTTTAAATTAATTTTACAGATTTTTAACATTTTAATATGAAAATAGGTATTATAGTAAAATTATTTTTTATGTTAAGTGTAATTTTTCTTCGTTAAAAAGTTACTTAACAGAAAAATAAATATTATAAAAAATTATGTTAAATATTTTTAACATCCGAAAATGCTTTTAAAATTTAGATAAATTCAATAACAAAGAGAATTATTCAATTTGTATACAGATATATTCAAGTTAGTGCAAAATAAAAAGAGCAAAACATAAATGAATACAATAAAAACAAAGTGAGACTTTAACAGTAATTATGAAATTATAAAAATAAGAACTATGATTAATTGTATCTGGATACAAATACATAAGAGGATGAATTCATAAAATATAACTAATTAAAGTGTATTCACACAAAGGTATTATGTGGATAACGGCGGGAATTTAAAACAATTATAATCTCAATTTAAGTGATTTTTTACGAGAGATTTAGACTAAAAAATTAATGTATAGTTTAGGGAATTTAAAACTTGCATAGTTATTAATAATAATAATAGTCACATCCCAAAATATTTTAGGATTCAATTTAAAAATTAAATAGTAAAATTATGTAAGGTTCAGATTGTTTAGTGGTCAGCGTGCCTGTCTACGGATAGGGAGGTCCTGAATTCGAATCCCGGTTCGGGCATGGATGTACTTTCTCTTCGTTACAGTTGTGAAAGTGGAGCAGCGCACCGCAATTTGCCAGCCTAGCTGGCCCACGAGAACAACAACAACATGTAAGATTCAGTAATCAGCTTAAAAGTAATTGCTAACTATTAATTTCTTAATAAAAATTTAAGAGTATATAATTGCAATCTTTGAAATGTTAATTGGAACATAAATTTTCAATTATGTACATAATAAAATATTATTGTAAAAGATTATAATTTTATCATATTAAAATTATCTTACATTGTTTTTAAACTAAAAGAGATAGTCTCATTGTCTAGAAGATGATTGTGCTCTATGAAATGAAAGATCCCAGAAATGATCCAAGATGTCGATGAACAACAAGGATTAGACATTACTTTTTCTTCAAGAATATCATCTACTTTATAGAAATGATTTAGTGACGGTGTTTCTTTGCAAAAGGAACATTTTGATGTAATGGTTTCCAGACAGCTAATTTAGAGAGTATTAAAATCGCAGCTTGAAAGAAATACAGACATCAATGTTATTAGTTTTACTTATAATTTTATACCATCGCCAAACTCTCAAATGAAATGGCGATGCTAATAAATAGCGTCATGCTGAAACTGATTATATTTAAAACGTTTAATGAATAAGATAAAGAAAAAGAATCTAGCTTAAAAGTTTTTGCAATGCTAGTTATATCGAAAAAAATTCTTTCAAGAAAACAGAATATGATATATATCCCAACTTTTTCTTTTTATTTCTGTTGATTTTATTTACTGAATTCAGGTTATTCCAAGACTTAAATGATTTTCTGTGAAGTTTCATTATTTTTATTCTTCCATCAAGATAATTTAATGGATCATTTGGCATCTCAATTTTATTTACTCTAACGTTTTCTTATTCTTGAAATGCAGATCTTTTTGCAAAACACTCTTATTTATTCCAAATCAACATGAAAAAGATTCTTCTTTAAATTTTTTAAATTCATTTGGAAAAAGCGAATTGAAAAGAATACTCTCAATCGTGAGAAATGAAATAAATTTTTAAAAAAATTTCATTTTGAATTTTGTTTAGTCTTGTGGAAAGTGAACAAATAAATGAATTAAATTTATTCACAACAGGGAAAAAATACACTTTTTTATCGAACATTTCTACAACCATTAATTTAAATTACAAAAAGAAAACTTAGATCAAGTTTCCTGAATTTTTTATTAGGTCTGTAGTAAATGATGAAATGAAGAGAAGAATGAACATTTACAAAAAAAATTCATGCAGTTCAAAGATTGTATGAATGTTCCTTCTTAAAAAATGCAATATCGTCTTCGTGAGAAGAGAAAAAAAATTACGTGGTATAAAGTTTTATTTATGATAAATTTTGCCTTAGAGCTATATATTTTGGATTAAGCTTAAATAACGTGTATAAGAGACCCCACAATTATATTGAATAATGTGCAACCCTATAGGAGTGGTCTCTGAAAAATTAAATTTTATTTATGAAATTCATAATTCTCATACTGTATTCATATTGAGATAATAAAAATATTGGTTTCATAGCTTAGAATTAGAGGGAAATGTATTTCTATTTAGGGATTAATAACACAATTTTAGCTTTAATTTAATAAAAGATAAACTGCACTTGAGAACTAGCAATAACTGTCATACGAAGTTTGCCTATCGTTTCGACTGTAATTTAAATGCATGCGGATTACATATTAAGAACTAGAGCAGAGTATATTTTTAAAAAAAGTGTAAGTATATATATATATATTTGATAAAGCATGAATTTTGATAGTAATTTATCGTTAATTCCGCTTTCATTTAAGTTACAGTCGAAACTGGTGACAAATTTATTTGTTAATGTTCCTGTGCATTAAGTTTCAAATAGCTGTGTATCCCTCGCTTAAATTTTATGAACCTGATTCTAAAAAACAATCAAATGGCACAGTCAGTACAAATTAACAAAGATGACACGATAAAAAAAAATAGTGTATAGTTTTAAATAAGAATTATATCGCTAGTGTAACGAAAGCTCTCTTTATCAAATCTATACATTTCCTAAAACTATCATTTAATTAAGATTTGTTAAAGTTTGGTTTGGTTTATCATTCTGCTATCATATTTAGGGCGCGAAAGATAATTTTTGACAGAGATATCCTACAACAGAGGGATATATTAATTATAATGATGTTAAAAGTAATGACCTAATTGTTAAGAAAATGTAGCTTTAATTTTATTTTTATATTTATTTTTACTTATAATTTTATACTAAAAGAAATCAGAACAGATTAAGTGAACTCTTAGTCATTCATGAAATTAACAGTATAAGCCTACTTCGCAGATAATCCACAAAACTGTGATCAGGGCAAGCTATCACAAAGAGTGATTTGAACTGTTTATTGAAACAAAAGGTAATAAAAACATTCACATTACACTTAAGAAATAAAATAACATTCACTATTTACAAACTTATTCATAATTTACACTTTAGAAAATCTATAAAAAAAAAATTCCCGTCGGTGTGTATTCATCGAAATATATTTTCATTAGGAATTGCAGTTTTCTTCAAATGCATAGACATATCGCGGATAATCATGAATTCACTAAAAATTACAAATCAAATTTTTATATTTGTTTCAAGTCATTAATCAAATTATTAACACCTGATGAAATTTCAGATGTTCTTAAATTCATTTAATTGCTTATATCTTACAGAAAAAAAAATTTAGAAACGAACTTTACATTACCAAGCAGTGGTGAATTTAAAATATTGATTTTAAACGATTCTACTTTGTTAAATTAGTCACTTAAAACGATTTACTCCAAATTTCATCTAAATATAAACGAAATATGAAAACTTTCCAAATTACGGTAGAAAACTTCGAAGAGAAGCAAAATAAATAAAAAGAGATATATACTGAAAAAATAATATTCCCTCCAAAGCAACTAGTGATTTATAAGCTGCTTATTTGGGACCATATATTTATAAATTATCTTGACCAAATCAAGTAATGGTAGGAATCAATCCCATTGAGACCCTTAGGAAGCCCTATCAATAAAAAATCGCCAGGGAAATAATTTTTAGCTCTTTTCTTGGAATTTCTTAAGGAACATGCTAGGAAAAATATTTCGTATGCATAAAATGTATGGTAATTTTACTGATTGAACTTGCATTTCTTATATCGCTATCAGAGTTATCAATGCCTTCAAAAGGTTGGATTTATGTTTGCCAAATATTTCAATGTAGATATAAAAGCAAAATATTTTATGAAAATATTAAAAAAGTCAGATGAATATTAAATGCAGTTATAAATAATTAGTATCATCCATACATTTTCATTTCAATTTATAAATATCCAGATTTAAATTGATTGATAGCAAATATTAAAAGTATAATCATTACAACAAATACAATTTCTACATAATGCATTGTTATTAAATGCTTACAACATGATAGAAAAATTCAGAAACTTTATTAAGAAAACATATTGATTTAAAATTACATTCAACACAACTACTGGAATATATCTTTGATTAATATAAACTATAATTTCCTTACTTTTTGATAAATTTTCTTTTTTTTTTTTTTTTTATGAAATTTGTTCATTTAAGAGTAACATTATCATAGTTAGCGTTACTTTCAACTTAATATATACTTAAAAATTTAGATAAAGCACTACTTTTACATGATATTAAATTTTGTATCTAAAAACATCCGATTTTCTCAGTTTTCCTAAACAAGCAATATTTCAAAACATTATATTGGATTCATATTTAGATTTATCATGAGTATTCTATTATTTGGAAAATTAATAAATGTATGTAGGAAATATTCCATTTAAACAAATATCTTAATACCTCAATTTATTACTTATTTCAAATTTTATCATTCAATTAGATAAAACGTATGCTGTTGACCTGACATGAAATATGTAGTAATTAGCATAAAAAATTTCCACGGAATCACATAAACTTAAGCAAAATAGGAGAATAATGGCGCCATCTAGTAAAAGGTAAAGGTAATATAAAAGATTATAAAATTTCAATTGACAATTTCATTGGTGTTGAAAGTATTTTAGGGCATAATTCTGGGGTTTTCATGCTAGAGCAAATGATTTTGAGGTTAGTATATCATTAATTTTTTTATTACATGTCAGGCATTCATAGTATTTGATAGATTAGAATGTAATTCCATATTGTTTTGGTTTTCTAATATTTATTATTGCATGAAAATTCAAATTACTTTTAGATCTGATTACATTTTTTATCTTTCATTAATTTTATTTTATTTTTAATGATTTAAAAAAAATTTATCAACTAATAATTCAGTTCAATTCCATAAGAAATTTATTCTCTTTCTCGATAGACAGATTAAACTTGTAATACATTCTGCAATTTAATAAAATTCGAAAAAAAATTTACAAAACACTGATATATTAAAGGGATATATCAATTTTTAAATCAATTTAGTTTCATTTTATAGCAGAAAAATAAATAAGATTAATATTTATTCAAAGGAATTATTCTTTCTTGTATTTTTATACCATTAAAGTATATTTTATTTTATATTTAAAAGAACGTTCAAGCTATCGTTACAATTTTAACAAAAATCAATGATTTTTTTTGTATTGATTATGCAAAAAAATTTTTCACTCTAACTTTTTCTATCGATGTGTTAAAATTCAAACTTAAAGCTAGATACACTTCAAATTACGAAATTCAAAAATAAGCATGAGTAAAAATTTTAAAGTAGAAAAAAAGATGGCAGCACTGAATTAAAAGAAAAATACATTTATCTTGTCTGTATGTAGACAAGAACCAAGAATCATGAGCCAGCTAAAATCTCTATTTTCTTACAATCAATTTAAATGTTTAAAGACACAAAACTTTTTGACATTATGAAACTAAATAGAAGAATTATTTCGTGTAAAGTAAATGTAAGTTTTTTTCATGCGCATGTATACGTATATATGCATAAAGAGACTTCAGATACATCTGTGTCAAGAAATACTTAAAAGAGAAATTAATAAACACCATTGTATTCTACTATAGAATGTTCAAAAGAACGGAAGTTGGAAAGAGAATAAAACATGTATAGTAATTAATGATCCTTAAAATTCATGCAAGTCTTATAATATTTTTAGATAATTTTATTAATGGTACTTTTCATCACAGAGATAAATAGAGAGCACCTTCATAAAATTTTCTGAATTTTAAAGTTAATTTTTTAAATATATAATGCACTTTTGAGTACATATCAGGGATAGTAGAAATAAGTACTAATTGATTTTCACAGTTCTTGTAATAAAGCGCTAAATCATGTAAACGAAACAAAAAAGTGCCATATTAATATTTACTTGATGCCATATTAAAAGTAATAGATGTGATATGGAAGCCAAAACTATATGTAAGTAATTTTGTAGTCATTTTGATAGCAAATCCCGTGAAGATCAAGTGAATAGTATTTAAAAACATTTTAATATTTTCATCAATTTTTTTTAAATAAATTTCATAATTTTGAAGTCTATCGTAATCTTTATGATATGTTTTTATGTTTCATTTGAAAAAATCTTTCGCCCCCATTTATAATCGTACGCGACACCATAAAAGCGCATAAACTTCATTTTGTAACTATTACTAAGCCTTGGGTATAATTATTATTTATTCAATACAGTGCGTAATCGGTTAACGAACAGTTCGGATCGCAAGCAAATCAGACAACGAACACTTTCACGAAAGAGATTTTTGTGTTCGGATCACGAACTAAAACGAATTCTAAGAAACACTTCTCGGCTCTCCGAACATGATGTTCAGTGTTGCCAAACCCAAAGTACCAAAAATCGTTTTTCCTTTCTCTTGAATTATGTTGCTTGCCTTTAAAACTTCAAAGTGCTATACTGGAAAGAAAATGTTTCTATTAGATTACATATAACAGAAGTAAATCATCAGTTTCGGTTTTGGCTTCATTCAAAACCGAAACTGATTTTATTTTCAGCACAACCCCCTCGTTCATTCGTTGAAGAAGTGGGAGAATATCAGAGCAATGGTCTTAGAATGGCACCCAAACATAACTGATATCAGTAAGGTTAGGGATCTTTATAGCAACAGAGCTATTAATCACTTCCGAAAAGTCTTATAAAGAGAGAAAAGCAATCGACATTGGACATCTTCTATAATGTCCCATAAACAAAAAATAAAAAGAACTGATTAATATGCAACACTATACGTACGTAATATTTTTTAATAAACTTCCTAAGAAATTATGCATTCTTTTTTAAATCTCTTTTTTAGAATGTTCAAAACGAATTAATCGATTTCATAAAAAAAAAATAAATAAATAAACAAATAATAAATCTATGGTAAATCTTTAATCGGTTAACCTAACAATTCGAACAACGAACATAGTCTTGTAACAGATTATGCTCTTAACCGATCACCTATGTTATATAGGAACCTTTTCTAATTTGTAAAAATAGTGCTAATACCGAGATAAAATATGGATAATATTTTATGATTTTTTTAAATATGATTAGTTGAAGTAAGTCATTATATTTATGCTATCTAGATATGAGCTTCTTTTCAAAATGAAAAATCATCTGATTAATCATAAGTATAACAGGTAAGCGGGTAGCCGCTTACCTGTTATACTTATGATTAATCATTACCGGGTATGATTACCGGTATTTATGGTTAATGTATTACCGGTATTTATGGTATTTATGATCATTACCGGGTATTTATGGTTAATCATTACCGGGTATGATTAATCATTACCGGGTAAGTTTGAATCTCAGTTGAGCTTGAATTTTTGTAATGGTTTCCGGAATCCACTTTGAACTATAGATCCCGATCTAGTTATCCCTCGTGAGCCAAAAAGTGACTGATGAGTAACAAGCAAACGAATTGTAATTATAACATCATTCAAGATGAAATCAGAGTAATTTCATATTAGGATAAGTAATTTTATAAAGTTTTGCTTCTCATAATAAATAAAATCATGCAATTCCAATTTTTGAATTTGCATAGAAAATTGAGAAAAGTTTTCAAGAAAAAAATCTAATATTTTGATATATTTACAATCCTATTTTCTCAAATGATATGAATGCATTATTTCTCACTTTTAAATGTCATGATAAAGTTGTTACTTAAAATTTAACTTACTATTCAAATTTGATTACATTTTATATTGAATCGTCGTAAGTTATTCTTTGAACCAAAATCTAGTATTTTAATCTTCAACAATTTTCATGTCATTATTGATTGAAACCAGTTATTTTTAGAGACTTTTTCCCTTATTTGACCAATCGAACTTCGTCGAGTGTATGTATTGACTTCATGAATGTGTCGATAGTAAGCATGTTGTTAAATATTTTCATAAAGTCACAGTTTTCAACAGACTCTAACCACAAGTAGATTAAGCCATAATATCCAAGTTTCATGAAATCGGAATATCTATCAGTAGCCATCCAGTAGTGGACACAATAGTCAAGGCTAAGATCATGTTGTGTTCACATCTTGATACATATGGTTATCTCTTATTGCCATTTAAAGCAAATGTCAGTGCGTCGAAAAAGCGATGTTTATTTCGAACATTACTTTGAAATTCTTTTTGAATCAACATCCAGTACTTTCACTAGACTTCATTATTTCATTTAAGAAACACTAGAACTATGACGCAATGGCTAAGATAAAAAAATTAATACGATTGAATGTTTGAGGATATCTTTGAGGAATGATCAAATAAATTTACTTGATGATACAGCAAAAATCATGAAACATGTGTAGACATGTTTAATGATTGTTGCATGCGCATTGATTGCCAAACTTTTTAACCTCATGGACCAGTAAATTCATAACTTAAATCTCGCTGTCTATTAATATAATTTTTTAAGTGTTAAATATATTTATATAAAAAATTGTGATCTAAGAACACATAAAATATAGTTGGTTAACAAAATGAAACTATTAATTGTAACCAAATTATGAAAGCTTTATTAATAAAATAAGCAAAATCTGTAAAAACAAAACAATTAAAAAAGTGGTTTAAGTGTATCAAAATTTTAGTATTATATATTCCTAGTGTGGTGGATTGAAGGTTGCTCCAGCTTACTTGAAATAAAATACTAATAAATATCATAAAGCCCCAACAAAGTTATAAATATTATCCCAATAAATATCAAATAAAAGAAAATATGCACATAGTTACGATTTAAAAATACCAGTTTACCAAAAAAATTCTAATAACTCAATTTAATACGTCCGTAAACCCTTCTTTAAATGCTTAAACTGATATAAACGCGTGACATTAAATTGAAACATTAGAAAAGTGCGAAACGAGACGAGACGAAACATGTACCTAAAACACTGCAGTTGCAGTAGTACCATTTATTTTGTGGCTTTATTCTATGATGTAGCACTTTCAGAGAACTCTTCACACATTATAATGAATCGGGATTGAATTTCAATGCATCTTTAAAGGTAACTTAACGTGAAGACGAAGCATGTTCCACAATTTTTTGGGGATCAGTGAAATTTTCTGGTGAACCACTAGTGGTCCACAGTCCACCACTTTGGCGACCTCTGATTTAAGCATCTAAGAAATTCTGCACAGGCATTGACAATGGATGACTATCATAATGATTTTATTATTTTAATTGTGTATTATACAATTTGAGAGAATGCTCTAAGTTGCATTTATTTTTATCTATTTGATATGTCTCGACATATAATGAGCTCAAATTTTTAAGCCCATTTTTAAAATAGAGATTTAAAAAGCAATCAATCTGTATTTGTCACAAGATAGATATGCTGTATGGAGCTTCTGTATATGAAATAGTTAATATCTATACAGTAAAAATATCAGTAGCCATCAAATCTGTTCATAGATAAAGTGATCATATAGAATGATCATGGTATTCCTAAACTTGACTTTCATAGATTTCTATTTTTGAATTTATACCAAGATATATCTCTAGGTTATTGATTTGGTTTCTTTGGAGTTTATGTTTGTACATGATGGTTATTTTAATTGGGACCAATAACTTAAAATGGATTCCGAACCACTACAAACACCAACGCTTAAGATAGGAATTAATATGCTCTGCTGAATTAATGGCCAGAACCGTTAACCAATCAGCTACGAACTCAGCATTTATAGATCAGAAAACTACGTTAAAGGGAATGAAGCGGGTACATCTTTGCTTGTCATATGCAATTGCACTAACAATGCTCCATCTTAACTAGAATGCCCAGGGTCACACATTTAATTATGCATTGCCATCAATGGAGGATATTTTGAACTATCTCGCTAGTAGATTCTGCTATTGATTACATGGGTTTATCAATGATTGTTTTCTGATATATTAATAAAAGATAATTTTTTATTTTTAAAGGTCAATATTTCATTTTTGAAGTAAACTTCGAAAAGTCTTAAAAGATTTCAGAAAATTTTGACCAAATAAATGTCCAATCTTTTGAATTAATTGGTTAAAGTATGTATAAGCTTATGCTGAATGTAATCACAGGAATTACCAACGCTAGATTTAATAATTTTTATAAAACTAATTTTTTTAAAAAAATATATGAATTTTGATTTATTCGAAATATTTTGATAAAATATAAGTTATCGACTAACAGTTATGAAATAAAGACTGTGATACTTTTATACAGTTATGATGACATACTTTTATATCTACATATTTACTTACACTTCCTAAAACGAAATTTGAATGAATGCCTATAATTCAGACAATTTTGACCAAATAAATGTCAAATCTTTTGAATTAATTGATTAAAGCATAAATAAATAAATATATATATATATATATATATATATATATATATATATATATATATATATATATATATAAGGTTATTACTTTATTGCTAATGGACTGCTTTTTAAAAGTAAATTCTTGCATTCTTAATATAGAAAGCTTGTAATAAATTTTAATGTACACAAAATTCTCAAAACCGTAACATACATAACTACTCGTATCACACATTAGTTAATATCTTAATATCTTTTCGTTAAAAATTATTATATTTATTTTTTATAATATTATTTATCTTTGAATATTGGTATATACATATTATATCAAAAACTTAGGATCTCTTCAAAATTTGAGAATTCTTCATGGAGCAATATTTCCCACTACTTTAAATGTTCTTTAAATTAATCAGCGACTTCTTAAAAATTAAATGAGACGTTGAGGTGGATATTTTTTTAAAAATAACAAGTTCACTAAGAATAAAATTTACAAAAATAATAATCTCATTGATAGAATATCAAAATAATTAGTTTTCCGAATTATTTTAAGGACAGAAAATCATCTTCATAGAAAAACACAAGAATTTTTAAACTCACCAAGTGAGTGGGTTAAATATTTTGTGGCTTTTATTTCAAAACATACAGAAAATTCAGAATGATTTAGATAACTTTTACTCACACTTATTTTCTCAAAAAAATATTGATTATATATATTTTAGCTTTATTAGATTTTAATAAAGATGAGATATTTTGTGCATAACATTTTTTTAACGTAACATTCAACAAATTTTACATCATTTTCTTATTTCATCGTTCATTTCTCAATACTTTTCTATCTGTTTACTCTCTACACTTACTTCCAAGGGATGAATTCGTAAAAGAAATATTTAATATTCGTAAGTCAATGTGAATTGGAGATGTTGCAGACAGATGAGGATAGAAATATACAAATACATTTTGTAATTGCCAATCACAGTTTTGTGTTTTGAAAAAAAAATCAAAAAGACTCATTTATATTCTACATCCACTTATTTAAATAGTGTGTGTGAGTGTGAGCATGTAAAAAAGAATAATATTCAGAAACCAATCTGAATTAAAGGGGAAAAAAAAAGCTCTCGATAAGGTAAGCAGCATTAAACAGAATTACAAGAATTGCATCTAAGTGCGATAATAAAAGCTATTAATGGTACGGTTTAATTTCAAAACTATTGTTTTCATGACTTGCAAAGAATGATAAAAGGTTCTGATCGCTGATATTATTTCGGTAGCATCGGAGCAGGACAATCAATTACAGATATTGTCCAAATTTTAATCATTCGTTATTCCGTTATTTCACGATTATGTAAGAAATATCAAACCATTCAAATAGTCTCCCGAAAACTTATATCTGTTGATCCAAGCTCCATAAAAATGATGCATTGGTGTAATAGAAATAAAATCGAAAAGCGACATTTCCCATGCAGCATGTATGGCTGATAATGAAAGGGCCAGTATATTCACTCAACCTAAATCCCTTTGAAAATCTTTGAGTGTTCTAAGCTGTAATGTTTAGCGTGCGTTTTTTCACCTCCCGAAAGAATTTAACAGATTTGAAAATTGCAAGGACTTCACAAAAGGAATGTTGACTCTTATGCATTATATGAAACTTTATGCAGTAAACTTTTATGCAAATAAGAAAACCTCGCATATTTTTAACTATTGTCGCATTTTTCTTTTGAATTTGAATTTTACTTAATGACTTCAATATGACGTCATGATATATACATTTACGACGTGTACTTATTTAAAAGAGGAATAGAAATAAGCATTTTTATTCTGAAAAAATAGCCTTTAGAAATAAATTAATCAAATTAATAAAACAAAATAAATATATAAACTCGAAAATATTTTATACTGAATTGCGTGTGAACAGAAAAACTGGAATGAAACTTACAAAAAAATTATTTCAGTTTTGAAATTAACATACTTGAGAATATAGAGTTATAATTTATTTTCAGACACAGAGTCCAAGCAAATGCTTAGCATTTTAAAATTGTTTCATATATTATAAAAAATATTTATGTATTTTAAATACTTCACTTTTAACATTTTTATTTTTACTATTTCAAGCAAAATTTTTGAACTCAATTATAAATTCTTACTTCATAATCAAGAGTAATTTGAAATTATTTTTTATTTACGTTTATAATCTCGCCGTTAACTTCATTTTTATTATGTTGTATAAAAGATGATTGAAACATACAACTGGTTTTATTCGTCAGTATTCCAATTAGTCTCTGTTTTTTAATTGCATACGATCAAATGCTCGTTAAAATAACCTTTTTTGAAGTTATTGTTTTTGAAACATTTTTTTAAGAAATAACATCTGCAGTCTTCTCGGATCCAGTTTTATAGCATCTGGAATAATGACTAGTAATTTAAAAAAAAAAAAAAAAAAAATATGTATTAAAATGAGAAGAGTCTCATATTATAGAGATTTAAATTTCTGAATGTTATCTGGGTTGCTAGACAAAATAACAGCTGTAAACATTTCTGCAGAAAAGCAAATGTTCTTTCCTGTTTATGTTTAAACTCAAATAAATCAGCGGTAATTATTTTGAATTTGATAATTTTGCAGACTCGCAGACAATTGTGTTTATTATTACAAGTCCTACAAATTGCAATCTGATATCTAGAAATGAACGAGCTCGTTATTAATCAATGTTTCTTCGCCTTTTTCAAGTGAAAAATTAAACTAATGATAAATTTAATGAAAGGGAAAAAAATGTTGTTTACAGAAAAAAGGCAATGGAAAAATAGAGAATATTTTTACAAATGATTTATAAAAAATTACAAATATTTCGTTTTAAGCGTTTAAAAAAAATCAGATCTTTAACACATTTCCTCAGAAACTTTCTTTTATACATTTTCTTAATATGGAAACTTACATTTCCTTAATAGGGGAAAAAGTCAAAAAGTACACATCTAAGAAAATATGAATATAAAACCGAAATAAAAAAAAATTGATCAAGAAAGATGATTCATATCACAAAAAGTAATTCACATTTCATGAGCTTATCATGTGACTGAATGAAAGTAATATCTCATTTATTATATTTTTACAAATTCACATTTTGAAAGTAATGCGTACATAAATGCAATAAATAATAAAGAAGGAAAAAACTTATTGCTTAATTTAACTTTATTTGATATCTGCTTTCAGATAATTTTTTTTATAGATTACTCGTGGTATGAACAAAATCTTTAATTCTTACGGGAAAAAAAGAAAAAAGAAATTGATTCCTTTTCTGAAAAATTAATATTTCAAAAAATTCAATTATTTTTTTTAGCTCACTCCGTGTTGTTTCTGATGAACATATGACAGATTATCAATTGATTTAATTTTCATGCGTAATTTGAGAGTTATAAGAAGTATATGTATGAAATTATTTGCACTCAAAAGCAATTGAATCAGCAGTTTTGCATAGATTGCTAAAACTTTTTTTTAAATTAATCAATGTAAAATATAAATTGATTTAATAAATTTTAATTAGTCCTTAATAGAACGATCGTAAAATAAAAATGAGCCTCAGAATTATTCAGCTTTCAAAGTTTTGGCTAAAATGTATACAGTTGATTCCTGTGACATATTATGATCTTTATCATGAAATTCTATTAACTTAAATTTATTTTATTTACATTAACGGACATAAGAAGTTGTACGAATATTTCCTAAGCAAATATTCGAAAATTTGTTCAAAAAATGTTTATATATAATTAAAATCATCTCAAACTTTCATGTTAAATAGTCATTTTTTGTGACAAACAAAGCGAGTACTTTCAAACTTCATAAGTACCATTAATTTAAAATTATACTGGATACCATCAAATTTTAAAAGCAGTTAATCGTTTTTAATCTAAAATTTGCTTACATACATTACTAAAATAAAATATTTTATTAAAATGTTTGCATTTGCTATATTTATTTATATGTGGTTTAGATTTATATGTTACTTAAATCATCGCTTTGTTAGAGCTTCTTATTCCCTTTATACAAAACACTCATACAAGCTTATTATCGGGGTAATTTCTGGTATTTCAAAATATAACTCTTATCACACAGACATATATTTCTCACACTACTCAATGGCCACAACACTTGACTCCCATTTCAAGCA
This sequence comes from Latrodectus elegans, assembly GCA_030067965.1. Classification (NCBI taxonomy): domain Eukaryota; kingdom Metazoa; phylum Arthropoda; class Arachnida; order Araneae; family Theridiidae; genus Latrodectus; species Latrodectus elegans. The sequence goes on along the minus strand of CM057820.1, from coordinate 88,708,896 downwards.
ATCCTCTTATTCTTTCCCTCCCTCTTATCTCACTTTCAAGCAGAAAATTCAAACACGTGTTGGGGCGAGAATAGCCATTAATTATGGAGCGATAGAAGCAGCATGAAAGCACTGTTTAGATTAACTTTCGGCTGCTGATGAAAGCTGTAATGGCGTGTCTTGGCTGCTAAAATCTGAAACAAATGACCAACTGAAAGAAATCTTAACGAAAAAGAGGAGAGTTAAGAGGTCGTAAGTGGTGCAGTGTTACAGAACTGAACCGGGGCACAAAGCTCCGACAGGAATTAACATAAAGCGATTTCTTTCACATTGTCTGTTGATGGAATTATCACCGCTTCCAGTTTCAGTGGTAGTTAAGACTTATCAGCTGCAGTTGGGATTCGCGAAAAATATTAGGTTCCACATTGTGGATATGGTGGATTAAACTAGACTCGCAGATGAAAAAAAAAAAAAAAAAATCTAGAACTTCAGAAAACTTATTTGAAAGAAACATAAAAATTTACTTTATTTATTCACACACACACACAATCTTAATGAAAATAAGTACGAAACATATCTAAAATCCGCTTATTTTACTGCGATGCGCATTATTTGTTCTGATGTATATAAATAAAATTCCAAACCTGTATCCTTCATTAAATATCGAAAATTAGCTAATATTCTGTGAAAAATTTTATTTATAAAACTATTTCACGTTCAACATTCATGAATTGGCTATTTTTTTTCAAGAATACTTGATACGAAATAATATCTAATTGACAAATTTTAATAAACAAACGACTACATGGTCCACCAACATCAAGCTGAAAACAATATCTTCTAGTAATAAGAAATTACGAAGTATATTTAAGTCATTTTTTTGTTTCTATTTTGTGTTTCAAAGTTAAAAAATGCAGTTCTTTCATTTACTCAGGTTTTTTTTTTTTTTTTTTTTTTTTTTTTTTTTTTTTTTTCATAGAGACAGTTTCCTATTTATATTGTAATTTCGCTAAGTCTTTTTCCACAAACATATAAGATGGAATATATTAGCAGATGAGAAAGACCTTAAGAATCTACGAACTTATTTCGCAAGGAAAAGTTCAGTGGAATGAGGATATCTTAAAAAAAAAATCATTTCGCTTAATCTAGTTTGTATAGAAATGTCAAACTTGTGGTCATGATATTTATGAAAGCTTTTTATTTTATAAGATTTTTTTAATACTTTATTTAATGATGACATTCGCTGAGTGCCCTGGCTAGTGGTCAGAGTGACTCACTGCGGATAAGGAGGTTCCAGGGTTCGAATCCCAGTTCGGGCATGGATGTACTCTTTCTCGTTCTGTCTATCCTTTCTTAGTATGAATGGGCTGTAAATGGTTTCCTACACTATGAACGGGTATCTATGACATGTGTGTACATGAGGAAGTCGGACTCTACACCAAAATATGGTGCAATTGTAACAGTGGAGTAGCGCACCAGATCTAAGTTGACACAAGACAACAACAGCTTGGAAACATTGAATTTTTATAGTTAAAAATTTTTGTTTGCAAATATGAACGTTACAAGCAAAAACTTTTCATAAAATTTGTATGATAGAATTCTGTCAATATTAATAATATTTGTATGAAGATATTCTGTCATACGAATTCATTGATTATGCATTTTTTAAAGTTTTAGGAGTTTATTTTAATATCAAATTAACTCTTTGACAAAAAGCAATAATGATTATGCTGTTGTTCTCTTCTGTCAGCTAGGCTCCAACAATAATGAGTATAAAATTTTCAAATCAACTAAACATAATTAATCAAATAAACAATCACTAATGGACGAGTTTTTTTAAAAACTAATCTTGCTTCCATGTTTTCAAATTATATGGACATTTTAATTGAAAAAAAAAATGTGAAATTTTAGCCATTATTTCCTAATACTTTGTTTCAGTTTTCCCATAAAATGCCATTCCAAAAATTATTAATCAGTAGAAATCAAATTTCAAATGCACGTGTATTAAATTTTTTTTTCACCTCGAAATTCCATTTTCCTTAAATTATTTTATGCATAAATGAGTAAAACATTTAAGTAAAACATGTAACAGTTTATGAAAATATGAAACTTATTTTTTTTAAATCTTATATTTATAAAATTTTATTATATTTGTCTGATTTAGTGTGATGAGTTATAAAAAATATTTCCAAAATATTTTATCATTTAGGAAATTAAATATATTAACGAGTGATAATTTTAATCGAAAAAAAAAAGAAGAAAGAAACTGCTTTCAAATTTATACAACTTTTTATAGCATAAAATATCATGTTATAAATAAATGCATTCATATAATAAGTTAAACAATTTGTATTCAAATATATCAACTTAAATTAATAAAAGACAAAACTGAAAGAATTTTTTACATACATACAGACTTTGCTGATTTGAACAGGGAAAAAAAAAAAGATTAATTGAAGTGATAAATGAAATTATTTCCATGGCAAATGTGTGTGTGTGTGTGTGTGTGTGTGTGTGTGTGTGTGTGTGTGGTGTGTGTGTGTGGTGTGTGTGTGTGGTGTGTGTGTGTGTGTGTGTGTGTGTGTGTGTGTGTGTGTGTGTGTGTGTGTGTGTGTGTGTGTGTGTGTGTGTGTGTGTGTGTGTGTGTGTGTGTGTGTGTGTGTGTGTGTGTGTGTGTGTGTGTGTGTCTGTGTGTGTGTGTGTGTGTGTGTGTGTGTGTGTGTGTGTGTGTGTGTGTGTGTGTGTGTGTGTGTGTGTGTGTGTGTGTGTGTGTGTGGAAATTATGTCAACTGATGAGTTTGAAACGTATACGTTGAGATTTGAAGGCTGTTTCATATCAAATATTTTAGCTTTTTGATAATCTACAACTCAGAGATTGATACACCTGATATTATCAGAAGTTGTCTTAGTTCAAAGTGTGTATTATAATGCTTTAAAAGCTTTAAAACATTCAACAAAGAAATTTGTGTTGAAAAATGCTGCTTATTTTTTATCGCGAGTGTAATTCAAAGTGTTAAGTTGAAAATAGTCTTTAAGAAAGATAAGTATGAAATCCATTGAAGTAGGCAAATATTTCCGTTGAAGTCATCCTGGGAAAAAAAAAGAAACCATGCCTAACAAATATACCGTCAAGTATTGAAATTGGATTAATTTCTATTTTGAGAGGAACATAATCTTCTGTTTCTCTATCTAATTGATTTTCTATAATTTTATTGTGAGAAGTCGATGGAGGAACTTTTTTTTTATTAATTTTGTTACTTAAAATATTTTTGCTGTTTCTAAAAACAAAATCTTAAATGATCAAACATTTAATTTTGTCAAAAAATGAACTACTGCTTAAATTATACAATATTTTATACAATAAAATTGTTTTCAAATTCACTAGTGGTCCAAACTACCAGCTTTTACGAACTTTAGCTTCTATTAAAAACTGTGTAAGAAGTGTTTAGGAAATTTAGAAAAATAATGCATTTATTAACTATTTTTTAACGACCTCTACTATTTACTTCGTTTCTTCAAAGTAATCTTTTGCATTATGAAATGAGGCTTTACGTATAGATAGATTAACGTAAAACAAATCGAATGAGATATGAATCCCCAGATAATTTCCTTTTTTAAGATGTTATCAAATGCTACATTCAAGACTCCTTTCGTACGTATAACAATATATTACCAACTCGTGTAGTATTGTGAAAAACGAAACTCATATGCTATTTATTAGTAAAACTCATTGGGTAAAAAAAGTAATTTTTCAACAATCGTAAAAACGTAGCTATCGTTATTTTTTTTTATAAGAATATAGAAAGAATTAAGTATCCGATGCCCCCATTTCTTTCGCTTTCAAAGTTAGGTATAGATGACAACCTTAAAAGGAGAAAAATAATTCCCTTTTTAAGGTGGTCATCTATACCTATCCATATACTCTTTCTTGAAGCGATAAAAATTCCAAAATGCAATGTTACATTGCTTAATTTAATTACACCATGAAGTAAACAACTTCATAGAGTTAATTGCAATTTAAATTAAATACACACAAACACTGTAATCAAAATCACACATTTTAGCTAGCTGGAGAGCAACAGTTTCCTGCCATGCCGTGCAGCGGCTTTAAATTCATCCCTGAACAAAAAGTCAGCTGACAAACAATAAGGTTTTTATTTATATCGACACACGAGATCCTCATTCTTTATTAAGACTCACCTTATGTACCCGGTAAAATATAAGAGTCACAATATATATTTCTTCGCGACAAGAGAGAGGAACACTGGTTACATAATCCACTTTTAGATTCTTTTCAGTGGAAAAAAAAAATTCTTTAAAAATTCTTACCATAAAATATGCTAATGAGATAACATTTTATTTTTATTCATATCACGCCATTTAAATTGCTTCGTGATCTAATTCGTATTGCATTATTTCTTGATTTTAGTTTTCCATATCGTGTATAATTGTAGATTAGGGTGCTTGTTATAAAGAGAAGTGTAATGTCTTTTAATTCTTATATTTTAATGGAACGTATGTAGAAAAATTTTTATTATTAGGCAATTAGTCCGTGAAGAATATAATTATTTACATTTCGGATAGGTTTCATATTGGGAAAACAGAAAAATAAGTTTCCATTGCAAGAAAGTTAATTGCTTTTACAAAACAATATTTTTATGAAACATTCACTGGAAATAAAATATTTCATATATACTGTCTCGAAATGCGTGCGGTAATTCCATCATCTCTACTTTACATCAAGGCTTTGTCGGCCCAATTTAAAATGCTTTCTTGCTTATAAATATTATTATATTTGCCAGAAATGCTGAAATATTTTCATATTACTTATATTTTATATTACTCTAATCAATTTTTATAATGTTTGGAATAATTTAAAATATTTCTTTTAAAAACCAATTGCAACATCTTTTAATTAAAGACAACCTTACTTTATAAAAAACTACCAAATTCAACAAACTTCGCGTTTTATTTTTTTATGATTGATGAAAATTATAGTATATATCATATGTAACAATAATAATATTATCTTAATTTAAAATGAAGGATAATCCACATAGAAAAATTTTTTTATGAACTTTAGATGTGTTAGAAGCTCAGATTAAGGGGATTCAATCGAATAATATCATATGAGATTAAGTTGCCTAATAAATCTTTTTTGTTACTTTACAGTTACGATTAAATTTCTTTATAATAAAAATATACATAAAACAGTAATTTTATTAATTTCCTTATGCAATCATCTTACATAATGAAAGAAATGAAACTTATTTTTACCAGCAAAAATATACAACAATTTCTGCTAAATTAATTTTTCAGTTAATATTTTAGTCTGAAATACTGTTTTTATGATTTGGCACAGTTTCTTTTTAAAATATTTTGTTAGCAATTTAGTCTGGAATTGGATGTTTACAGAGCTTCGGAATCCATTTTAAGCAGTAAGTCCCGGTCTAATTAGCCCCCAATGTAAAAAAAATAATAATAATGAGATACTGTATAGCAGTAAAAGTGAGCCTCGAACTGTTCTTTACAGTTAACGGGTTTTAAATGCTCATTCGTCATCAAGCGCCTCGTAATTTTGAACCACAGTCAGGTGAGGAGGTTATACCTAAGCAGGTACCCGCCTCACCACATCCATTGCACACTATCGGAAGAACTTCAAGATGTCACAGATTAACGAAGACATTTCCCCAATCCACAGTGCTTCAGCAACCCATTGAGGGAGAATATGGTCACCCTCCCAACCATTGCAGCGGCAAATGATGCTTCATTTTGGCAAAATAAAGACATTTAATATTAAAAGTGAGATAGGACTCCGTACATACAGTCTTTTTTTTGGTTATCGTACTGGTTACCCTTCATCACTCGGTGAAATAATGACAGTAAAGCGACAGACAAACAAGAAAAAAAGGGCAATTTAAAGTGTACACTTCACACCTTAAACGCCTATTACAGAATTAAATGTCACGGTACAAGAGTTGGGAAATATTAGTCTAAATCCAGGTCAAAGAGTTCTAAGTTTCTACTATTTCAACGCCATTTGTGAATCATAGAAAAATGATTCCTTAAGGAACGTTTTTTATTTGAAATTTTTGTTGAACATAATTTTAGTGACAAAATTGCTTTGGCACGTTTTTCATTTTCGCCAAAACAATTTTCACATCAATGCTTTAATAATTTCAATCAATATTGGAAAATAATTGGTCCAAAAAACTATATTACTCTTAAAATTAACAACATAGTCATTTTAACATGTTTCTGATAAAATTCTTAGATAAGTTATCTTATTATATTGAACTAAAAATGAATTTTATGCATTTTTTCATTAAATTAATTTTAAATTAAAATTCGAAATGCTGATTTTCTAACAATAATAAATTTCTTTTTAAATACTTATTAAAAAATAAGCTATTTTTTGATTGACAATAATGAGATACCTAATTCAGTCTGATTCATTGCATTTAAAAAATAAGTCAATTTAAAAGCAATAATTAAAAAATAGGATTGAAAATGTTTGCTTGCATTGATTGAAATCCATTTACAATCAAAGGATGATTGAGATCAGTAATTTTGTTTGAGTGATTACCATCATACTAAAAAAAATTATGAATACCGCAACCTATAAATTTTAACAAAATATGCATTAATTTTAACTTCATCTTGCGAAGAAAAGGAAAATTATATTTTGTTGTTGTTTGTTTCCGAAAATTCTTAAAGAATCCAAAACAATTCGGGAAACTTTGGAAATTATAATAAAAGAAATCCAAATGACTCATCTTTCCTTAATGAGCAAATAATATGTAATAAGAAAAATAACAATGAATTTTACGGAAACATGTTTGTGTTTATAAGCAATCTTTATTTCTTAACTGTTAATAATTCTTCCTAGATGTAATATAAGTATATATAAATACATATAAATCACTTCAGATAGTTTAAAAAATAGACAATAGATGGCAGCACAAACCTTAACTATGGCATTTTAAGTTATTAAGAAAAACGAAATAAATTTACATATGTGTTAATGAACAATATATAGTTCTTTATAATTTAAAATATCATTATGCATATAATATGTAGATAGAAACACTTCAGATTTAATGATGGTCTTATCAAAGTAATCACTAATTTTAATATTTTTATATTTTCATCTCTTTATAATCAGCTGCTGTTTGTGAATTCAGAAATAAATAAAAAAATATATAAACTAATTACTACTACTCTATTAAATATTCCTTTGTAACTGAAATCTTAACTAAGAAAATTTAAGAAATGTGATTCAGTAATTCAGTCCGGTAGAAGCCGAAAATCGTGTAAAAATAACAATTAAAAATATTGTAACTACGATTATCGATGACATGAAAATAACCACTATTGAAAATAGCAACGTACTGAGCTAATTTTTTAAAGTATGAAAAATCTTATGAAAATTACTCCATGATATTATTTGTAAGATAAATTATCTACATAGATTATGATTATCTAAATAATAAATATCTTGTGGTTGCATGCTCCCGAGGTCAGCAGCGGACCAGGTCCATGAGCGCGTACACCTTCAAAAAGTCCAGCACCATAAATGGATTCTTCATCAGATTTCTCCCAGAGAGACGATGGTATTGAAGAATATGTTCAGGAGACGCCTGTTTATTTACACACTTGGAACAAATTTCGAATTTCTTCGCACCCTCGATGAATTTCAAGATAATAAGATGGCCACTTCTGAAATAGCCGTTTATTCTTGTCTACTTAGACCAGTAGCCACAGAAGAACCTGGACGCCCGCAGCGGTACCAATGATGCTCAGGAGGGAGAAACCAAGTGGTTTTATTCTCGTGTTTAATCTTTGAGTGAATCTCTTGAAATGTAAGAGGTGCCGATGGCACACCGTTCTCGGCCAAACCGTCCACAATCTCATTCCCCTCGAGATCCACGTAGGAAGGTATCCATTGTAGGTGAATATGATGCGATACGGACATCCGTTTTAACATTTGAATTATTGAAACCCTAGTCCTGTCTCTCACTTGTTGCCATCTAACCAAATGCTGTATTGCACTTTTAGTATCAGATAAAATCCAAATCTCAGCTCCATGAGGAAGTGAATTCAGGGAGTCCAGGGCTTCCTCTATAAATATCTTACAATGGTTGACATTTGTAAAATATTTCTGAGCAGGAAGTTGTCAAATATGTTTGTATGTGGAAAGTTCTATGGAAAAATTAAGTGAATTTCACTCGTATAGTAGTTTAATATTCTTTATTCTCGAATTCACACCCGATATCTTTACACATTAGTTCTCGAAATCCCAATGGTTCCTCAAAACTCATTATTAGGTGTGGCTGTGTAATACAGTTTACTATAAGACCATTCTGCTATAAGATCTATTAGACTGTATAACAAGTTGTATATGCTGTCATATAATTAAAGTATCATTAGTGGGTCGTGGTAGCTTAATGGTTGGGGCATCGGCCTTCCGTCTGGAAGGGCGGGGTTCGATTCACAACGTCCAAAAAGACCCACCGATGACATGCGATACACATACTCGTAAAATTTGTGAAATCGGAGGTTCTGTGGTTTGTCGTTGAGTATTTATCATGGGTGTAATGGTCTGAAGAAAATTTCCTCCCTCTACAAATCAAAGTGGAGGTGCCATCTATTGGATGGGTCTTAGAGCAAAGTCGTACTTTCACCTTCATGGTGCTCTGATTAAAATGAAAGACGCACCCTTCTAATTCAATTCTGCATAGTCATCGGCTAAAGAGCTTGGCTTGTCCAAAAACCATAAGTATCAACAACAAATGCCACTCAATCTAAAATCCAAATTTAAGCATAATAACGCTGGTACTATAAAGGCCGTGGTAGCCTTGAGTCAGGCTTTCGCACGGTAATTATTAACAACAAGTAACGAACAAGTATCACTAATTGTATTATTTTGTAACTTCTGTAAAAGTAATGTTGGACTGATAGTGCTTCATAGAGAATCAACACATATTAAGCAGTCAATAAAACGGTTACGAAATTACCTTACTGATGTAATATTTTGCGTATTAAATCATACATTTTTCTTCATATTTACTCCATTAGTCTCAGTTTAAAGATTAGTCACATACAAAAAATGACTGTTATCATCAAATCATTAAGCCTCACATTTCTTATCAAATCCTAGATTTTTTAATCTAATATTAATCAGATAATCTTCATGTGAATGTATGTTTGAAGTTTAAAAGTATAGTTTAGTCTCGAATTTTTGTATATTTAAAAGACGAAATTAATATTACGGTAAATTTCGCTCTTGTAATATTATGTCAGATATAAAATGGAATATTTGACCAACGGAAAAGGTGATCGATTTTAATAGTCACTATTCTCTGAAGATGTAAAACTTTATTGAAAAATTATTTGAGAAAATTTGCAACGCAATATGGTTGCTCAATGTCATTTTTAGAGTATTCTCAAGATACACAGTGAAATTATGTGTATGTATTTATGTAAAGGAAAGCCATATTTTACCTGCATATTTTACTTATGGAACTGAATTTACCTATTTATTAACAGAGAAATTTCGCCGTAAGTGCAATATTTCTTAGTTGGCGATTTTTGGAACTATAATTTAATTTTTTGTCGCAGTTAGTTTTATCAAATCTTACCTTTCCTGTTGATGCATCGAATTATAGAGGGTTTTGAACAGCGTTTAGTTTAATAATTAATAATAGGAAATAGTTTGAATAATAGTTAACACATGAAATGTTTGAAAACCTTTTGAATAGTTAAAATTTTATTTTAAATCTACGTACAATAGGTCAATTATTTAAAAACTCGTTAATGTAAATCTAAATAAAGAAATAGAAGTATTTCATATTCGTTTTCATTATAATTATAATGATAATAGCAGCTGAAACAAAAAATACATCATCTGTGCAAAAGGAGTTAAGAAAAATTTTTATAATTAATAATGCCGCGTACATTGACTCGCTTTTCAAAATTTGTCATACAAGTAATACTTATTTTTCTATTCATTGAAAATCACTTGCTATGATAGGAATGTTGCCTTGAGCTTAATTTAATTTCTAAGCCAAAGTTTCCTATTGAAAGTTTTATTTCCATATTTTTGATTAATGGGTAAGATAAAACGTGAATATTATTTGTTTTAACCTTTCTTGTACATTAACCTTAATTTTATCAAACATAAAAGAATTCTATTTTGGATACTTTCAAAAGCAATCCACATATATCACACGGAAAACGAGCTTATGTAAGACTATGTATTATTACACTGGAATTCTTAATTGTTAAATTTTTGTAAGAGAAATAAAGATATCTAAAAAGAGGGAAAAGAGATTTGTGTTATGAATTTTGTAAAAAGCCAATTTTTTTTTTCAAACAGAGAAATGAAGATATGGATTAGGATCAGAATGACTTCTGTTCCAGGCATTTTCGAAACGAATGTCAAAATAAAAACTGACAGTTGAAACGATATTTTATCGATTGAAGAGGGGAAGAGTGTGTGAATAATAAGTGAAACAAATAATGAAAATAAAAAATAAACATTTTTAAATTACTCAATTTAAAATAAATGTATTGATATATATCTCATATGAGAGAGTAATATTATCTTTCGAATATTTCATGAAATAATTGCTACGATGAGAGGAAAAATACAAATAAATTAATATTAGAATTCTAAAAAGAATATAAAACGGACGAAAAAATAATTAAATCAAAAAATATATAATTTTTATATTAAGTACAGGAAATATTATGATTATAAAGATGATACATTGCTACTTATATTTTTTGTGAAATAAGTGCTGCGATGATTAAAAACGAAAACAAACTGATATTCGCTTTCTAAAACGGATTACAAAATAAATGCAGCACCATGAAATTAGGCGGAAAATACCAAGTTTCATTAAATAATTTAACATACACAAAATATTTAGTTTATTCACATGTTAAATATGCACATAAATGAAATATTTTTTCAAAATAAAATGATTGTCAATGAAATTTTAAAGCGAACTTCAAAGTCCGAAAAATGTATAAATATTCCATACATTTTTCAATGCTAACAATCACATAAATATTTTGGTAGTACTTTCTTTTATTATGTTGTATCAATGGTGTGCTTTGACGTCATCGTTCCTGAAATTTCATTGACCTGCATAAACGAAACGTAGTGTGAGCGTCATCGAAAGTAATAAATAAATGCAACTGACGGATTCGTATAAAATGGAAGTAAATTTGGTGATTTATTTTGGGATCTCTCTCGAAATGGAGGTTCAAAATTTTTACGCAATAATACAAAGTTTCCATTTGCGCATTCGCTATTATATAAGACACATTTAATATTTCATTTTAAGTTTATATTATTAATTTTAACCTTTTGAAACAACAATTTTCTTCAAGCTGCGACATTTTGTAACAATTAATTTTGTATAAAGTAATTAATTTTTTACGCATTCTTATTAATTTATTTATTAACAAATAAAGGATGGCGTATATTTTTAAATAAATTTCACTGATTTTTATTAAATATAAGGTTTTTTTTTCATATTACTATTTAAAATGATTATTAGCTTAGAAACAGCGTAAGTTTAATGTTTCATCCATATAATGTTGACGAATAATTTCTAAATAAATTTGATTGGTTTTCAACAAATTTAACATTTTTTTAGCCTCACTTTAGAAAAAGTATCATATGCGTTAAAATATAATACTAAGACTTGGTTACCATATTTTTTTAAAATTTATTAAACATTATTCTTTGAAAAAAATTACTTTTAATTGTTAGAATTTCTTAAAATGATGTATTTACTTTTACAAATCACGATTTATTTATATAATACTGAAATTTGGGAATTACAATAATGGGGAAACTTTGTAATAAGTTCATATATTTAAATACTGAGTTTAAAACATACATACATATTCGATATTTTCTCTTTTAATACTAAATCATATAAAATTTGAAACTTTTTTAAAGAATTTATTTTTCTTGTAAAACACTAACTGAAATTCATTAGAAACCATTGAGCTGGAATGCTGGCTGTTTGAGAATTTTAGCTAAATGCGTTTACAACACTAAAACCCCCGATGAAGGCTGATATTTGTTGTGGCCTTTTCACGAGTACTGTGCAACAATAGTTAAAATTACTCAATAAAAAACAAATTTATAAGAAAAACATAAAATATGGCTTCACTGCATGATACAGCTTTATAAAAACGATATTCTCTACGGTACTGCCATATATGTGACCACTGCTCAAATAAAATTGGTTAAAATTATCAGCATCCTTTCTTTACTAAATTAAACATTATTATATAATATATATATTGTGTGTGTATGAATAATTTGTGATTGAAGAAACTTGCTTTGTAATTTAATTAAATTTGTTAATTTGATTGGGATCCACATTAAATTTGATATATGCATTGGAGAAAAATTACTTATCTTTTTTGTATGGTATTACCGAATTTTCCTTCGGAATTATAAATTTCCAATTTAAAGAGAAAAAACAGCAGAATTACAATTCTTAGTAAAAAAAAAAAATTATTTGTTTTTTATTGATTTGCGCATTCATTAAAGGGTATATATTGTATATATTCTTCTCATTGAAATATATATATATAATTAGCTTCTAAATATTTTTGTTTTTATTCAATGCCATCAATATATTCTTGGTATTTCTCCTGGATATGGAATGCCAGTAATGAATAGAAAAGAACTAAAATTTCCAAAATTATGGTTAACAATATTTATTGGATGAATCTTGTAACTATTCACCAGCTAATCATATAACATCAGCTAAAAAAATAATTTTAAAACCTTTGACTTAACAGCCAATTAAATCTATGATAAATAACAAAACTTTTTTCTTATAATACATTACATGTGCAAACCAATATTATTTTAAATCGTCAATACTCTAATAAAACCTAAAAATTTTATTTATTTATTTTTTTCTGGCTTAATAAAATACAGGGTCATTGAAAAATATTTGAGTATTTAATACATCTGTTACTAATCTGTCATTTTTAAACGTTTATGTAATAAATAAATATATTATAATGAAATATAAACTTTTATAGTTTATTTATAACATATACGAGAATTAACCTTTCTTTTGTACAGAAAGAAGCTAAGCCAATATTTGGCAGTGAGAAAGTTTCAACGGTACAGCTTTCTTGTTTTTAAATTTGAAAGTTCATTAGTTCGATTCCCATAAGGAGTGTGGATGTTTTAGTGGTTCAGAATCCATTTTAAACTATAAATCCCGGTCAAATAAACATTCATTCGTAAAAAAAATTACTATATAGGAAGAAACTAAATCACAAATCGCAGGACTCGTTTAACTTAATTAAGAAAATCGGATATATAATGGAAAGAGGTGCAGCATTTCCTGATAATAATGGATTCTAATTAATGATACATTTAAACAGTTTGCATCTGATTTCTAATTATCGCTCTTACGAAACCGAAAGTTATTCTGGAAAATCTAAATCGTATTGTCAAATCGTATTCGAATTCTAAGTCACTTGGCATGTAAATATTTTTTTTAATGTTACACTTACACTAATATATCTTCATATAGTAAAAATAAAACAAGATAATTAAGAATTAAAATTTTTGAAAGTGGTTGAAACAAAAATAAAACTGAACACCAGGTCTCTCATACGCCATCCCAAAAAAAGCAGTTTCAAAATTTAAAAGCAGCTTTTCCCAAATCCTAGAGTTAAATTACGTTTCTGGTATCTCTCTCCGCTTGATGCCAGTATAATTTTAGTTTCCACATTCGGATATGACAGAAACAAACTCGCCTCCAACATCCTCTCTCTCTCTAGGATCGCGGAGCACGGCAGGGAGCGGCGTTGTTTTTAATGTAGCGTGGACATCGCATCGAAACATCTGTTCCTCGGATCCGAACCCTAGAAGCATCTGCTCACAGAGAGAGGTTATTCTTTTTTTTTTTTTTTTTTTTTCATTCTGAAAATATTGCAGCTTGTTTTGGGGCCCCGAGAGAGGAACCTGAAGAGATGAAAGTTTCATTTGTTCAGACAACCGTAATTCCGCGGAGGAAAAGAAGATCGAGAGCAACTTTTGAGTCTTTTTTTTTTTTTTTTCCTTCGTTAAGAATTGTTTATGATATGGAAAATGCCTCATTTAATTTCCTAACATCTAATTTGATGTCCTACAGGAGGGGGTAAGGTTGTATAATTTCGGTGCGGAGTTTTTATTTTGCCTCTTGGAATGTTCCAAGTTGTAACAGGAATTTCCGATATTCGGTTAAGTTTTACAGGAAAATAAAAGTATTGAAGCAAAAAGGTAGAGAATGTAAAGTTCAGTTCCATGGAACAGAAAGGTGGAACGTCAACAGCTCTTTGTTACACAAAGATGCAATTATTCTTGTCAGCTATAAATAACGTTTATTATATATGTCAAATAATCTGAATAAAATAAAGCATAACAAAGAAATGTAATATCAAATGTGCATAATAGAACAATACGTATAATTTATGGGCGTTACTGGAAAGTCTTCCATTACCGATATACTTGTTAGAAATTATTTGAAATTTCAGAGAAAGGCAATGTTCGTACCTTGGTTTGTGGTCAAGTTAGCCGAGTTGATCACTTGAATGATCTATCAAAGTTTTGTCCTTCATCTCATTCTTAATTCGGACATAGATGTCTGTTGTAGTTTTAAATTATAGGTCCTGGTTAAATTAAACATTGTATGATTTTTTAGCAATAACAAGTCAAGCTTAAAGGTCTAGAATAGGCTCTATGGATGGGAAATTTAGGTTTAGTATTTTTTTACTCTTTGAAGAACTGGTATGAGGAATGCATTTCTAATATGAATTGATGCATGAGTTAAATGGTATGCATCTTATTAAATTTTAAAAATTAGTTTTATGACATACTTAAAATTTTTTAATTAATAGTTTGTCGTACAAATATACAAAAGTGTGCAAATTTTATAAAAAATAAAAGTGCTTTTGCCATAATTTCACGAGAAATCCTATAAGAGATATAAAATTCAGAATTGAGAGATAGCATTTTGTACAAAAACGACGAAAGCATAATAGCACAAAATGAATAGAATGCATTAAAGTATGGAATCAAACAAAAAAGGTTTTATTGAGCTCACGATATCGTTTTACATGATCGTCTTTTGAAGAAGAAGAAGTAGCATGTGTTTCTTAGCATGAGAGATGGCCAACCTTTATTGTAATAATTGCTTTGCACTGTCTTACTATACTCAGCACTAGATTGTCCAATGATTCTTGAGGTAAGTATCCATTTTTTAATCCGCATCTGTTTCAATTGATGGGTGTTTCTTGGAGGATGTAATCATGCCGCAAAGCATCTCCCCAAAGCATTTTACTCATTTAAATCGGGGGTGTATGGTAAACAATCTATTTAAGAGAAACCTTTTCTTTCCAGTTGCTTCTGAACAGCAGGAGTTTATTGTGGCCATGCGTTGTCATTCATATAAACGAAGTTTGTTCCATTAATACCGCAGAACAGATGCACACGAGGAAGGATCCCCTCTTTACAGTAGAGATTTCCGTTTATAGAATTTCTGTCGAAAAATCGAGTTCAATCCGCGCATTTAACATAACGGCAACTCAAGAATTGCGGTTCATTTCCGTGATGTTACTAGGATGAAACTGTCTCTCCCGATCTTTCTACAAATTAATTATCTTTGAGAATTGTTTGTGGCACTGAAGTAAAGAGTAATCTCATCAGTGAAAAGAATGCGACTTCATTGATGAGATATTTAGTTTTTATGTTGTACCACTCTAAACGGTGGCGTCGATGGCCAACTTTCAAAGGGATCCAGGTTTTTGAACGGAGAGCGTATTGGCCATTTTTGTGAAGGCGTAAGGACACCGTAAACCACGACAGTTGTTGCCTCTTTGTAGTACACAGTTTCTTAAACTGCGTTTGCTGACTAATTTCGTTTTTCTTTTCTTTTTTTAACAAGATTATATATCAGTAATCCACTGCAGTTTGTTTAAGGTAGCAGCCACCATCCTTTCTGACAGCTGTACCTATGGTTTGGAAGGCTTTCCAAGTACACTAAGCGACATTTCTATTGATTCCGAACTCTTCATCTGCACTGGTCGCACTACGTCCCTTCATTCTTCTGCATGTGAAGTCGTTCGGCTGATTTCTTCCAGCCATATTCACACATGAACTTCACTTGCAGCAAACGTCTTTTTAATTGCGCTCTCGACATTCCTTTTATTGTTATTTTTATGCTGCGAGCGTTGAACACATTCGTTTTGCGTACGCTCATGTCAGCTGCGATATTTTGTTTCTGACATTTTCATGCCCATGACCTTTCTACTTATCTGCGTGCTCATTGTACTGGTCGCAAGAACCCTCTAGACGACTAGATACACGGAGTTTATGCCAAAGTATAGGTGCAAAAAATAACTGTAGCAAAAGATAAAATTTTGTGCATTGTATAATTTAATGATATATAAAATATATATATACTTTCTTTCCCTTACGTATTGTCTTATTATTTCTTATCTATATCATTTTTTTACATATATCACCGAAACATAAAAATTATTGGCTTAAATTTGTTTAATACCTTATTTCATACAAGCTACATTAATTGAGCAATCACGCGGCAGTAAAAAATAACTTGCAACGTTGTTTGTATTGCAACTTGCAACGTTGTTTCAATTTTGTGGTTTGTCTAGCAATGCATCAATTATAATATGAAAGTGACACATTGATGGCTTCAAAAGTACGTATTTAATATTATCAAATATATATATATATATATATATATCTATATCTATCTATCTATATATATATATATATATATATATATATATATATATATTCATAATAGAAAAATAATATGTAGTAAATAATTGTAAATTTTAAGGAAAATGAGGAAAAAAAATTTTAAAATTAAATTAAATGAATACGAAATTAATCAAAATACTATAAAATTAAATAAAAAAATTAAATTAAGTTACGATAATGGAAGTTTTTTTTTATTTACTATTCTCTTATTTTATCATTTAGTACAATGCTAAATTATTAGAAAACCAATGATTTTATAAACCAGATTAAAATAGGCTTTATAATAATCAATCCCTTTAGACAATAGTAAGGATTTGCTAATTGATAAAATGTGAAATGCCATGAAAAATTTCAAAAGTAATAACAAAATATTATCGAGAGTTTTGATTTACACTGCCTAAGAATAATTTTATGGACAGACATTTTGAAATTCAACAACGAATTTCAAAATTCGAAATGAGAAGTTCCATAATACGCTTTTTAAATTTTCGGTTTTTTGTTCATGTAATATAACTTCTGCAGGCAGAATACCAATGTATATTCAGCTCATTTGAAAAAAAAATTTTTTTTAATTAAGAAAATTTTTCAATATAATGAAACATTCGTTTTCACGAGGAAATTAATATCCCTAACCAAAACCTATGTTTAATTTTACATTTGCGTTTGTCTTCATATAAGAAACTGTCTGAGATAAATGTATTATGTTATGAAACATTTTGAATGATTTATAAAGATTTCAGATTTCGTATTTGAATGCGGCTAATTTTCAACTAGAATGCTTTTAATTTGAGTTCTTCAGTTCTTAACATAGATTTGGTCCCCTTTTTTGTTAGCTTAAATTCTGAATTTTAAATAAATTGATTAAACAAAAAATAATAAAAAGCTAACATTATAGTTTTGTTGGAGAATTTTTTTTCCGAAATGTTTTTTAGTGCCCAGTATTTTGTGGTAACCTCATATCTAGGTTTTTATTAAGCTCTATTATTTATTAAAAATAGTAATTTAGAAAACAAATTAATTTAAACTTTGATTAAGACCAGATCGAGATTATGTGAAAAGGTATTAGTTGATTTTTGAATTCAGTTTTAATATCCACTTTTCTTATATTTATTCTTCTCATTTGCATATTTTTGTTGGGAGATATAGGTAAGTTTAGGTTCAATTCTTGCGATACGATTTCAGTAGTTTATTTTTCCCTATTAAAGTCGGTACACGGATAATTGAATGTAATCATAAACTAAGCCAAAAGTGATGAGATTGACACATGAACTGGCACCGTCCTCTTTACGCCATGACTCCAGCCAAGAAGTTGCATACATAAAACAAAATGTTACTTATCTTTTCTGAATTTTATAAACATAATTTGTGTTCAAAATAATCCTTATGTTACTTATTTTGCTTTATTTCGATCAAAATCACAAATTACGGAGATGCATATTGCATCGTACATGAGAAATGATTATGTCATCAAAAACTGATAAACAATTCGTAAATAAAGACCTCTGTTCCAGTATAGGATGTTTAAAGTTTACAGTTCGCTTACACATAAGCAAACTTGATTTAAACTTCCTAAAAGCAATTGCACTCTATAAATGCAAAGTCAGCTGCTTTTGGGCGGATGTTTAATACTCTCTGAAAAGCTATTGAAGCACTCAGACTCTTTCAAAATTTGCATGAAGCCATCTGCCCTGTATTTATGTGACTGAATCGACACATTTACATTTATTAGAATTGCTAATAATCATTTTATGTCTCATAGTGGGATTATTTATAGATCACTTAATTACTATTTGGGATTTAAACATGTCTTTTAATTAGGTGATTAAATTTAGAATTATGTATATTCTGTTATGTTTATTAAAATTTTATTTTATTTTGGAGGGACTTATAAAATCGTAATTAAGCTCTTTATTATGCTTAAATTTTATGTATGATCTATAATTTAAATAATATTTTTGAAAGTAGAAAGAATTTTTTTTATTTTTATGACCACTTTAAAACATTCAGGCTAGTTCAGAATTTGAGGAAGGCTCCAGAAATACTAGGAGAGCAGTGACCTTTAAATGCTTCGATAATAGAAATATTTTCACTTTTAGAACTCCTTTTCTAGATAGGAGTCTAACAGATGTTAATTCAGTAGCTGCAACTCTACTACAGTTGTATAGGAAATTAGTAATGGTTATATATTTTGCAAAAAAAATGTTAACTAATATTCGTGATTTACACACAAATCAAATAAATTATATCTTATTTTGTTTATCTGCTTAAAAATGATTGAAAATATTGATATTTGTGTCAATACTTTTACTAAATGATTATTGTTAAAAGTTTCTATCATTTTTCATTTATCGCTGTTAACACCGATTATAATGAGAGATAAAATTAATTTTGGTGTCACGACCGGTTTAATTTACGTCCCGGTAAAAATTAAATTCGATTTTATAGATATGACTAAAAAATTTAAAAATAATAACTGTGAAGGATTATTTAAAATAATTTATAATTTATTTCTGCACTGTTTGAAAAGTGAAAAATCATAAAAGAAAGATGGTCGGTTAATAAATAATATTGTCATCGTATCATCTTGTCTCGCCAATCATTGCCATATATATTGTATTTGTCAAGGAGAACTTACTGTAAAATTAGGAACAGTTGAAGTTAAGAGAGACTAGCAAAGATATGATTATTTCAAATTAAGAAAAATGTCTCAGGCTGTTTGGTCACTTCAGGGATAATTACATAGCAGCTCCCAATCTAATCAAGATAGATGAATATGACTTCGATTTACCTGGCTCATCAGAACAACAGATTTTATTTTATGAACAATGTATGAACTGCTGATTAAAGTTTGGTGAAAAAATTATGGATTAGCTTGTGAAGATTTTTACAGCGAGATTAAAACCAAAAAGATTTTCCGAGAACGTCCTGGCCAATGATAATACATGAAAATATTTCTCAAATTTGTATTTTTATTTTAAAGTAATTCTTATTACTTAAGAAATACATAAATATCAAGTGTCTGAAATAGAATATTTAAATTTATATGCTTGTCATTTACTATTTGTGTACACGAGAAGTTGGGGGACGAGTAAGATGTTTCCCATGTTACAGATAAATATTTCAGAAACCTGGCAAGCCAAATTATAGATGCTATTTCAAATAAGGATAAAATTGGAGATTTATACTTTATAGCGTCTTTAAAATTTCTTCGCATAACGATATTTGAATATAGCATACTAAGTATGTGGAAATTTCACCCAGTAATCCATTTTAATGTTAAGAAAGGGCTTACAACAATTTTCTCACTCAAAAATAAACAAATAAAACATTGTTTCCATGTAACGATTGAATAAATGCTTAGGAAAACATGGATGTACAAATGATAAAGACCCTTAATTTAATACAAGCAGAGATTCAGATTCTTACGAATTTTATATATATAACTGCTCATTTTTTTTTCCAAACTATTTTAAATTAATTTCTGTCACACAAAGTAACGCAATGGTATGAAATTAATGGACATATCTGGCAGAGTTTCTACATTTTTAGCTACTTTTTTCGGTAGTTATCGTTATTTCGTTAGTTATATTATTATTTCACCATTATCATATTATTATTAGTACATGCATGTAATTTAAAAAATATAGCACATTATTATTTTTGTGACATTTCACCATGTTTTAAAACATAAAACTGTTTATTTTTTTTACCCAAACACAAACATTAAATTAAAAATACTGATGTTTCCCGTAATTAAATGTTTCCTTTTGATATTATGAAGTCCCCCACTAACACGGTAAACTTTTTTACTGTGTAATTTTATAGGTAAAGTACAAAGCAGACCATGTGTAACACAGGAGGTACATCAAAGAAAGGAGAAAAAATTTAAGTATAACAACTTAAATACAATATTACAAATGTGTGCAAAGTTTATGTCTTCGGATTACAAAGTCTGAGTTACAGAGATATCTCTCTAACAACCACTGTGTTGATTCGACCTAATACCTTCTCCGATATAATTTATAAATGTGGACAGGAAAATGCCATCACAGGAATGCATTTCCTCCCTAAACTTAGTTCCAAATTTTGAAGTGGTTGATTATTTAGGGAGACTGAAACCGTTGACCAATCAGCAAAATACAAGATCTTATTGTATGCACTTTTCAATTACTTAACGCCCTAATAGTATTCCTAATGAGAAAAAGTTTAAATTTTAAGATTAATTATGTTAAGGGATTCATAAATAAGTAGAGACAAAAAACGTAAATTAAATCTAATAATAAGTAAGAATGAAAAAATCAATTGATATTTTTAGGACTTTAGCTATCAAAATTTAACAATTAACTCCATTAAAAAATTACCTTACTTTTTTTGTATTTCCTGTCTTGTGTGTGCCTTGATTAAATAAATCCAAATTATAATCTCTTAATAATTTATTTTGATTTAAATGATGTTAAGAAATAAAATTAGAATGATTATTTATTAGCTACAAATTTCATTATATGCATTAATTTGTTGACTAACAGATCGCTTTTGAATATATTGTCGCACATATAGGCATCCAATGTCACCATAAAATTATAACAATGTATTGTAATCACCCCACCACCAAATATCATAGTTTTCAAGGAAAAAAAAATTGTCGGTAAAATATTCCCACGCTGTTAACAAAAGAAATACCCTCACGATGTCAAGAAAAGCAATTTGTTGCATTATAATTATAAAGCTAAGAATTACTATTCCCTTCGGCCGGAAATCCGATAGTTCTTAATTTTGACCGCGGGACACTTTGGATCATAAAGAGATAAAAATGCTAACTTCAAATTTAAAAGTGACGCAGAAGTGAAGAATGCGAAAATGCCAAGGAGAAGAAAAGGACGTACACATGCAGAATATCCTGTTGCGCAATTATTTTTCATAATAACTTTTTTTTTTCGACTTTCCTTCTACAGCGTGAGACTGGATAGTGCAACGCCCCTCAAAATTATTCCGAAAAAGAACAATTTCCTTTTAATTTCTCGTCGTGGTCAGAATCTCTGCGTGATATTTTAAAGGATCTAAAAAAAAAGTAGCGCAATTGTTTGAGCTTTACAAGTTGTAAACTGGCTTGAAAAAAAAACAAAAAAACAATTACAAATTTTAATATTAATTTTGTATTTATAAACTTACCTATTTGATTAAAAAATTATGATTTAAAATTTAAAAAGAAAATAATGCTGTACTTTTGTAATGATATAAAATTTCAGTTTTTTTTTTTAAATTTTCATTATTTTATTTTTATTGCCATTTTTCAAAAGAATATTTGATGAATTATCGAGAGATATGTTAATAAATTCAGTTAAAGTATTTTAAACTGGAATGTGCCTTAAAGTTTCAGGAAAAACCGTTATAATGTCTGATAAAGAAGAGCAGATTTACCATGGCGTTATGGTTCAATAGTTAGTGCTCTTTGTAAGTGAAAGTTCTGGATTCAATACCAGCTTCTGTGAAACAACAAACGACCTACCTGTATCTTTAGCTCCCGTAAGACGTTGATGCTGAAATGAGATCTGCAACATTCATCTTCTGTTGTTCAGCATTGAATTCAAACTTAAACACCGCGAAGACTATTATTAGGCCATGGTAGTCTAAAAAGCACTGCTACATTTGTGTTTTCTACATAGATATCTTTTGAAATATATGCTTCGGAATGTTCCCATGCCTTACATTGTTTGTAACTGTAGGGTTGTCTGCTTTTGGGTTTCAGACGAACGCACATTGTCACTTCCCTTGTGGTCATCACTTGTATTGCAATTAGGATCTCAAAAAAATGAGTATTGAGAGGTGTGCGTCGACAAATTACCACTTTATCCAAATAGTTGGTAAAATATCACTATATAATGCCTTAAAGCTAGTGTTTGGAATAAAAAATTTCACACATACCAATCAAAGAGCACAGAAATATAGAACTCTTGTGCTTCCACATGTATATCACGTAGATATTACTTATCCACGTAGCTCAAATGTGTCAAAACCTGAAAAGCACTTAATCAGACCTAAATTTAAATGAAAACACATGAGATAAAAAAAAAAGAGTTCACCTTCGTTTCATCTTCCATAAAAATGAGGTTCGGAAGATAAGGGAATTCTGAATCCAAAACTGAACAGTTTTAAAAATACGGTCTCTTTGCTAATGTTTGCTGATGCCACATTCTGTCCAGGCCTTATCAACAGTATCTCTCAATATCCCGCCATTTCTATATTATAAAATGCATGCATTATTTCCTAGAATAAAACGATTTGTTGTCGTGGCTAGTGCTTGATTTATGAATGAAGCTGTTAAAAATTCAAGCTTATTTGTACTTTCAAGAGGGGTTGACCGAACTAAAAATTTCCTCTTCTGAAGACCAATAAATGATAATATATATATATATTGACTTCCGCAAAATTATGCAGTAGAATTGTGGTAATCACGATCGTCTCGCGCGATAAAAATTCCGCGTTAATTTAGTCAGCCCTAGAAAAGAGCAAAGAATTCCATTGATAAAACCAAACACATAAAATTTTGATCCACCTAAAATAAATACTTTTAATTCAAAATGCCTTTATTTTTCAAGATTTTAATGAATACTTTTTTTAAAATTTAAAGCATTCATTTTGCCTAATAGGCTTTGAATCAAGCAAATTTTTTGATATAGCCTTGATACCAGTTTCTTCGGATAGTCAGAAACTGTTAACTGATATTTTTAATCCGAAACTAAATTTACAAAAATAACGGGAAAAAAGATTGCGATGAAATAAAACATTTCTGTACGCTTTTTAAAAGTATATTTTTTTGTTTTACTTAAATAAATCTAAATTTATTAATATTTTCAATAATTTTGAATTTCATTACTCTTTTAAGGAACTTTAAATATAAATTTATGTACATAAATTCTTAAAAGCTTATTTTGATTTTATAAAAACTACCGTAAATTATTGCTTTATTCAAGAATTTAATCTTAGAAAAATAAATACTTCTGCAAAAACTTCTTTTATCGGTATAACAGAAAATCTTTATTCTATTTGTTCACCAAAATTTTATTAAATTAAAAACTAAGTTTCTTTTCGAAATTTTGATTATAGCGCTTCAAATTAATTCGATTTAAATTTAATGCTGATTCGAACTAACTGTAAAGCTGTTTATGCCGCAATATAATTAATTTAATCTCTGTGACATTCCACTTAAGAGCTGTAATCATTTTCAGAAAAAATTGTGTTATTTTTCTCCATATAAAATTGTTCCTTTTGCCAACAGAGAAAAATACTTATGGCAACGGATTCCCTTCCTGTCTGCATTCCCATATTATAATTTATATTTTTTTAAATAATAATATTCATTATTTATTTTCGATATTTGAAAAAAGTATTGTGATATCTTCTCTTCACCAAATGCGTTTTATCCTTTCTTGTATATATACCTTTCAACGTGGCTGAATGGAAATCACGTTTTCAATATATAAATATTTAGTAAATTAAGGAAAAAAAACAGCTTTCAATCATTAGAATCACTACACATTTCATTCTATTTGTTTTTAGCCAATATATATATATATATATATATATATATATATATACATACATACATATATATATATATATATTTATATATATATATATATATATATATATATATATATATATATATAAAGAGAGAGAGAAAACGTCGTTTTGAGAAGCTGTTATTAAATTATTTTGTAATGCATTCACTGTTGTGTGTGCTAAACTAGAATTTCATGTTTTCACATTCAAATCGAAATCTCTGTCAGAAGTTATTTTTTCTAAATCTTTGTGTTATTGTTTATTTAGGTTTGCCGTACACAAAAAATATGTAAATCTTGGTTTCATTGCTTTATAATTTAACGTTTGCCTTCTACTAGCTAGTTATCCACGAAATCTGGTTATCCGTTTTCCCTGGTAAAATGTAAATTAAGTATGTGATTATTCAGGTGTAAATTATAAATTCACTGCAGCAGTTATAAAAATTATTTATTCGGAACGTAGCCAAACGGTTACAGTTAAATATCATAATATCAATTTGCACAAATCAGAGGTAGACATTAAGGGGACCTCTACCAACAGGTGGAGGGCTAAGACATTTTGGGGATAATAGCCGAAGCTGTTTTTTATGATCAGTACATTTAAAAATACAGTGGCTCACAATTGAATGTGATCACGTATCAAATAAAACATTGAAAGTATCTCGTGTTCCAAACGTCTGTCTCTCCCTGCTGTAAATCAAATGGGTTATATAATTAAAATGAAAAACACACAGCATTGGTACAATTTATTTTCAAATAATTCAATAATCAAAATATATAATATATATATCTTAAGTATATAATATGATTGGAATGTGAGGAATTTTTCTCCTTCCCACACACGCACACAATATTATTCATTTTAATGCATTGTTATCAATAATATAAAGTGTACAACTTATGTCTATAACGTGTAACGACATGACTTACTAAAAAATGATCGATCAACAGTGGAAAAACGACCATTGAGATAGAAGGCTGTCAAAGCAAACGGATGGGATATTCGGAAACAAAATCGCATGTGCTGGCAAAAATCGAATACGTGTGGAATTCGAAGTAAAAATCTAGGTCAAGGTAACAACAACAAATAATGACCTTATTTACATTGAACACCCTATTGTACAAATCACAACCAGAAAAAAAGAGCTATTTCTATTTTTATAAAGCTCTATTTGCAAAATTAAATCAAAGGATATTATAAATATGCACAATATTTGCATTTTTCCCCTGAAATTAAGTAATTGTTAAAAAAAAAAAAAAAAAGTGTGCAGTAACATTAAACATATGCTCCAAAGAACTGGCAAAATTAAATTTTTATTTTAGTTTCTCGGGAATTAAGATCAATATTGATATTAATGAGTGATTTGAAAGACAATGCGGTATGTAAAGCTTTTGAGAGAATACTATTTGAAGTATCATTTTTTAGATGAAAAATTAAAATTACAGAAACTATCATAAGAGCATCATAAAGTATTGTTAATTCATATTTTTATTCCTCCTTTATTATAAATGACATAGCTTAGTTTCTTGTAGTGGAATTCACAATATTTTGTATGATTTCTCATTAGATATATAGATATATGTTTTCTGGTAGTCAATAATGTATAGCGTAACCCAAAGACGACATCTAAAAAAAAGTACGTTAGAATAATTCCTTATGTTGCAATATTAGCATGGTGCTAACTTGGGAAATATATAAAAGGCATAATTATCTTCTAATCTTTTTTATCTTTCACTTTAATCTTTCACAAATAGTAATACATACAAATATTTATTTTACAAAAGCCAACATTATAGCTTAAGCCATTAGTTCACGGGCTCTCTAATATATCTTGACAGTGTCATCATATATATACAAAATATTAAACTACATATTCAGATTTTCATCGACATTAAATCAAACACTGAAATTAAAATTCAATTTATCTGAGTTCCAGTGCAATAAGTAATGTTGTTTGATAGTAATGTAATTTATATGACCTTGTTCGTAAATTGGTAATTTGATGAATAACCCATTGAAATATTTCAGCTATTGAATAATTTCATGTCTAAAATATTTTCAATTAAATTGTGGCATTATAAATTTCTGCATGTTTCAGATTTCACATCATCCCCTTTCAAATAGCTTCCTGAGACTTCAGATAAAAAAAATTCTGAGATTTCATATCAATTTCTTCCTTTAAAATTAAATTAACCAATAAGAGTGGTTTCATAGTCCCTATCTTGTTTAAAGTAAAATTTATGATACCGCTGTAAGGAAAATATAGATGAAGACGAGATGCAAATGGAAAACCTTATTAAGAAAACAACTATCAAATTGAAGGGCATAGTATTTGTAAAAGCTTTACAAGAGCTATTTGACATTATCTTGTATCATATAAATTCTTGTATCATATATACATTATCTTGTATCATTTAAAAGAAAAGACATAATATTGATAATGATCTTTTTGAGCGGGAAAGAGAACCATGGTCTTGATTATTTACTCATTTTAAATAATACTATTATGTTGTTGTTGTTTCAAACCTCCAATTGGTCCGCAAAGCTACACCAGATCCATGATGACACCACTAATTCTTAAAAAATCTAAAACGAGTAACGGTCTTAGATACATATCTTCCCGAGAAAGCCCCAAACAATCCAAAATGTGGTCGGGAGAGGCCTGATCATGGATGGAGATGACGGGCAGCTTCTAAGGTCCCAAGGACAGGAGCACCAAAGGTACGAAGTGTGACTTGGCTCCTACACCTACAGTCTTTAGCTTGGCAAGTGGAGTGGCCTTCACGCCTAGGGTGGCCCTACCAGGAAAATAATCTCCCGACATACATCACCCACTTCGCCCAGGGACACCCATTCGCCACGATGAGGTAGACTGTAAGATTTGAGGGGGATACTAATATGTAAAAATAGGTACTTTAATTTTTTAATTATTTGATAATTCACTTAAAATTTTCGAAATCATTTTTAGGTCTTTTACTAATCTGTACAACTACAGTAAATTTCTGCCGCCCAACTTGTCTAGTGGTCAGCATGGCTGACTGTTGATAGGGTGGTCCTGGGGTTCGAATCCCGGTCCGGGCATGGATGTACTTTCTCTATCTATCCTGTCTTTGTTCTTTCCTTGTATGAATGAGCTGTGAATGGTTGGCTACCCTATTAACGGGTCCCTATGGCATGTGTGTACTGAGGAAGTCGGACTCCAAACCAAAATACGGTTCTGTTCGAAAAGTGGAGTAGCGCACCCCATAATGCCAGCCTAGCTGGCACACGACAACAATAAATTCCTGATCATACATGGAAATAAGCACGCGAATAAAACTCGAAATTATAAGAAAAGTAGAAAAATGAACAAAAATATACATTTGAGAATACTTATATGTACACAACAGTAATACTACCAATCTTATTATTTGAGGAATGTGATAATATTATTCCCTTCAGACAAAATTATAAACTTACTCTAAAAATATATATATATATATTCTGCTTTTTTCTTTTTTTTTTCCTCTAAAATGCAAATAATTGGGAATTTACTTTATATTGTTTTTCATTCCATTATTCGAAAGAGTATTGTATATATATATGTATATATATATATATATATATTGAGGGCAATGCAGTAATATAATTTAGAAAGGTACCTAAGCAGTAAGCGAAATCATCTGCCGATAAGTTCATTTCCGGCCTTTATAATCACTTGAAGTAACAAATAGCCCATTAAGAACGTTTCCGCCACATGGTCATCAAAGAAATTTCAGAAATCCTCAGTTCACCAGCCTTCGTGAGGAGAAGACGAAAGCGAAATTCCCACAGAAGTTATAAAAACCGCTATCTCTCCTAGCAACAGAGGAGAAATTTGGCGACCAAGTCTTGCATTTCCGGCCATATACCTAGCTACGGGCGATACTATTTCCTGTCCGCTCATCAGCCTTGGTCGCTAAGTGCCTGTTGGCGAATTTTTTTTTCCCTCATCAATTTATTAAACCTGTCGCTTTCTCGTTCTACCTGCTGTTTCTTCAGCAGCCCTGTAACCCCTTCTGTCACTGCATATGGGCGTTATTGTGGGAAAGGGTTCAGTTTTTTCTAACCTTGTTGATACAACGCACCGGATTACTACAATTAGATGATTTATTTTATTAGATATGTATCGACTAAGATGAGATGAACCTCCCTCTCACGTTCTCCGATGAAACAATAAAGAATTTAAATATTTCTTATCAATAAGAATCTTATGCAGTTTATTACATACATTTATTTGAAATAGTTCTCAGATTTGTTAATGAATTTAATAAGGGATTGCTGCTGATAAATTGATATAACAAAATATTATTTCGAATATTATTGGTAACAAAATATTATATCCTTTTTATCTAAATACAATTTATATTAAATTTTCAAAAAAATTTCAATTTCAGTGTTTATTAATCAATGACCGTAAAATTATAAAAAAATGTAATTATAATGAGAATTGTATGTATTCTACTGTCAGTGTTGAGTATCAGTATGAGAATTCTACTATCAGTATTCATCAACGTTCTTGAAATATCATTTACCTGAAATTAAAATCAGAAAATAGATTAATTTCTGAAATTTCAATCAAAAATTTGATCATTATTATAATTGGTTTTGACTCTTAAATTAACTAAAATAATTATTTATTTTTCACATTATTAACATGATTTTTTTCTTTCATCCTTCACAGGTATCATTTATTCAAAAGTAGGAAAAAAATATTAATTTTTCTTGTGGATTTTATTTTTTATAATTAGTTAATTGAGATATTTTGGCTAGTTAAATTTTTTATTTGCAAAATTATTTATTAGATTCCGAGAAAAATATAGTTATTTATGATATTTTTATGCTGAAATCAGAGAAATAAGATACCAAAGATACTGAAGAATATTATTCTATCTGAGAAATATTTTCTTCAAAGATTCAGCCGACGGGAGAAAAATTTTTTTTAATTTGTAACATTTTCACCACTTTTACTCATTACTCATTTAATTCTAGATGAAAAACTCTCAATTTTTTTCATTAATATTTAAATACACGCTGAGTGGTTTCGAAATCACGTGTCTGCAGAATAAAATGTTTTAGAGTTAATTTTTATTTCCTTAGTTGTGTTTACCAGAGATATATCCTTTTTAAGAAAGGATTATAAGAAGTCTAATTCACTGAAACTTCTAATTTAGTTTCGGAAGCAAGAGTCATATTTCGCCCACACGCATACATAGATCAAGCTAAGAAGTAATGCCGATGTCAACGTCCTTATCTCATATATTATTTTTCACTGCCCTCTTAACTTAAATAAAAAAATCTTCATTGTCATCAGACGCAGTAGAAAATATTGTCCAGCCAGACAATCTTAGGCCTTTTGCAGAAAGCGGAAGTAAGAAAATGTCCATTTGTTTTCTTAGAAGCCCCATAGGAAGCAGAAGATACAAAAAATGATCATTTCCTGTTAAACTTCCGAAAGAGAACACCTAATGCGCATTTCTGGAGCGTCCTTCATCTTCGGGATGCCGCTATGCCCGTAGATTTTCAAGGATTCGATAATAAAGGATACAAATAATCAGAAAGTTCTTTTTACAAGAATAACAGCCATGATTATTCTGCGATGGAATATCCGAACTGCGCATACAATTGGAAAGAACTAATGGTTAATCTCGACACGCAGTGTTCCAATCTCAAAACATAATATTAACAGTTCCTGTTTTAAAGATCACAATGGTACAAAAAAATCAATTTTCCCGTACTTTGAAAAACACTTTACTATATTTTTTTCTTTAATGTTATGAAAACTTTAAAAAAATTTAACGATAACAATTTTTAAGATATTAGAATACGATTAATTTTCTATACCGTGGAAATAAAGGATGCTATTTAAATTTTTTTTTAACTTGTTAGAGAAAAAATATTTTTTATTTTTTATGAACAGTGAATTTTACAACTGCAACTTTATTTTAATATTTAACTTTTAAAAGATTGCTCTTTGTATAGTTGCATTTGTATTTATTAAAAATTAAATTTAAATAATGTTATTCAATAGAATTTTTCTCTGAATAACATAAAGTTTAAGATCCATTTGAATGCATGTTATTTTCCTCATTATAGAAATACGTAAATTAATACATGCTTCTGGCTAAGGCAAAGTTAACTAATACATAAATAGTATATATTTCTTAAGTAGAAAATTTAATTTTTTAGTAAAGTTCATTTCTGACCAATATACATAATTATTCATATTTTTAAATACAAATTTCATATACTTTTATAAATATGAATGCAAATGAATCTTTTTCAATAGATACCATACAAAAATATCCATTCTCCATGTACAGCTAATGTGAAAATAATTTTAACCGAAGATATCCAAAAATTAATATTTATCAGTAGGCTGTTCTAACAAAATTAGAATAGGAAAATACTTACAGTAACTAGCAAACAATCAAAATAAATGAATAAATTTCATCTTAAAACATTTTTATTTGTTAAAAAGTTTAAAAATAAGCCTGTAACAAATATACAAAATGTATTTTTAATTATATAAATTATTTATTAAAGTTATAATTTTTTTAAAAGAAGTTTAATTTTGTTTTATAATTAAGAAATTATTTCATTTAGGTTTAAAAAAAAAACTAAGAGATCAAAATTTAACAACATTTTTTTTCTTATTGTTAATTTATAATAATGGAACACTTAATACTCTTATTTGCTTATTAAAAATTAGGAATGGAAAACACACTATTTCCTTTAAATTTATCATCAGAATATGCAAATATTTGTTTTATAAGTATTGAAGATATATAAAGTTATAGATAACAATCCAAAAAATTAATTAAAACAGAATTTCAAAATTATTTTCATGTTTTACCATATTAATCGCAATATAGATTTCTTTTTGAATTATAAATTTAAACATTTAGTTTAAAAAATTTTATTAATTCTAGAAACTAAATTATTTTTTTTTAAAAAAAGTAGCTCAAAATAATTTATTACAATTTAGGGTACAACTTGAGCACAGCACAGATATACATATACTACAAATAAAACAAAATTACATTTAAACATATAAAGTTAAAAGGATAGGGTAAACATGACAGTCATATGGATATGTCTCATTCCTACGGTTGCTGGAGAGGGACTCACTTTCTTATTGATGATGTCATGGGTGGTGTTGTAGACAGGAGGCGTTATAGTAGTTATATATTAAAAAATAACAATTCACAATATAATCTTAAAGATATTTTGAATTATTCAACTTTTGATTTTCTTTTAACTATTGTATTACTTTAAAGAAATCTATAAGCGATATTTTAACATTTTCCTTCTGTATTTCCATCTGTGTGCTTGTATTGTTTTGTCATACATGTTTGTGCATTATTACGTTTCGATGAATCAAAACACTCTCAGCAAACTAATTAAGCTAATGATATTTATGAAAAGATATATGCATCATTAATTAATCTCTGAATATTATTATTGTAATGCAATTTGTTGTAACTTTAGTTTTAAGCATGGTCTAAAATATTTATTAACCTATGGTTTAAAAAAAAACACATTTTCTCATTTTTTACATTTCTCGTTTAATTTTTGTTGTGCTCGAAGAAATGTGTGTGAGAAGAGTTTTACATTTTATAATAAAAAAATATATTTATTAAAAAAATAACAGAAAGATATTTGTTTGTTTAAATATATTTCTTAGAAAAATATTCACTTGGTAATAGCTTTAAATAATAAATTTAGAAAATATAAAGCTCCATGAATCCATCATCAATTCATATTTAAACAATTCTTATGAAATTGGTTTTTCAGTTGTTAGATAATTAGGTGCTTGTATCAAATAATTATGTAGATTTTGCTTATATTATGAATACTTATATTCCAATAATAAGAAAAAAAAATTCAAATGTATAGCATGTGAAATGTTTTGCTGCATGAGAAGATGTAATGTTTCATTGATTACAAGAAACGAAATGAGACATTCAAGTTAAAACCAATCGAACTGATGATAATTTTTTTTTTTTTAAAAAAAAAGAATGTACACTAACAAAGTGGGGTGGGAATGGGTCATTAACTGCTCAAAGTGCGTCATGACCAATTCAATGTGACATGAGTTTGCGAAATCAAACCTTCCTATTGATCGTGTTCCTAAGTTTAATGTCCTGTCTAGTATGACATCTGCTTTCCTACTTCCTGAAGAATTTTTTTTCACACTTTGTAATGGGCAGACAGTTGTGGAAATATATTGAAATAATGTCCTCTTCTCAAAAATTGTATATGTGTGTGTGTGAGTGTGTATTAAAATGAATAAGAGTAACACGCATTCTTAGTTTTTACCTTCTGTAAGGTTTTGTAAGGTAATGCTTCACTTGAATTTGTATCATTTACTTATCAATCAAATATTTAAAATTTAAATAAGCGTTATTATAGAAGTAAACAAACTGAAGCATCAGGTTCTAATTTTTTAAATTAAAATTTGAAATTTAAAGAAACTTAAATTATATTATTCTACTTCAATCACAGCTCATTGCGATGTTTAATAGTTAATGGCGATACGTGTACAATCCAACTCTTGAAGTATAATATGAAATTTGTAACATGTGTATTGCAAACTGAAAATTTTATAAAACATAATTCATCAATTTTATAATAACCATTTTACTTTAATAAGGTAGATGCATTTATTTTTACAAATGAAAGCATTAAATTTAATGTTACAAAATGTGAGCCGTTATTTTTCCCCATGCACCATTGTACGTAATTTCAAAATAATACTATGACGCATTAATTAATTGACAATGTTTCTTCGTGAAAAATCTTATTCAAATGTCTTGAAAAATCTCTTTTGTGGATAAAACGAAACAATGCTTCATTCTGCAAAAGAAGTTTTTCCAGACATTTCAATGTATAATATAAAACATATTAAAATGACCTTATTTACATAATTATAGTAAAAAATTTTTACATAAATGCATAATGCACAAAAATAATAAAATAAAAAAAAAACTCTGAACTGATTTTTAGTTTTAGTTAACATAAAAAATTAATAAAAATAAGTTCAACGAACTTACAGAGTTAATTTATTTTTCAATAAATAAGCTTAAGTAAAAATCCTTTTTGTTATAATAAAAGCCAAAAATAACAATTTAATATAAGTTTCGAGATTGTGTAAAATATAGAAAGAATATTACAAATAAAGGTAAAAATATAGCATATTCAAACAATTATAAAATATTATTGTATTCCTTTCAATATAGTTATAAAATAATATTCGTTAACTTTTTAAAAAAAAATTGCATTATTTAAAAATTAATCCAAAATATTTGTCTAAACAGCGACAAGATTTTTATATACAGATGTGGACAATTTTAAAAGAAATCAAATAAATTAAAATGTTTATAGATAATGTGTGGTGTGCGTGAGAAATTAGCTAAGCAATTTCTAGTGCCATCTCTGTCCGGAAATGTGTAAGATGACTTATCAGTTTTACTTTGGGATATCTCGTTTGTTACGCAATTTCCTCTCTAGCGACTTTATATAAGTCAATTTTATCGTTTTCAAGGTCTTTATATACATATATATAGATAGATAAGTAGATATATATTAATATATACATTAGCACATATATTTACGCAACATACGCATAAATTCAAGTGTAACATCATATTTCTATAAAAAAAATATTAATATGTAGTTTTGCAACTATTTTTAAATTTTTTAAATTTGGAAATGTTTTTAATAGAATTGTTGAATTAATGAATCTTGAAAAATAGAAAATTTTCTGAATTGTTTTACATCGCAATTTTCCTTTCAATGTAACACATTTAAAATTAATTGTATTCATTTCAATATAGTTCACTTTATATGTAAATTTTCAATTTTCTTGAAAGAGCTTCTTTCAAAAAATAAATAAATAAGTATATATATATATATATATATATATATATATATACTTATTTATTTATATATATATATATATATATATATATATATATATATATATATATATATATATATATATATATATATATATATATAAATAAATAAATAAAAATAAATAAAATTCTTAGAGTGTGGGGGAAAATTTAAAGTTTTTTTCTAAAACTAATTATTGTTGATCTTTTATTCTTTTTTTATCGATTTTGTTGTTTAAGTCAAACATTTAAATTTCTGAACGAATTTTCAACATCATTTAGACATGGGATCACTTCTCCTCATCAAATCTGAAGATACTTTTTCTTTTACAGACGAAAGATTCGTCTACTCAAACTATAATAAATTACTTCAATTTTCAATAACCATCCATCAACTTACTAATGCCAACTTAAATCACGATCTCCATAAACTAAAATAAGACTGTTCTTTCCCGGGTTCTTTAATCAATAGTAAATAACAAATTTCTATTGTATCTTAAAATGTCAGTATAGAATTCCTCAGAAATCACTGATAAGTGTCATCAAAAAATAGCCATTAAAGAAATAAAATATCAAAAAGATTAAGTCAAGTGCATTGCTTTCCTTTTAGTGAGAGAACTTACGTATTTTTTTGGATACTTTCATTTGCATATACAGTTAATCTGTTTCTGAAATGCATGATTTTTCATTTTGCAGAGAGATTCTGGAAGGTCTTACTGATATTATTTCCAAACAAATCTATCAGTCATTAAAGCATCTTTATTTTTTTTAAGTAAGTTTGATTTTGATTACTAAGGACATATCACACCTATAATGGTAGGAAACAACAAAATTCACTCATACGATTGATATTTATAAATTTATTTAATATAAAAATAATCAATTTATATCTTCAATATAATTTATTGATCAATATTATTAATATTTAACTAGTAGTAATGTAAGAAAATGTATTACTTAAATATAAATATAATTGATATTAAATTAAATATAATATGCCTAAGTACCTTATTCATTTTGGAAATGGACACGAAAACAGCAATTATTCATAATAAAAATAGAAAATATCAGTATGTATTATGTTGAGGAATAAGTTCGTAGAGTTTTTTCCAAAGACTTTTATTTAAACAAAAAACAATAATTATATCAATAAACCACAGTCAACAAGGAGCTCTACATTGCCCAACAACACCGCGTGAATGAGACTAGTCGACTGAAAAGACCTGATAGACATGGTCAAATCATACACCTTCACGACAACGCCAGGCCCCATGTTGCACAAGATGTCAATGCCGCACTTCAAGAGCTCGAATGGGAGGTCCCTCAGCATCCGGCGTATTCTCCGGAGCTTGCAAAAACCGATCACCATCTTTTCCGCTCCTTGTCAAACCATATGAAGGGTGTTACCTTCGATAACAAAGAATTTTTTAAAAACCGGCTCAACAACTTCTTTGGCACCAGACCAGGCGATTTTTGGCAGAACAGCATCAAAAAATGGGTCGGGAGGAGGGAAGAGGCTGTAAACGGAAACAGCGAATATATAATTAACTTATTGATATAATTATTGTTTTTTTGTTTAGATAAAAGTCTTTGGTAAAAACGATACGAAGTTATTCCCCAACCTAATAAAATATGCCTGTATATAAAAAATGAACTACAATTACTTTAAAGATTTATTTTTAAAGACAAGATTATGAATAAGCACTTGTAACTTTTAGTTACTTCTAAATAAATACAAGTAAAATTCAACGTATTATTTAAACACTTTATACAAAATAATGATTAGACTTTTATTGGAGTTGGAAATTCAAACACCAAAATCATTGAAAAATTATTTTGACTGGGGAATTCAAAATTTTAATAATAATAATAATATATTTTTTTGCCAACAAATACTATTTGAAACAATATAGTATTATTTAGTAGAAATTAAATATTGAAAATACAAGAAATGATTCATTAAAATTAATCAAAGTAAAATTAAATAAACTAAATTACGATTTCTTTAAATATTTTCGAAACAAACAAAAGCAGTTGCGATTGAAAAATGATCGAACTAATTGAATAGTATAGCATATACAATAAAATAAATTGAAAAATCAATAGAATAAATAGAATAGAGCAAATAGTAAATAAGTTTATATTCACCAGAAAGTACATATTAAGAGAATTAATATCAACGAAGAAAGGACGTTGCCCCACAGTGTTGATTTTCTTTATCTTTTATGATTTGAACATGGAATGAAAACAATTTGTTTTGGAGATTAGGGAACCATCTAAAACAAATAAAGCTAAAGTAGCTGCCATTACTGACAGTAAAAAATTCTAGTACGAAAGAGGCTTTGAGGTCAGATTTGTCTTTTTTGCAATAATCTTTTTTACTTTCAAATAAATCTTTTCTGCCAGATAGAATGTCGTGAATATTTTTTTCTTATGTAGAAACACATTTATTATATGGCTTTTAGTATTTAATAATATTAAATTTACCGAGGCAATAAATGAATTTTATTCCATATATAAGGTTGAAATTTATGGTGGCTTCGTATTTATTTTATTTTTAATGATTGAAAACGTATATTTTTACCAAAAATAAATGAAATACGTTTTTCCTGTTCCCATGAACTGGTGTTGACCCATGAACATTAAAAATTAAAAGCTATCGCGCTTAATTTTTGCTTATGTAACTACAAATTTAAGAAATTCAGCTGCATTATTTACTAAGAAGTGTAATTAAATAACAATATACAAACATTAGTAAGCATACCTCAAGACATTCATATAAATTTTTTAGTATAATTTCTAGTTAATTGTTGTAAAGAAAATGTAAGCAGATTTCAAAATTTGAAAAAGAAAAATGCTAATTTTAAAATAAATTTTATACATAACACAACAGGATATCAAGCACAAAAGTTTGATCGATTTATTAATTTACAATCTCGTTTACTAAAATGATCTTAACAGTCAAATAGAGAAATTCAAATTGTAGATTCACTGATTTCATGTTCACATGTCCAAGCAGAATTAAAAAAAAAAAAAAAAAATATTTCCCTGCTTTCTCTATAACCCCACAAATAATTCTACAAACTGTGTATATTTTTTGTAATTTTAAAAAATGCATTAAATACTTATAATTTTTTCTTGGAAGACTCTGAAAAATTGAAATATGAAGAACCATTTAACTTTTTTAGTTATACATTTTTCTTTTTGGTTATTTTCAATTTTACTTTCATTTATTAAATATAGCAAAGATTTGTATTTTTAATGGACTGAAATACTACATAGTTTTATTCACTGATACTCCTAATATGATTAATAATATATCATTTCAATTAATTAAATAACTAAGCAATATTAAATAATTAAGCAACATTAAGCAATATCATTTCAATTATATAAAGTATAACAGTTAAAATTTGAATTAATGAAAAACAGATTATCGTAAAAATAATAAATTTTATCCATATTTAAGTTCTCTATTCTGTTTTTTATTTATAATAATTTTTTAATAATTTCATTATTTTACCTGAATTGCGATTGATTATTTTTTCACAATAAATCAAGTCCATAAATTTTAATTTTAATGAGTTTAATTTGCTCTTTTAAAGCTAGAACGAACTATAATATAATGTTATTAGTAATAAAGTAATTTTAAAAATTTAAAATTTTATTTATGTTAAGTAAATGCATGAAGAACTTAAAACAGAAATTTATTATTTTTAATTCTAAAAATAAAATCATATTAATTCACAATTACATATACTTCTCCATGTGTTTGTTATCTTTCTGTTTAAAAAAATTTAGCAGTTTTTAACTAATATAATTTTATTTAAGTTTCATAAATACGTCACGTGAATTGCTTGTGAATAAAAAAATTATCATATGAAACTATTTTGTTATTTCGTATAACGAGAATATAAAGACAAAAATTTATTTTATACAGCTATTTTGTTGTAAATCACTGCTTACTGTACAAGCTATTGCATTTGGTTATTATTAATTTCAACTAACCCGAAGCTTTAATAAAAAAAAGATTAGCTAATAAACAATAAATAAAGAATCTTATATCTTTTATTATTTGTAATCAGAATACTAGAAATGATATTGCGAAAGGCCCTGTTATTGTAAAAAAATTATTTATTTCTAAAAATTTTTTTATTTAAATATAGATATTAAGAAATAATCCCTAAATAAATGCTAAAATTATCATTATCTGGCAAAAAAAAAAAAAAAAAAAAAAGTAAAAAAATAAACATGAAACCCACATATTGCTAGATTTAGATAAATTTTGGGATCAATTTTTCTAATGGGAGAGAATTTCACTTTCTCAGAAAAACCCACGCGCAAAACATGTGACTTTTTATTCACGTGGAAATAAACTGCGTCTTATGTACCTGAAAAAGTATGTTAACCTTTCAGAATACAAGTTGCACAACATTTTACTAAGTATATAAAGAAATTAAGTTGGAGAAAAAATAGATTCTGGTAATCTACGGCATTATTCACGTTGTTGTGCCGATAATAGGCAAAATCAGTGGGACTTCTGAGTTCCTAATAAAATTGGATTCAGTAGACGTTGTCTGATCACCTGCATGTGAAAACCATCTGCTTTGACTGAAAATAAAAAATAAAAATATGAGGAGAATAATTTATATATCTATGACATTCAATTCGCTGCATCTAATCGATAAATATGTAATAAAGCGGTTGATGGATTGATTAATGTATTATCGAACAAATATTTTTAGAAAAACGAGACGTAACGCGATACCATATTTCAATCAAATAATGTTTTTGCTATAGTCAAATTTATTAAAATTGTTTGTTTTATTTATTTATATATAAACAATGATCAATAATTTTTATTTTAAATTTAAGTAACTAAATTTAATGACATTAGCAGCCTAGATTCTTACATGGTTTTATTAAGTTTCAAGAAAACCCATTAGAATATAAAGTTATATAATATTTTATTAAATTTATCGTTATACTTTTTACTCTGTCACTAATTGATGTGCTCATTAACCTAGTTGGTAGAATTTTATTTTGTAGTCGTAAGTATAAATGGTTTTATCTATAACAAAATATGAAGATCATTGTGCTGATATAGCCCATAACTCCTTGAAGATTATTGTTTTTTTCTATAATGTTTGTACGTTTAAAGGCATTGCACCGCACTCATCCGCCTGTCATATTGCTTAACTTTTGTTCCAAATTACAAAACTCATTTTTTAGCTGAGTTAATCTTATAATTTAAACCGTACAATCCCTAATAGTTAATTTCATGGCTATTATTCAACAGAAATACACAAATATGATATAATTATTCACAAATAATTAAATATATAACACAGAGAAAATTTTCGAGATTGAGTGATTATTAAGCAATACATTTCTAAGTCTACTAAATTTTGAATGGATTAATCGTAAGTTCAGATGGCGTTGGGATGTAAACAGCATATGAATTATTTTGAGATTATTATTAACAATTAATTTATAAGTATCTTATCATAAAAATCCCCCAATTCGTTCAAAGACTCTTTCCTAGAAAGCTTCTTCAATCAATCAATCAATAACGATAAGAAAACTGCACAGTATATGAAGGTC
This sequence comes from Latrodectus elegans, assembly GCA_030067965.1. Classification (NCBI taxonomy): domain Eukaryota; kingdom Metazoa; phylum Arthropoda; class Arachnida; order Araneae; family Theridiidae; genus Latrodectus; species Latrodectus elegans. The sequence goes on along the minus strand of CM057820.1, from coordinate 88,669,014 downwards.
ATAGCTTGGATTTTTTTTAACAATCTCCTCTACATAATGTATTTTAAAATTGTTTTGGAATTAAAAGATTTTAATCTTATTTTATATTTCAAATGATAATTTAAATATGTTGGGGATATATTTTCTCCTTAAATACGCTGCAAAAATTTTTTCATCAGTAATGATGATTATAATATATTAAGAATTTTGAAGATATAAATGAGGGATTTTTTTATTATAATATAGAGTAACATTAACTAAATTTTACTGAATAAATAAAATAATAAATCTTAGTAAAATTCATGCAACAAATAATTAAATAATATTTTATTTCTGTTTATTACATTAATTTTTCAGTGCAGAATATAATTTCAAGAAAATTCACATAAAAAGTGGAATGAAATGGAATTTGCTTATTCTTTAATTTTGATTGGGCTTATGACTGGAAATCTTATAGTGAATTCGAATCACAGTCAGAATTTTTAATAATAAAAAATATTAGATTTGATGATACAAAACGTTTTGTCTATAAATAAAAAAAAATCAACATAATAATAAGATAACATACATTAAAAGGAAATTGATGATAAAAAAAAATTAAGATGCACACTCAGATATTAAATTAATGAGTCACGAAATTTTTAAATGCCTAAACTGTGCTCTTGTTAAATAATCTTGTTACCCCCCTCATTATTTTGTGAAGGTCTCATTTTTATGAATGTTTCAGTGTTCATATGTTTAATGATGTAACGATCACAATTTAAACAATGATGATCTTGCTGTAAGGTTATCTCTGCAACATATGTTCAGTCTTCAGTTTCTAACCCAAACTGCGAACTATGATTCAGACGGTCGTTCATTCGAAAACAGAAAGCGGCATTTAATGTAAACTAACTGGTCGCATACTGAGCTGGAAATTAATAAAAAAAGAAAATGTCACACTAGCTCAAAAAAGGTCCTTCGTTTTCCCTACTAGCTCGAGTAACAATAACAAACGCATGTTGATTGTTTACATTTCGCCAGTGGCGGAAAACGCACATCCCCTCGTGAGTCACAGCCGCGGGAAAACGCGCAGCGAAACCGAAACTCTTAAATACAGACGACGACGCACTGCTGTTACGATTTCAGTCAGCAACCCTCGCTTCACCTTCTAACACTGCGACCGTGGAGGAGGGGATGCGAGCGGAGATGAAAAAATGTCTGGCAAGGTCAGAGTCGTCTGCTCTTTTCTGCGTAGTTCTTCTTTGAGAGCATTGCCTTAACGGTACCCGTACCCGCGGAGTGTGGTGACTGCACTCGGCCAAGGGCATCACACCACAGTTTACTGCTTCGATTTTTTCGAAAGGTTTCGCCGCGTGTTCTTGAAGATCGCATCTTACAGTTATTATTTTATTTGGTGGTGGTGGTGGTGGTAGAATTATATTTACATCCTCTGTAAAAGAAAAAAAAATGCCTTTTATTATCTCTCTCGATTTATAAATAGAGGGGTATGCGGGCTTACGTCAAAAACGATTTCTCAGAAAGATGTGCGTGTTTGCGAAAGGGATGAGGAAATCGCTTGGGAATAATAAACCGTCTGACGAATTGTTTTCTGACAAATGTGAAACGCCATATTTGCGAATATTCAACGTCTTAAAATAAATTTTATTCGGTTAGAGCCCTTTTTAGACATAAAATGAATGAACCTAACAGTTGGATTAAAATAATTCCTTTCAGTGGTTGAAGTATGTTGGTAAAAGATTAAAATATGAAAGTATTCCTTAAAACATAAACATAGTGTATGATAGAAGAGATATTATATGTTGATAGATAAAAATAGTTCGCTCAAAATGCTTACTAAGCAATCATATATTACCCCAACTGATGAGATAGATTAAATGCAAAACTTTTTTAATATTTACAATATCATTGTGAGAGAAATTTTTTTAAGGAAATAAATCCAATTTATATATCTCTTGAGTAGAAACCCGAAAAATTTATAAACATCCAAGCTAGTGTGTTGATCAGTAATTAGTATCTGGCTTAAGAAAAAGGGAATAACCGTTTCAGCACTGTTATGTAAAATAATGCTAAGAAAAGAGCAACAAATTGTCAATAGGCATATTTACCATAGATGGTCAAAACATGTTTTCTTTCAACCATCGTCCATGCTTGAATTTTAGCATGAATCTCTGGTTGTCCACCCTCCGATGAGTTGCGTTTTTTTACAGCGCACAAACAAATGTACATTATATGTTTTTTCTTTCTTTCTTATTTCTGGGCTGAAATTGTTTTACATTAAATCGTTGTTGCTAAAAATACAATTTAAAATTGATTTTTCTCCCATCTCTCGTTTAATTTTCGTTGACAGTATCACTAATTACAGAATTTTACTGATAGTGGCGCTGCAACTCTATGCTTTTAGCTCAAACATTCTTTCCTGTACTTCGGTACTTTTTCTGTGACAATAGCTATTGGTTCTTTAAATTTAATATGGATGTTAAAATTCCCTTCTGTATGCAACACATATAAGCCAAATAATATCCTTTTATTTTATAGTCGTTCTATATCAGAATAATTTATAAACTATAGATTATTTATAAACTTAAAGAGATCACGGAATAAAGCAGAAATATATGTAAATGTAATACTAATAATCATATGAACTATTTTTCACTATAATAAAGTAGTTTGTAATTTTAGACAGAGTGTATAAACTTTTAGTTTTTCTTACATTTTAGGCTCCCTTTCTCCCTTATTGATGTTTAAAATTTTAACAACTTCAGAAATTTTATTTTAACCATAATTTTTAAGGATGTTAGGGTATCCTTCATCATCCTTAAATCTCTGGCAATCAGTCTGTTAAACTGATTCACTCAAAGTCTCATCGATTTAAGATTTCGTATGTTAGCTTGGTTCTTTTACATCATTTTTTTTCCCCACGCGACAGAGATCTGAATGAATGCAATCTTAGGAAATTTCATTTTCATATATGGCAACATGAAAATCTCTAAAAGAGTTTTGAATTCTACTCTTTTGATTAATATCTATATCTGTATATATTAAACCTAAAAGTAAACAGCCAAATATTTTTTTGGTGCAAGTTTTGGTAATACTTTTTTCCTTTATCCGTTTTTCTTTTATGCGCTTTTGACGCTTACTGGAAAACAAAACATTTCGTTTCAATTAAAAGCGCTTTCGCGTCTTCTACAGTGAATGAGTTTGAAAGGACGTAATCGCCTTAACTTTCTTTTATTACTTTATAAAGAGAGTCGCATCTAAATGTGAGGCTTTCGTTTCTTTGAAGGAAGAATTGATAAATCGTTTGTTAGTATTGAGATGAAAAGACTTGGGGGTGTACATTGCTTTATTCTCGAAATACTTGAGGTAAACAAATGAATGAAAATTGACCTATGGAGCAAAAGAACATTTATGTCCATTACGCATCATTTAATGCTTTCTCATTTTCTTATATAATTTTTAAATACCATATCTCATGGAAAGTTAATTTTCACACTACCGAATCAGCAGATGAATGAGTAGAGTTCTAGAATTCAGGTCAACAAATCATGAAATCAATAATCACCTCGAGTGTGGTTATTTGTAGTGATTGAAAATCAACTTTAATCCTTTAGTCTCAATGAGTTTTTTTTTTTTTTTTCTAAAAACACTTTAATAAACAAAAAAAGCATTTTTTCTCGTGTACCAAGACGTACCCGTATCGACGTACCCCAAAAATCCTTTGGCGAACCCCAAAAATAAAGAGTATAAAAATATATAATAATAATAAACCTAGAGAATTATAAAGCACATTTGTCGGTTATATCTTATATTAACTACCAAATCTATATAGACATTGATCTAAATGCAAAATCTACACAAAAAATCTTTTTTTTTTTTTTTTTTTTTTTTTTTTAATTGACACTTTTGTTTATTGATCCGATTTTCGGCGGCTATTTTTACAATTGTCTTAAAGAGAACTTTGTTATAGGTAAATATTCTATCAATTTCGAAGGAAAATAAAAAGATCACTGGCCACTAAATCTGGACTGTACAGAAAGAGACTTTAACACTTGCTGCTTTTACTGCATTTCTTAAACAATAGTAGAATAATAAACTAGCATTATCTGGTTTGGTTTGTCTGTGGTAACCAATCATTTTTTTGCACACGAGGACTAATTCGGTCATTTTTCGAACTACTTAGTAACTTTGATACGGCTGTGAATCTTACATCACTTAACTGTAACCAGCCGTAAGATAACCAGCGACATCTCTCTCTTTCTCTCTCTTTGGGAAAATAAATATTCCCTTTACTACAATGAGTTTTAATATGATGTTATTCCTCTTGTTACCTTTAAAATCTCTACTCCATTTAAGTCATCAAGACAAGCCAAAATGTAATAAAAAATTAACTCAGTAAATCAAGATTCTTTTTCTTAAGTAAGATATATTAATGATTTTAGAGTAGTATAATGAAACATTTTTCATACTTTTCAAAAATAAACTAACAAGTAAATATAAGTGAAAGACGCTTAAAAAAATGTGTTTTTTACAAGCTTTTTTCATCAATTATATTTTAAACGTGGTGACATGGGGGGGGGGGAAGACCATAACAAATCAGAAATCAAATCCCAGAGAGTTTGTCTTAAATTTGTAGAAATATACATGAGTTTAATCGAAAGAATTTTGATACCTCAACATTTGGATCATGCACATGCATTTGCACTTTTGTATAAATTATTATTGACAAACAAGAAAAGAAACCATTTTTACACAATTTATTGTGATTTAATGAATGCTAAGAAAAACATAAATAATTTTTTTAATTAAATGAATTTAAATTGTATATTTAAATAGAAATATATAATCAAGTCTTCTGTGACCACATACTATAAGATATTTTATTTATAAATCTGCAATCACATGAAGTCTTTTTTAATCATAATGTATCTATCTAGATCAAAAAGCTGCCTCAACATTCCTAATAGTGGTTTTTTTATACATATTTTTACAAAAAATTTTTTCTTTTGAATTGTTAATATCCACACATATTTAATGTCTTCGAATATTACTTCATGGTTTCGATTCCTACTTCGGACGTGGATGTTTGTAGTATCTGGAATCCACTTTAAATTCTCTGTAGCATTAGGCTTCATTAAAAAAATGACTGCAGAGACAAGACCAACTAAATTAGTTTGAGATTGTTTATTATTTAATACACTATATGTATAATTGAAAGAAAAATATGTTCTCCATAAATATTTTATGTATATATTTTAAAAAGGATCAAACTAAGATTCAATTGGAATATTTTTGCTTTATTTTTTTCACATGAAATTCATTTATCGTATTCTAAATTATCGACAAAAAATTAAAGCATTGCATTTAATAGTGTACTAGGCTCCTTTTTTGGAATAAGATGTTTTGCATAGATTGATTAAAATTTATTTAATTTAACGATTATTAAATTATTTAACTTCTTCCAGATTTTCTAGATGTTTAACTAAAAATTTCGTAAGCCTTTATAAAATCTAAAATTTTAAGAATATTTTATTTTGAAAGTGTTTTGTTTTTATTTATGTTATTTAAAATAACAATTTAAGAAATAGATTTTTTTTAAAGCAATTTTATGAAATCTCATAAAAATAATATAAAATTTCCAAAATTTATTTGGGAAATGAAATGATTATTAAATTTTCTATTTTAAAATTAGAAGTTGGATTTTAATTTGTTAAATAAATGAAGAACTTTTTAAACGTTTTTATTGATGAGTTGAGTAAATCCAAAATAACACAATTATTGAAAGACATTTATCAGTTAAACAGTGGGATAGTGACACGATATTGATTTTTCTTAATTAAGCGCGCTGTTGAATCTAAATAAACAGTACTTAAAAATTACATTTATAAAAGCATAGTTACAATTATATACAAAAGAGCTCTGCCAATGAATACCATTAACATTCAGTAATCAATACTTGATTTATGGGATTATTCTAATGGAATTTCAGATTCAATACTGAAGCAATTTAAATTATCTTTGAATTAATCTTATATTTGTGCATATACTTTTATTTTTCACGGAAAAGCGCAAATGTTGTATTCATAATAATATATTATGCGAGCATATTCTTGAGTTAGAACCACTAACAAAATAATCTTTATTCTTGGAATATTCTATATCTTGATTAATACAACTTTTAATTTATTTGCCAAAAACATAAAATAGTAAATGTTGACATGATAGTAATGTTGTATTGCTAATTAAAAATTAATTAAACTGATCAATACATTATTTTACAGTTATAAATATAGTTTTTGTGATTATATTTAAAAATTTTATTCATTCTTGAGAATTTTTTTTCATGTTCTAAAATTATCTTACTTTTATGCCTTTTACTGAAAAGAGTATATTAATCAAATTTCTTTCTTATATTAATGCAATTAGGTGGTTAATTATGTATAATGAATGTATATAATGATCATTAATATGTCTATAATTCAAGTACAAAAATATCAAAATGTACTTACTAAAGTAAAATTCGGATGATTTTCTAAGTATTTCGCTGACTTTCAAGTTTTGATCTTAAATTTTTCGTGGTGATTTAAAATTTGATCTTATTCAGCTTTTGAAATGACCAAAGTATAAGAATATATTAATTCTAATATTAAGTTATCATATTTTAATTAAGCCAATTTCTTTGAAGTATGTCTGCCTTTAGAGCTGAATTCAGTGTACTGACTTTCCTTAACACATTTTTGATGTGTTAAGGAAAGTCAATAAACAGTAAACATGTTGAGAAAATCCTAAAGACACAACATTATGTTTAAGATGTTCTCAACGTGTTTATAAAATATTCAATTTTCTCAACAGAGATTATTGTAAACAATCAATTCCTTTACTTAGAACTCTTATTTTACTCTCTTCGAAATTTTCTTTTACTTAAGATTCTTTTTCAACTGGAATGTCTTAAAATTGATTATGTTATCATTTCTTGCAAGAATTTTACGGATATTCATTTAATTCATCATTAATTACATTTGTAAATTCGTTAATGTAATCATATTTTCGAAACGAATAACTTATCGAAAGTTTAGACTAGAATCGTTACAAAGCATGTACTTGCACTTTAATGATAGCGAAACTTAAGTCTATTTTTCGTTCCAAGGTTTTAAGCTGCACTTCTGAGTTTATTTTAGCAGAAAGGTCATCACACTACAGAGCTTTTCATTTTGTTAATTTTTAATTTTCTTCAACCAATACTCGAAGCAGTTTTCGGCTGGAATCTGTCAAGGTTTCGTTTTCGTTTTGAAGGTGATACTGAAGATGTTATTGTTATTGAAATCACTTTTATAAGTAATATTTCGCAAAAACTATATTTTAATACTTAGTTTTATTGGGAGTGTGGCTTTAATTTTTGTATGGGATTATATTTTTGAAGTTAACTTAAATCTAGATGTACTTAATGAATTATAAGAATTATACGTGTGTGTGAATTTTTCTTATTGTCTCCATTGCACATGTATTGGCTACATTATCTTACACAATAAATCCACTTTATAGTGATGAGAATTTAAAATTGATTTTTTTTTTTTTGCTTAATCAGATAATGGGATATTCTGTTATCCTAGATATGACTGCAGTTTATTACGAACTTTGTAATAAATGGAATAAAATAACTTTAAATATGAATGAACTGTTATTAATAAGTTATTGATGTTTACTTAATTTTAGTACCAATAAATTAGAAACCAGAATTTGTCTAAATTCCAACATGGCGGTTATTTGAAATTTGGTTCATGTAACATAGATATGTACCAAATTATTTAAAGAAAAGTCTATTCATTGAAATATACAATCAGTCAAAAAAGTATTGGGACACTTGGGATGCGTAACGTGTAAAGCGATTTATAAAAATATTTATCACATTAAAATAAAAGCAAAAGTAATTAAGAGGTGCTTTAACATTTGGTGTACACTATATAATTAAAATTTTGCTAATATTTTAGTTTATAATTTTTATATAGCTTTTTGAATATAGTTTAAAGGCAAACAAGGGTCAAAAAGAGTATTGGGACACTTTTGAAATGAGCAAGTAAAACAATAAATATGTCACACAAAATAAAATTTAATTTGCTACAATATTTTTTTAGACAATACTTTTCAACATAAGTTGTCAATAAAATCGGTTACATGTAGAGCAATGGCGAAAAACAAAGAGATTTCCATGGATGTGCGAAATCTGGTAATAAGCCATTAAAAAAATAGAAAATCAGTTCGCTGTATAAGACAAATCTTGGAGATGAGTAAGTCTACTGTTTTTAACGTTATTCACAGGTTTACGAAAGCAAAATAATGTTGGAGAAAAAAAAAAAAAAAAAAAAACAGGAATCTTAGGATATTTACTGAAAGGTGGATTGTGAGACAAGTTCTCATTCATCCAAGAACCAGCGCAGCAAAAATGACTGAGATGTAAAAGTATGTTCGGGAAATCTGTAAATCCTGGCACTGTCAAAAATTGTTTAAAGGAAACATAGGCATCATTGTAGAGTACCTCGAAGAAAGCCCTACATTTCCAAAGCAAGGATAGACTGGCACTTGCTAAAATATATGTAGAGCAGCTACCAGAATTTTGGGAAAAAGTAATTTTTGTAGACGAAAGAAAATAAAACATTTTCGGATCAGATGGGAAGTAAACAGTCTGGCAGACACCTAATACGCGGAATTGCATGTCAAAAATTTGCTGCCTACTGTTAAGTAAGGAGGCCGCAACCAATTAGTCTGGGGCTGCATGGCAAGTTCTGGTGTTGGAAACTTAGATTTCATAGATGGTATAATGAATAAATATGTCTATCTTGACATTCTCAAGCGAAATTTAAAGCAAAGTGCGAGAAAGTTGCGAATAGCAAGTCATTTTAATTTGTACCAGGATAACGACCCAAAACATACTGCTCACATTTGCAAGTTATGGGCCCTTGACCACTGTCCTGGTGTGATTAAAACTCTTGCACAGAATCCAGACCTTAATCCCATAGAACATGTATGGGATTATTTGCAGCAAAAACTCAATGAACCCCACATTTCTAACAAGCAGGAGTTAAGAAAACATCTGGTTGAAGAGTGGGCCAAAATCGACGGGTCGTTTTGTGCAAAACTAGTCAAATCCATTCCAAAGTTACTGTTAGAGGTCATAAAGTACAAAGGTGGTCCAACAAGATATTAACTATCAATTTTTTTGCTGTTTTTTTTATTTATTGGGCAGTATTCTAAAATTATGTTATGAAACAAACTAACGACTCCAAATTTAGAAACAAAAACATTTAATTAACAAAAAATTTACAAGGAGTCATATTTGGGTTCATAAAACTCTCGCGCTTGCGTAGCGTACCAAAGAGTCAATATCAATTTCCAAAACTGAAAAACGCAGCTCCTTCAGCCTGCTCCTCGCACCAATCGTCTCCCTACTCACCCTCCCCATCAAAGGCTCTGGAAAACGAAAGCGCTGAGTAGGAGACGTTACAGACTAAATTATTCCTTCCTTCCCCGGAGTTTTTTTCTTTTTTTTTTTTTTTTCTACGGAAATCAACCTGCAATGAAAAAGAAAAAAACACACAAGCAACAAAAAGCAAAATTTAGTATTACAGATAGCCCTGATCAATCGGACTCTGGCTGATACACAAAATATATGGCATTATATAATATAAAAATATATCAAAAGAGCACAAAATAATTATGTAATACAACAGAATCTGCAACAATAGATAAATTTACAAATATACACATTAATATTATAAAATACAATATAATTTTTTTTTCAAAAATTATGAAACAATTGAAATTTGTATTAATAGAAAATATTTTTTTTAAAAAAAATTAATATCTGAGTAATAAAAAGAAAATAATTATGTTTTGTTATTCAGCATTCTATTGAGACTATCAGCATTCTGATGTAATTTGCCCTTTTTGTGAACAATATCGAAATTTAGGCTTTGAAGAACCAAAGCCCATCTTAAAAGTCTGGGATTAGATCCTGTATGATGTTTTAACCAAACTAAAGGGTTGTGATCAGTTTCTATAACAAATTTATACTGACTATCTAAATAATATTTTAATTTAGTAACAGCAAAATTATTGCTGCACATTCCTTTTCTATAGTACTATAATTTTTTTCAGACTTTGAAAATTTTCTACTCAGAAACAGGATAGGGTGTTCATTTTGTTTTTGATCTCTCTGAGATAAAACTACTCCTATTCCTAAATTTGAGGCATCACATTGAATAATAAATGGTTTTTGAAAGTCTGGACTGTAAAGTACAGGCTTCTTTATTAAAGCATTCTTTAATTCTATGAATGCCTTTTCACAGTTATTATTCCATATTACAGTTCCCTTCTTGGATTTCCCTTTTAGTAAGTCAGTTAAAGGCGCAGCAACTACCGAAAAGTCTGGTATATACTTAGGATAGTATCCAACAAGACCTAGGAAAGCACGTACTTCGGTTTTGCTTGAGGGACGTTCGAAATCAGTAACAGCTTTCACTTTAATATCACCTGGTGTTCTTTGACCTTGTCCTACAAAGTGTCCCAAATATTTAACACGAAGTTGAGCGAATTTGCACTTTAAGGGTTTTACAGTCAATTTCGCAAATCTAATCTTCTCTAGAACACATTTAAGATGTTGGATGTGATCAGACCAAGTAAATGAATATATAGCTATGTCATCTAAATAAGGTACAGCAAAATGTTCGCAATTTTTTAATATCTCAGCCATTAACTTACTGAAATAATAAGGGGCATTCTTCAAACCGAATGCCATTCTCAAAGGTTTATAAACACCAAATGTCGTAGTAACTGCAGCATATCTTTGAGCCTTCGGACTCAAAGGTATTTGCCAATAACCTCGTGTTAAGTCTAATAGAGATATGAAATTCGCTTTCGAAACAGATTCAACGCGCTCTTCAATATTTGGCAATGGATAATATTGTGTTCTGGTAACCTCATTTAACCGGCGATAATCAATGCACGGACGAGGTTCTTTTCCAGGAGCTTCAACTAATATTAAAGGTGATGTGTAATCGGATTCACCTGGTTCCACCACCTTCAATTTCAACATCTTGTCTACTTCCGATTTCAAGATTTCTGTCTGTCGTGGGGACATTCGATATGGTTTAGCTATAATAGGTTTATCAGATTCCAACTCGATGTCCAGTTCAGCTAGTTCAGTACAACCCGGTTCATTTGAAAAAATATCAATAAATTGAATCAAAAGTCTACTCAATTGCTTCTTCTGCTCATCCTCTAATTTTTCATTAAAACAGCTTTCAGGGAAAGTCTCTAAAAGGGTGGATGAATTAATTTCAAAACTTGGGATATCTTCATTCTCAGAATCAATATCTTCATTATCAGAATTAGAGGTAAAAATTAAATTAACATCTTCTGGACGCTGAAAATAGGGTTTTAACATATTTACATGGTATACATGTAATTTTTCTTTATCGGGAAATTGTATTATATAATTTGTTTCCGATAGTCGTTTTACTACTTTTCCTGGACCTATCCAATGAACAGAAAATTCACTTGACCTAGAAGGGGCAACGACTAACACAAGATCATTTTCTTTAAATTCTCTTTTCGTAGCCTTACGGTCATACCAAAGTTTCTGTTTTTCTTTAGCATCTGTCATATTTTGCACAGCTAATTCTTGACATCTTTTCATTCTATTTAAAAGATTAAAAACGTAAGCAATCACACTATCTTCTTCAATGGTTTTACCAGTTAAATTTTCATATAATAGTGTTACGGGAGTTCTTAGGTTCCGACCATGGACTAATTCTGCAGGAGAATATCCAGTGCTATCATGAATGCAAGTTCTAAGCGCAAAAAGTGCCTGAGGTAAAATTTTCTCCCAATCTGTACCCTTTTTCTAAACAAAGGACTTTCAGTATTCTCTTTAAAGTTCTATGCAATCTTTCAACAGGATTGCTTTGGGGATGCTGTACAGAACTATGCACTACTTTAATACCAAATTTTTCTAAAAATTCTGATGTCAGGACACTCATGAAAGATGTTCCTTGATCACTTTGCAACTCCCTAGGAAAACCCATACGGCTAAATATCTGAAGAAAAGCATCAACCACAGTAGTAGAACGAATATCTGGTACTGGGATGGCATCTGGATACTTGGATGACATGCAAATGGCTGTTATAATATACCGGTTGCCGCTTGAAGTTAAAGGTAAAGGTCCACAGGCATCAACATTAATTCTAGTAAATATTTCCGGAATTACTGGAACCAGTTTCAAAGGAGACTTTTTCTTATCTTGAGGCTTTCCTACACGTTGACATTCGTCACAAGATTTAACAAAATTTTCTATGTCTTTAAAGCAGTTTGGCCAGTAGAAAGTTTTACACAACATATCTTTTGTTTTAGTTACACCTAAATGAGCTGCAGTTACCTCATGGCAGATTCCTTTTAGCTGGTTAAGAAACTTCTTGGGCACAACTAATAATCTTCTTATGGTTCCATCATTGTCCATTTTATTAAAAAACATTTGATTTATTATAACATATTTATTGTCTTTTGAAGATTGTCGTTTAGCTTGCTCAAAAAGAGGTTTCAAATCTTCGCACACTTTTTGTTCACGAGCGAATTCTTCTGGGGATGTCTTTATCAAATCCAGACCTTCAACTTCGGTTTCTAATGGTGGCAAAATTGCATTTTCCTCTAATTCTTCATTTTGTTTAGTTTTGAGGCAAGACCTAGAGGATTTTATTTCAGAGACAATTATCTCTTTATTCGTGCTATTTTCCTTGCGTCTTTTTTGAGCTCGAGTTTCTATAGCATTTATCATATGTACTTTCACCTCTTCGTGTTTTTTGGTTTCTTCAATTAAAGCGGCTGTTTTGTTACCTAGTAAATACCTTCCTTGATCCAAAGAATCTCGAAGAACTGCTGCCTTTGTCAAAACGTGACCTAATTCACAATTTATTTCAACCTCGGCAATAGGTAAGCATACTAAAGTTTCATCAAGAGGTGTTCTTAGCCAAACCTCTTCCTTAGTGAACATATCAGGTTTAACGTATTTTCCACAAATCAAATCAAGAGTTGCTCCAGTGTCTCTTAAGATTGGCATTTGAATTCCATTAACAGTGCCGATACTAGTGTAGGGAGCCATCAACTCATTAAATGTACTTTTAGCAATTTCATTAGATGCTACCGATTCTAAGTTCTTTTTATTTTGTCACACTGAGGCCGCAAATGACTATAAGAACCACACTCATAACATCGGAGTTGTTTTCGTTTTTCAAATTCCCTTTCATGTGCATAATTTGAATTTTTATTCTCGACTCTTTTAGGAACATGAGATTTATTATTTCGAATTACTTCATTAAACTTAAAGGCACGGTTTTCGTTTTGTTGACGAAAACCAAAATTATTTCGAGGGAGTTTTGTAAAATCTTTAGTCTTAAAACTATCTCTTAAGCTTTCATATTCATCTATTTTCTCTGACAGATCATACGGAGAATTTATTTTAAGCCATTCCGCCAAAAAATGTTCTTTAATTTCAATTGGCACTCGACGTTTCAATTGATCTGTTACCATTAGCTCCTTAAGCTGTTCAAACGTCGTTATTTCTAATTCCGCAAGCCATTCCGTAAAGTAACTATTCAATTCTTGTGCATAATTTCTCCATGATTTTTCTGTCGTTTTCTGGTGTTTAAGAAACAATTGTCTTAATTTTTCGCTATTTAACTTGAATCGTTTAAGAATAAGTTCCTTCACATAATCGTAATCATCAGCCCTTTCTGGAGGTTCTCTAGCTAACATGTTAGATATTTCTGAAGGTAAAGCACTTACAAGATAAACTACCCATTCGTTTTTTGGAATATGAGCCATTTCTGCTCTACGCTCAAAATTTATTAAGTATAAACTCATCTCATCTTTCTTTTCATCATACTTTGGCGTTATTTGCATTAATAGAATTTTTTGTGCTTGTTCAGTCCTATTTGTAACTGATTCTCTGTTCGAAATTGTGGCATTTGAAGAGATTTCCAGACGTTTCATTTCCAAAATATGTTCTCTTTCTTCACGTCTAATTCTTTCCTCTTTTTCTAGTTCTTCGCGCCTAATTCTCTCCTCTTTTTCTAGTTCTTCTCGCCTAATTCTCTCCTCTTTTTCTAGTTCTTCTCGCCTAATTTTTTCCTCTTTTTCTTCTTGTTCCCTTTTAACTCTTTCATCGATTACCCTATCTAATATACATTTTACTTCTTCCTCGTTGAAGTTTTTACTAGCTAAAATTAATTTTTTAATGTCTGGGATTTTAAAAGAATCTGGAACTATTTCCCCTAACTCTTCCGCTACTTCTATTAAATCTCCCTTTTTTCCCCGTGCTAAAAAAGCCATTTTAATTACTAAACGTTTTATCTCAGAAGAGATGCAATAAAGAGAGAAAAAACAGACTATACCCACCAATATGCAAAATTTATTAAATAACTATTGAAATTATTTATCACACACTACTAATATAAACATATCAATAACGTTAAAAAACTAAATGAAACAAACTATATTATAATACAACAAAAGTATAAAATGAAAAATCAATTATTTCAAAAAGAAGAAAATGTTTAATATTAAATCTACTCTCGATTTCAAGTTATTATCACCAAGCTAATGATTGATACTCAGGTAAATTGAATCATTAATCAAAAATGTAAATATATTATATGTATAAATTATATAAAATCATATTCTTATATAGATACTACTATATTAAATCCAAAAATGAAATTATACATATTTTTAATTCAAAATATAGAACACTACAATTCTTAAGAACAATACAAATTAACAGCTTTAACTAATCTAAACCAGAAATCAGCTTTCGATTTCAAATCAATAAACTTAGTTAATCATACACGACATCAAATAATGTTAATAACGTAAGATATTTTAAACATTAAGAATATATCTTTTCAAATTCTTAACAATGTGAAAAAAACATATACGATTTATAAATCAAATAAATCAGTTTTATATCATATAAAACATTGCAAAGAACAATCAAACACATCAATAAAAATTTCACATTACATTAAATTCAAACCTATTTGTAATAATATACTTTCGTTTTCACATAACGAAATCAAAACCTTTTAAAAAATATATTCCTTTCTTTCTTAAAATCTACTTTATATATCAGTAGAACAATCAAAAAACTAAGTATATAATTGTACTTTTGATTTTACACCTTAATCTATAACAACATAGTTATTTTAACACATATTCCTAAGTGAATTGAAATACATCAACCACATAAAAATTATGAAATACACTTTAATAAGATACACACTTTTCGTTTAAAAAAAATATTACACTGTAAATTCGAATACACGAAATACAGAAATTATCTTTTGTAATATGGAATACACCATTTACAAACTTATAAAGAAAATTATTTGATGTAACATGAAAATTCACGTAAATAAGATTGGAACTAAATATTCTATAAATTTATAACATATCAACTATTTATTTTTAATTGTAGCCAGAGAAGGATTGATCAAAATGGCCTACTTGTATTCCAACATTTCGGCACGTAATCCATTATAGTGCACATAATTAATTTTCACAGTGGATGCTAATGCAAAGCATTATAAAAACATCCAAAACCGCTGCCACCAAAAACATAAGTTTGTTATGAAACAAACTAACGACTCCAAATTTAGAAACAAAAACATTTAATTAACAAAAAATTTACAAGGAGTCATATTTGGGTTCATAAAACTCTCGCGCTTGCGTAGCGTACCAAAGAGTCAATATCAATTTCCAAAACTGAAAAACGCAGCTCCTTCAGCCTGCTCCTCGCACCAATCGTCTCCCTACTCACCCTCCCCATCAAAGGCTCTGGAAAACGAAAGCGCTGAGTAGGAGACGTTACAATTATAACAATATTTACATTAATATTTGAGTTTTGTTTCAGTCACTATAATTTGCATTTAACAAAATGTCATATACGTCTTTTTTTTGTTTCATTTGTGTATTTAAGTTATATATAATAAAATTTCATGAACTTCTATTGTGTCCCAATATTTTTTTGAAAGATTGTAAAGAACAAAAGAAATTAATTGACACAAAATTCAGCTTTGTTCTAGACAAAATACAAAATCAACATTGGATTGCATATTTAATTCTACAGTTTAAGAAATGTGTTTGAAGATCATGATCTTAAGAAATGTGTTGTTGATCAGGAATAAAAATAAAAATATATAAATATATATATAAAAAAGTTGAACTCTTAAGAAATTAGCAATCAATAAATGCGTGGGGAAGTCTAAGAATTTTAAAAAAGTAGGTTTTTGGCGGATTTGAAGTAGCTGACTAGTTAAGGAAATTAAGTGCTACTTGATTTTCCCGCGCCCTGTGCTATTAAAACGACGCCAAGCGAAAGGTAATCGCTTAGAATTGGTGGCTTTTTTACGATTCCATTTGATACGGCAATACAAGACTAATTTTTGTTATAGAATTTTCGCGCCACATGAATTCGCCAAGATGTGATAGATAATGACAAGTCGTGTCGTTATTTCTGATTACTTTTCACGCCTTCGTTCGCATACCTAAAACTTATTTTCGTATACCTTCATGCATATTCGATCGCGAGGTAATAATTTTTTTCTTGGAAAAAAAAAATATAACATTCTCTAAATTAAAAATTATCAAAACATTTTTATTTGCAATATTTAAAATTGAAAAAAAGATCATCATTGAATTCGAAAGTGAAAGTGTTTAATAATTGTGCTTTATTTGGCTTATATTTTTGACTGTTTTTCTTACATGATTAGATGGTTTATCGTGGGGACCTTGAAAATCAAGTAGTGGCAAAATTTTAGACAGTAATTCGGTACAGGTATGACGTCAATGATATGTTTTCTAAGCTGAAATCTGTATTGTTATCTAATAAGTAAATAATTCGGATTATTGAAAAAGAAATATAAAGTGAAAGAGGTCTTGGAATATATTACAGAGTCAATTCCGCATTCATTTTTCTTCTGGTTCATTTTGACACCGACAATCACATTGCTGTTGTGGTTCCAGGCCGTCACTCTACGTTGCTTAATTTCATACCTAAGTGAGCGTCCAGAGTTGCAGAGTCAGGGGGTTCAGAGTCCGGGAAGGGTCGGTAGTCCAGCACACTCCGTTGCCCCGTTCGTCACACCTTCCTACACTCCGACGATTGATTTAGCGGACGTTGGACCCCACTTGATTTTTGTTTCCTCATCACAACAGAAGAAAGGAGTTTCCGCGCTGTTTTAATAGACCGACGTCGCGGTTTTTCTTCCCGTGTCATCGTCGTAGGCGTTAAAGGAACGACTGATTTGAAAAACTTTAGCTTTCTGTGAAAAGGAAGTTATGATGAATATGAGTGAATTTTTTTTTTTTTAATTCCGTGTGTGTTCTCCGAAATGTTTTATTTTTAATTTCTGGTATAATTATGAGGCATAAAAATTATTCCTTTGAAAAATTAGTATGATTAAATAAATACTTGATAAGACAAATTAATTAATTCTTCAAAATAAATATTAAAAAAAAAATCGATTGAGGTATCCATGTTTGATAAAGATATGGAACAAGTAGAAAATTTTAAATATATGAAAATTCATGTATGGATTCTATGTTCAATATTGCTCCTATTTCCTCAACTTGTATAAAGCTCAAAGTGATGAACAAAATGTTATTCGGTGAGATTTTTTAAAATCTATTTTTTGAATATAGTATATTTATTTAAAAAAAACAATTCGCTTTTTTAAGCGATATATTGCTAAACTTCCAATTTAGAAGATGAAAGTCAGCAATTTCGACGTCAAAACTTTATGATTGATTGATGGGGAATTCCAGCTAGTGCGAATTTATCTTAAACGTGTAAGCAGAAACAAAAGATGAACTAGATTGATAATTTAAAAATGTGTGTGTGTGTGTTTTTTTTTTTTTTTTTTTTTTTTTGCATGTATTTTGAAAATTAATTGTCGAACTGCTATGATGACAATGTCCTTATTTTTTTATGTAATTTTGCATTTCTTTCTCGGTTCATCGTTCTTTAATTTAATTCGTACACAATTAAAAATTGAATCATGGTGAAATGCGAAAATTTCGTAGTCTGACTTGAAAAATTTTGAAAAAATGCCAAAAGACTACATTTTTCTGAATTTAACGTTCCGGATTCAATTGAAGCTAAAGTTTGAAGAATTTGTGTTTCATTTTTGCTTTCTGCATGCACATCATCAGGGAAAGTGCTGACAATTTTCCTAAATTTTCTTCCATTGCCACAGATGTACAGAGTCCAATATTTGTTAAAAGATTTTTTTTAAATAACACAAGGAACTTTTCTTACATTTGGACATACATTTTTTTCCAAATCTTAATACTGAAGATACTTAAATCTGTGAATCCCTCAAATATTTTACATCCTCTACAATAGATTTACGAATATAAAATGTTAAATAACAACCACTGTACTTACAAAAATGATGGAATTTAAATTTTTGTCAAATTTAAAAGATAAATAGGAAATTACAAGAAAGGGCAAATACTGCTTGGAAAAAAATAAATAGTTAAAAGTTATTAATGAAGCTAAATAAAGAGAGAGAGAGAGAGATTTAGCTATCAAATAAATTATTACATAAAATATTACTTTTTGAATTAATAATTACCAGCGCAATTACGGTCAAGTTTAGAAAGTCAGTTTAAAAAATGTTTAACAAATGAAATCAATGTTTGCAAGTTCACAGATATTTATTTATATTGGTATATGTTATGTACATAAAAGTCACTATAAATCATGTTTTGAAATTACATTAAATTTTATTGACTGATAATTTTTAAATTGTGTTTAAAGTTAAAATTAATGCTCCACTGAATGAACATTATGTCATTCAAAAACTTAAAAATTGTATGTTAGATAAAAATTTTATATTGAATGTCAATTTAAATATTCACATGATAAAATTTTAAAATACAATGCTTTTGACTATTTTATTCAGAATTAAAAAAAAAACATGAATAACGTTTCATTTTTAATCAAGATTACTTCCTGAGCTATAAAGTACTTTAGGAAAAAGTAGGCTTTCGATTCAAGATTTAGGTCTTCGGAAAGTCTATAGTTTGCCTAAATAGAAGTCTAGGTATTATTTTAGACTCTTATTTAAGTAACGCGAAATAAGGTAACAGAATTTTAATTTGAAATTCAATAAATATTACAGGTGAAGTGTTTGGTAATAAAAGAAATATTGACAGTTCACACAGATCTCTTTAAATAGATTGACACGTTATTTAGACGCATTTTAAATTTTCAAAAATAAAATTACGAAATCCATTATTATATTTTTACATTATTTCTTGCAATGTTTTTATCCGTTAAACAAGATTAGCATATATTGACGTTTATTTTTTTTTTTCAAAAGTTGAAATATTAAATTTCTTTATGTGGTATACCTATCTCTACGGATATACGTCACTTTGACGTCATCGTAATGTAAATAAAATCTTTAGTCAGTTAAATTTACTTATACGAACATTACAATAGTGAATATGAACACGAGATTGTTAGTGCAGTTATCTCAAATGAAATAAGCTTGCTAAAGCAACAGTAGAAAGAACGAAGACAGTGTGAGGATTGGAGTCAGAAATATCGAGTAAGTGGTGTACTCAATTATCCGAATTCCATTTATCTGAATCGCTGGTTTTCCAAATAACTGATTATCCGAATTGCTTTCAGAATTTCAAAAAATTAAATTAGACTTAAAAAAAAAAAAAAAAAAAGGGAGGAAAAGCTCAAGAAAAAGAAGAAATAAGAATTATGTATCACACTTAAGAAATTCAAAAACATTCATTTGAAAACTCGGCCAACCGATGGCGGAGTGATTAGCGCCCCTAACTTCGACGCAAAATTCGAACCGAGGGGGTTCGAATCCTAGTTCAGGCATGGATCTTTCTTTCTCTCTCTTTGTGTGTGTTTCTTCATCCCTTCACACTTTTGGGGGAAAATATCACATTCACTGGGTTCCCAACTGTATAAGATGCCATCAAATGCGCCCCTTGTAGAGCTGAATAGATCTATCATAAGTGGATCCAGGCAATTGAAAAAAAAAATATTTCGAAAATTCCTGGATATTCAGACATTAATGTTGAAGGTATATATACAAAAGAATGAATTATGAGTGAAACCCTAGATTTCAAATTAAAAATGATGGTCAACTTACTTAAAGTGTCGATTAAGAAGATGACCTTAATAAGTTAATTGCTTGGTTTGTTTGTCACTCTACGGTTATTTTTTTCACACGAAGGCTAATTAGACCGGGACCTATGGCTTAAAGTGGATTCCGAATCACTACAAACATCCATGCCTAAGGTGGGATTCGAACCCACGAACCGAAGGCAAGAGCGCTAACCATTCGGCTGTCAGTTCGTCTAATGTAAAAGTAAGCAGACACTTGATTATAAGTTAGTGGAGCATTTGCCGGCTTTGAATCTGCTTTGAAATGCATAGAGTATCAGCCTGAGTCTGACCACATGCAAATTCTCTCTGTCAAGTGGTTGAGCAACTTGACTGCCAGAAAAGATAAAGGCAATGAATGAAACAGCTTACTTTGAGCGAAATGTTCAGTAAGCAATGACTTTCATTTACAGCATTGTATATGCATACTGTATTAATGTACAGTACTTGTGTAAGTTCCTTAACATGTAAAAGCGTGACATGTGAAGTATTTATTTGATTGAGATTTCATTTTTCATTGAAAATATGTAGTTTTTTCCTTCCAATTGTCAAAGCAAGTAATTAATTAAAATAGACCATATTTTTTGGAAAAATTAAATTATCAGAATAGGGTCCGGACCCAATTTATTCGGACAACTGGAGTTCTACTGTATTTGTGTAAAATATGTGCAGATGAATGTAGAATATTGAAGTAAGGTACCAAAATATTATTGATAATTTTTTTACTTGCGCTTAGTTATATTGATTTTCAAATAATTATTTTTAAAAATACACTCTGTCAAAAAAGTATTGCGGCACCATAAAAGTTCAGGAAAAATTATCATAATATATAATTTAAGTACACAAATGAAACAAAAAAGACGTATCTGACATTTTGTTAAATGCTAATCACAGTGACTGAAATAAAACTCAAATATTAATGTAAATATTGTTATAATTTAAAGAAAAAAAAGTCAAGACAAAAAATGAGCTCAAAAAAGTATTGGGACACTGCCCAATAAATAAAAAAACAGCAAAAAATTTTATAGTTAATATCTTGTTGAACTACCTTTGTACTTTTAACAGTTACCAGTTTTGCACAAAACGACCCGTCGATTTTGGCCCACTCTTCAACCAGATGTTTTCTTAACTCCTGCTTGTTAAAATGTGGGATTCATTGAGTTTTTGCTGCAAATAATCCCATATATGTTCTATGGGATTAAGGTCTGGACTCTGTGCAAGAATTTTAATCATGCCAAGACATTGGTAAAGGGCCCATAACTTGCAAATGTGAGCAGTATGTTTTGGGCCGCCATCCTGGTACAATATTAAAATGACTTGCTATTCCCAACTTTCTCCCACTTTGCTTTAAATTTCGCTTAAGAATATCAAGATAGACATATTTATTCATTATACCATCTATGAAATCTAAGTTTCTAACACCGGAGCTTGCCATGCAGCCTCAGACTAATTGGTTGCGGCCTCCATACTTAACAGTAGGCATTTTTGCTTCTGAGGACAAATTTTTGACATGCAATTCCGTATTAGGCGTTCGGCAGACTTTTTGTTTCGCATCTGATCCGAAAATGTTTTATTTGCTTTCGTCTACGAAAATTACATTTTCCCAAAATTCTGGTAGCTTCTTTACTACATTTTAGCAAGTGCCAGTCTATCCTGTCGGTTTGCTTTGGAAATGTAGGGCTTTCTTCGAGGTACTCTACCATGATGCCTATGTTTTCTTAAAAAATTTCTGACAGTCTCAGGATTAACATATTTCCCGAGCATACTTTTACATCTCAGAGTCATTTTTATTGCGCTGGTTCTTGAATTAATGAGAACTTAACTTACAATCCACCTTTCTTCACGTTCAGTAAATATCCTAGGTCGCCCTGATTCCTGTTTTTTTTTCCAACACTATTTGCTTTCGTGAACCTGTGAATAATGTTAAAAACAGTAAACTTACTCAGCTCCAAGATTTGTCCTATACAGCGAACTGATTTTCCATTTTTTCAATGACTTATTACCAGATTTCGCACATCCATTGAAATCTCTTTGTTTTTCGCCATTGCTCTACATGTAACCGATTTTATTGACAACTTATGTTTAAAAGTATTGTCTAAAAAAATTGTAGCAAATTAAATTTTATTTTGTTTGACATATTTATTGTTTTACTTGCTCATTTCAAAAGTGTCCCAATACTCTTTTTGACCCTTGTTTGCCTTTAAATTATATTCAAAAAGCTATATCAAATTATAAAGCTAAAATATTAGCAAAATTGTAATTATACAGCGTATACCAAATGTTAAAGCACCTCTTAATTACTTTTGCTTTTATTTTAATGTGATAAATATTTTTATAAATAGTTGAGACATGTTACGCATCCCACGTGTCCCAATACTTTTTGACTGACTGTATGTGTCCGTTCACATGTGTCAAATTGACACGTGTTCTTATAGATATAATATGAGAAATATTCATAAAGATGAGGATAAGATTATCAATGTAGTATGCAAGTAAGTACAATTGGCACAAAATTTAATCCAGCTTTTCAAATCTTTTCTAAAATAAAAATGATGTCATTCAAAAATCGATAATGAAATGGATAGATTAAGTTTTTTCAAAACTAATTTAAGTGATAAGCTAAAATAAATAATTAAATAATATTGGAAATAGAAGCGTAACCAAATGGAGTGTAAAGTGGAATAATGCCTATAAAAAGTGTACAATTAATTGTTGTTCATTTGTATAAAATAAGGAGAAGCTTCAATGGCAATCAACACTTCGAACCAATTCATCTGAAAAGAAATTTGAATTGAAATTACGCGTAATTTAGTTTATAAGTTAATATGCTTTATTTTTTAAAACATATAAATATGTTCACACTGTTAAATCCTTAACAATACATACTATAAATTTTTATCTATTTTATAGGTAGTCCTTATTCAGAGAAGGCATTCAAGGGGAGAAATGAGAATTCAGAATTTCCCAAACTCTAATTTATGAGACAAAATTGAAAGGCTACGTTGAAGTGGAAAGGGAAAAAAACCTTATAAATCACCCATTTCATTTCTATATTCACTTTTTTTCTTTCGTTACTCCGTTATACTTGGCGACTCTCTCACTTGTTAATTTCTTATTTCGTCGTAGCGTAGCATATTCAAGTGATGCGAGGCGAAAGTAGTACTTTTTTTATGCATTTATTTTTAATCCGCTTGAAACTTTATTTTTAAACCAATTTTTTCAGTCTTAATTTTTGTCATTTTTATATGTATAGGTATCAAAAGGATTACTTATAACATAAAATCATATAAAATAGCAACTGTATTTGATTTTAATCAATTAGAAAATTTATTTCAATTGAAAGATTAAAATGATTGATATACATTTTGATCGTTATCTTTCATAGTAGATTTTTTAGATATACAAATACCAAGCAAACTGAATTTTTTTTTTAAAAAAAATATCTATTTATTCTATTTTTTATTATTGTAAATTTTGTAGCTATATAATGTTTAACTTAATTTCTTCTGTTTTGTAATTTTTTTTTACATTCTTCCTATTTTTCAATTTCTGCTGTTAGTTCACACTCTCCCTGTATATATCGTGTTCAAATTTTCAATTGTTAATAAAATAATTTAATTTATCCACTCAAGTTCAAAATACAGTTTTTAAACTTATAGTGTATGACACTTGATGTTAATAGAGTTTTTTCAAATATTAATTCATTAATTATATTTAAAAAGTATTTAATTTTATATGAGAAAAAACTTATATTTTTCTTTATTGACCTAAACAGGAATTGACTGATAAATAAATTTTTTTTTTATTTATCAAAGTAGAGAGAGGAATTAAATTAAATTTTTTTTATAAATTACTTGTTATGAAGATTCTAATAAAGTAATTTTTTAATTAGACAATATTTGTCTAATTATTATAGCTAAGAATTGATCTTTTGGTATGTAAGTGCCATAAAAAAATAGTATTAAAAATTTATGTATATAAAATATTATGTTTATTTTTCTATTGTTTTGAGAATATAAAATCATTATTTAATTTATATTTTTAAACGTATCATTTTTTCATTTAAGCGATTGATTAATAATCAACGTAAAAATGAAAATAAGCATGGTAAAAAATTATTTTTATTAGTCTCAATAAAACAGAAATTCGGGTCTTTCAATGAAAAATAAGCATCATATATATAGTCATTATATTTATTATGTGAGATTGTGTGTGTATCCGCATTATACTAGAACTTAATTTTAAGCTACTGTTGCGATAATCTGAGTATGCATTATTAGTGATGCTGATTCGCGGAATGAAATCACATAATTTCCTGCGTGTTATAAAAACTTTTACCCATTTTTTATAAAATAAAAACGTAAAATGCATTTTTATTTAAAAAGCATGCTTTTAAATCTTATCTTTATAGATTTCTGTCATCTAAAGTTGAGGCTTTAAAGTTAAGCGCGTCTAACTCTAAACTTTTAATCAATTTGTTGTAATTAATATTTTCACCTTTCATCATGACAAAGGGGGGGGGGAGAAAAGACAGCCTATATAGTGGGGTACCTAGTGCGTGAATCATCGTAGCCGCGAAAATGGGGTCTTCGTACTTTAAACGCAAAGACCGAGCAGAAGACCTCCGAACATGGCCTGCCTTCCCCTGAGCTATCATTTTACGTGGAAGACATTGCCTCAGCTCTCATTAGTGAATACGACAGATCTTCGGTAGGTCAGGGATTCGAACTCACTACATACGAGAGCGAACGACCTAACCAACCAAATTACCGCGGCTTGTGGAAATTAATTCATTCCCATTTTCCCGCCAAAAATTTTGCCTACGCCCCCTGAAGTCACCATTTTTTAATTTTTATAAAACAAAAAAGAAAAAGTTTTGCTCAATTGCTTATTAATCTGTAGAAAAGATTAAAAAATTTTAATGATCTAAAATCTTGTTTTAAATTTTATGACGTAGAATAGTATAATAAATTTTAATTAACAACATTTTCTATTATATATATAAAAATCAACCATAATTTATCACCTGCAACTGACATTTTTTGATTTTGTTTCCATATTGTAAAAAACTTCAGGATGTCAGAATAATGGTGCATCAATTTTAATTTAATTTCGCTCTAAAGCTTTAAATGAATTATTTGCTTAGTACATACAGATAATTTCTTACTACACATTAATTTAACTGCCCGCCATATTTAAGTTTATATTTAAAATAAAATAAACTATTCGGTACTATTGGTTATGAGTATAGAATACAAATTATTTATTAACGTAAAAATTTGAGTTTAATGTGGTTCAATATGGTAAGTGTACTTGAGTAGACCTTTTCATTATATGTATAGAAATATGAAAGTAAAGTGTAGAAAATAAAGTAATAATCAAGCTTTAAAATAAACTTTCTTTTAACAAGCGTTGTTTCATGAAAAAGTAATCGTACGGATGGATCAAATATTAATTATTGCGTGTACTATTTTTCAAGTACACTTGTAAAAAATCTTTTACAGAAAATCAACTCTAAAAATCATTTGTTAAATCAACTCTTAAATCATGTTTGTGACTGCTAGTAACTTTTATTACTAAATTTGTAAAATTTCGCACACTGATTTTTAACACCTGAAGAATTAACCCAAGATTTATTTAAGAGAAGTGAACAAAATACAAGTTCTAAAAAAATACACGAAAAGCAGACTTAGTTTGATATTATTTGTTTTCTAATTCAATAACAGAAATAATATAGAAATATTTGGAAAAAATATTCACTTCATTGAAAGTTAGAATAAAATAAAATAAATTTGAATTTCATAAAAATCTCAAGTTTTAAGAATTTTGATGTATTATAAACATATTATACATATAAAAAACTCCTACTAAACCTTATACCCATTTTATGCATATATTGACAGGAATTTGTTATATCCAATTTTTGTTTAATTCAAATGCATTTTCATTAAAGGAAAAAGGAATAAAAAAAATTCACTTCCTGCATAAAGGGAAAGTATATAATTCCTGAATATTATCACAGAACGATGTGATATATATAAATTTTCCACAGAAACATAACTCAATACCTAGACTAAAACTCCAATGAAAATTGATAAGAATTAATCCCACAAATTTATGCATAGAATAAATTTACACATTAATTGATTAAATTTTCTGATTAGTAAAACAGCTTAGAACTGAAAAATTAACAAAATGGCAAAGTGATTTAGAAACATCTTTTGCGATCTAAAACTCAAATATCGCATGCAATGCTTGCTGTAATGGCACCATTTTATGTTCATTAATATGCTCTTCTGTCTATAAAGGATTTGAATGAAGTGTCAGATCAGCTAACATGTACTTTAGTGTCTCAATTATTTAAATATTCAAATAAGGCGAAATGTGAGGACCATGGAAAAACTTATATATGTGTATGTAGTATCCTTGTCGAAAATGTTTTTTAAGCATTGCCTTATTGGAAAATATTTTCTGTAAGGACTGTGGTGCTATTGCTGTTGTTATTTCAAATCCCAGATGGTGTAGCTAAGCTAAACCATCTCCATAAGACCAAAAATCATTAAAAAAAAGTCTAAAAATAAAATAGGGTTCACCAAAACCTCATTCACAATAAAATTCAGACAGTCAAGAATATACCTCTGGGAGACCTAATCAGCCTTGCACCAGTGACACTTCAGAAAGACTTTCTGGCCCTGTTCAAAAGAAAGGGACTTAATGTGACCACTGAAAAACGTGAAAGAGCAGTCTGCTGTATCCTAGGGAAACTGAGCTGGTGCCACAAATGAGGTTTTTTCCCAAATTACCAAGATTGGGCAGGCGGATGATTATGGTGTAATTCATGGGAACTATAATATCTGTGCATCCTGTTGCGAATAATGAGTAATGAATGGCAAAAAATCAAGTACCATCAAATAGCAATATGAAACACATAAAATTTAGTGGTAGAAACGGAATTTCCAGAATGAGAATATCTCAAGTTTAATATTAGATGTTGTTTAAAATAAAAAAAAAAACGTGTTGTTTCACTCCTTTCTCCCTGCTTGTTTGTTGATGTGTATGCTTGGAAATTTTCCAATTCCCTGTTAAATTTTAAAGAAAATTTTTAAAGAAATTCTTCTAAAAAACAAGTAACAAACCACCTTAAATGTTTGTCTATCAATTTTGCAGTATCAAAATGGCTATTGTTAGAAATTGTTTTTAGAAAGGGTGGAACATTTATGGTTATGCATTTGGAAAAGTGACCAGCTACTATGCTTTTCTTGGTACGCAAAAGTAATCACCTACCCTCATTGTGCTATTTGTACACTGTGATCCTGAAAGTTCCATTAGTAAAGAAATTTCAGTTTGTTTGATTTTCCGTAAATATAAACATAAGCTGTGTTAAAAGGATTTACACTTGTTATTTGGTAACAGTTAACCAGGACACATATCCGAGTGCATTGTAGGGAAAATTACAGATGTTGGCCTCTTCACTTAAGCACGACTCATAATTATGAGTCGTTCAACAATGAAAAGATTTAACCAATTATATACTACGGAAAGCTTTCAAAGTTTTATGAAGGAGTGTTGCTATTTATGTTACTTCTCGTGATGATGCTTCCAAATGAGACTTTTCAAAAAGAAAAAGGTCGCCTGCTCTCGGAAAAAAGTGTTATGAAATTGCTTATGATGAGATAAAAAAAATTTTCTTTTACATTGTTTTCTGAAATTCAATTTTAATCGAACATTTATGAAACTGTTTGGGAAGCAATTTGACACGTTAGACTGAATTAAAAACTTATTTACACGTTTTGTGGTGAAAAAGTGTCTCAGAATTTTAAAAAAGAGTGCATAATTATAAAACGGATTCATATTGAATGGGCCAAAAAAATACAAAAGATTTGTGTCAGGAGTTACAAATGTGTTTTGGTGTTTCAATTTCTGTGGAAATAATGGTTTCAAAATTCTACTTTCTTGTGCTTTTAATAACTGAAATTATTATGATACCATATTTTTTTTGTGTTTAAAAGTATAAATTAATGTAGAAGCAAGTTCTTCAAGATGGTTTTAAAAGGTATAATTTACTTTGTAGAAAAATGATCACATTTGGAAATTGAAACGAGATATAAAGATTCTGAAGCTTCTTGAACATCTGGTACCAAAAAGAAAAATGCTATTAATTACTTTTATTTTTATTATTTTTCTCTTATTATGTTTCCTACTTAAAACTTTTAGTGACATTTAAAGCTGCGATGCCATCAAATATCCGGTTTTTCGTGAAACTTCCACAGAAGCACCTCAGATAAAGGGGTCCGATATTGTATTTGGAACTGAGTCTCTGAAATTGGATCTGTAGTTATCTCTCTTGTGGGTGGCCTATTATTTTCTCCTTTCATTCTTTTTTGACAGAGCATTTTTCATGATATACTGTTTTCCCTGCACGTCACCAGCTTCATGGTATCCGGTTAGAAGCAAATATCTTCGCTGAAATTAAAGATTAGTAAAAATGGGTGAAACTGTTGCCATCTAGTCTACCTTGAAATATTTATAAAAAGATTTTCCTAGAAAATTTCTTTTTTCAGAAACAGCAGACGATTTCTTTTTTTTTTTTTTTTTTTTTTTTTTTTTTTTTGTTTCCGTTTTAATGTGTTACTATGCTTGACTTCTAAAAGCAACATATTTTTCGGGGTTCTCCTTTTAAAAACAAATCTTTAATATTATAAAATTTATTATCATAGTTTAATAATGCCTTAGAGAATGTAATGACCAACCTTTTTTGGGAAAAAATGAGCAATGAAATAAAATTATCATTCTAATAAAGTTAAAGCTGTCATGTGAAAATTTTATATAGAAGCGAAACGCGTGAAATACGTTACACGAAATCGTGAAGAGAATAAAGAAAAAAAACTAGTGTATTACAGGATTAATTGCATATTTTTCTGTTTCATAACCTATCAGGAAGCGAAAAAATAATATGAAAAAATAAGGTTAGAATTTATTGTTCCACAAAGCTTGCGAAATATTATGTTATACGATTTTACACACATTTATCAAATTATAATGAAAAACACAACGAAGGTTTATTAAGGGCAAAGTTTTTATGAACTTTCTTTTTTTATTTCAAAATTTTCATCTGTTAAGTACCATAAGAAATAAAATTACTTGAGATTAATTTATAATAACAGTATCACTTACTAAGGAAAGAACTATGCAAGATTAATATTAAAAATATAAATAATTTTTGTAAGCAATTTTTATAATTAATATACAATATTATAAATTATAATTTAGTTGTTCTTTTGTTTTCAAATGCGTTTTAAAATTGCAGGTGTCAAATTCATAAAAGCAAGTAAAAATCTATCATTAATTTTCATAAATATATATGTTCATTTAAAATAAAATATTTACTATCACATAAAAAATTAAATATTTATTTTTTAATATTTTTAAACCTTTCTTCTCTAAAATGTTTTTTTAATTTAATTTTCTGATGAATTTCTGAGACAAAAAAGAATTTTTATGTAAAAACGTATACAAGATTAAAGAGTACTTCTGCATAAGCTATAAAACTGAATATAAATATACCACAGATAAACTAAAATATAACTACTTAGAACCAAAATTAATTTCATGCTACTTTCAAGCAGTGTTAAATGGAATTAATAAGTTATTTTATTTTATTATTTTAAATCTTTTTGCTTTTGATAAATTTTTGATACCGTTTTTATAAAAATAAGTTAAGTAATTATAATTAGCTCTTCAGCTTTTTCAAAAGAAACTTAAGAAGAATAACCAAAGAATTGTGGTTTCAAAATGTTGAAACCAAATAAAAATTATCATATTTCATTATCTGCGGAAAAAACTACAATTGCGACCAGAAAGGAAGTTAGTATTCATTTTACTTTATTCTGATAGCTTTGCCAATCAAATATCCACCGAAGTCTATTGATATCACAGAATTTCAATATTTCACTTTTGGAACGTCAGAAGAACTTGACAAATATTGATCGCAAAAATTTTTACTTTTAAAATTTGATTGACTTGTGATAAAAGCCACTCTAAATGTAGATAAATATAACTATTGTTTATTTATATAACAAAAATACATTTAAAATCAATATCGAATATAGATGAATTGAAGTGATATAACGTGCTATAACTGTTACAATTACTTTCATTAAAGATAAAATTATTTAATATTCTTGTGCAGTTGGCGTTAATCACATCATTCAAAATAAACTACTAATTAATTTTGCCAGTGAATTACAAAATTATCAGATTAAAATAAAATGTGGATAATCAAATTTATTTCTGTTTTCTAATAGTTTCAAAGATAAACAACTTTTTTTGAAAAAGTAATTGCTTAAAATGAAATATATTTTAGTCTATTGTTGTAAGAATGGAATATTTATTATGGATTTTAAAATTCTTCTTTTCTCTAAACTTATCAGAATATTCTTTCTGATTTCTAAAAAAATTAAGGTGACAAAAACTTAGCCTAATGCTATTTGGTTTGAGATGACTTAAGCAATTAAAATTTTAATGGATTTCTTTTGTATTAAAATGCTTACTCTCAAGTGTACATAGATTCATTTCATAAAATAAAAGTTTTCGTGTCAATTTAACTTATTAGAACATATAGACAGTTAATAATTACAGTGTTTTTCTGCATACAAAAGACGAGTCTCAAACTAAAGCACTAAAACAAAAAAAAAAAAAAAAAAATGAATAGATGTTTTTGCGATACCTCTCAAAAATAAAATGAATTTTTATTAAGAAAAAAAACCACTTTTTGGAATAATATTGGTGCGAAATAGAACGTGAAAACAGTAATTTATCAGTAATCTATCAGTAATTTAGAACATAATTGAATTGCGTTATTTAATAATTGATATCAATAGACTGAAATATTACTATATATTACTTATTTATAAATTAATTAAAATCAATCTTTTAATTTTTGAATGCAACAATAAAATATGAATCATTTTTATAAAGAAAACTTTTTGAAACTTTTTGTTATTTCTATGAACGGAGTTTTTGCTTATGTTCATGGTAATTATGTCTTATATTTCTCAATTTATGTATTTATACAAACGTAAAAAGTAATTTCTTAAAATTATGTTTATGTTATATGGTTGCAAAATTGGACATTTCTTTTTATATTTTACATTACTTTTTGATCCATTGCTACAAAATACTTCAAGTATTATAATTTTTGATTTTATTTTGTCAGTTTCAACAGAAATGTATTTTGCTGGCTTCGTAAAGCAAAAAATTGTTTTAAGAAATTTATATAAATTTATTTATATTATATTGAACGATGTATACCAAAGTTTTTTATACGTCTGTTTTTCTAAGCCTTATATATATATATATATTAGCATAATATTCAATTTTCCGATAAAAAAAGGTAAAGTTTTGTAAAACTAGAAAAGAACTTCTTTCAACGATTGGTAGAATTATTGTAATTACATTTTGACGGGAATGGAAAATAAAGGTATTTGTGACATCTTCTAGAAAAGGAAGCAATTATTGGCATTATTGATCAATGTCGATTTCGAAATTGAAATTGATATTCTTGAATTAGAGCCTCCAGACATAATTAATATTTTATTTGTAAAATTTCCTAGGATTTTTACCATACGAATAGATCATTCATTGATATTTATATTGTCACGTTATGCTAATGAAGTGCTGACAAAAGCTTCCACAGCTATCAAAAGCATTTTTTTTCTTGTTTTGTTTATTAATAAAACGATATGTAGTTGTATTAGAAAGTCTCTTAGAATAACAAGCAATGATTAAAATACACGTTTGAAAAAGCCTTCAAGTACTTAAAATTCCTCAGCTCGTTTTCGAACAAGATGAGTATTCGAAAAATTTAACTAAGATAATTTAAGTGGCAGCACTCACAACATCGTTCATATAACAATTAAGAAAATTAATTGAACTTTTAGAATTTAAATCATATTTAAAGAAATTTTACCATCAATAAATCAAGTGCAATATTTATTCAAGAATGGGAAGTCACAGTAAAGTTATCGTCCATTTGAAAACAAGAATTTTGTAATTCATACTTCTTTTTCATTGATTTATTTTATTCCATATTTTGTTCTTTTGTATTAAGCCAATTTAACTATTTTGATTGTGAATTCATTCAAATCCATAAAAATCAGTTGATGAAGTAAATTTAGAAAAAATATCTCATGTGAATGTGTGGTTAACTTAAAAATCAAATTATAACTAAATATATTACAATTATAAAATGTCTTAAAACTTATTTTTAGATATTCCGAAATAGTAATGGTAACTAAAATAAGTTAACACATGAATAGAAAATAGTGATTTATTAAACTTTATATTATTTTAAAGTGCATATTAAAAGTTTGATTCATCGTAAAAATGTGTGTGCGTGCGTGTGTGTGTGTTGGATAGATAGATAAATAGATTACGTACAGTAGCTCTTTCCAATGAAATAATTCTGCATTGAATTTAAAAAAAAATCTTTAAAACTTCAATTCAAACGTTACGAGAATCTGAAGTTTCTGATAGCCTGTATGTATCATAATAAAATTATCTGTAGATTAACTTCTAAAAATGTTTTGACCTATTGCCGTGTGCCAAACAGTTAAAATCTTCAAGATATTTCTCTTTAACATATTCAGTAATAAATCTTCAAATATTATTCATAGATATTCAAAAATTACATTGTGTTAACAATATTTGGAATATGAGCTTACCTACCGAATTCACAGTGAGCGAATTATAATTTTCATGCATAATCTGTGTAAATTATAAAAATCTTTGTTCCAAACTATATATATATCCAAAATTTCGTCAACGTAATGTATTTAAATAAAATAAAATAAATAAATAAATAAATAAATAATTTCATATACAAAGTTAAAGTTTTATTATTTGATCAAAGCTTATGTTTGTGCTTAACATATGTTAAACATATTGCTATTGATATCATTCTATTAAGGCATTGATATTTTATAAATTTTTATTTTTGCAAACTGTGTAAACAGACTTTGCTTGCGCCATGGGCATATGTTTTCAGGTATAGTCCGAGGCATTTTGTAGATTAATAACTGTGACTGATGGCAATTAGAGACTTGATCAAAACCAATACATTTATCAATTAACTGTAATTTAACATTCTGAAACGTAGTCTAAAATCTTCAAGAAATTCTACCTTAGACAATTTATTTCAGATTGCAAATTAAGCATCAGCAGCGAAATCAGAAGTCATTATGAGAGATCAGTCACCGGTTATGTGCATTTACTACATTGATCGCCAATCTGACGATGAAGTTGATTTTAACGACACAAGATGATGAATTTTTCAAAATATGTGCTCATATTTCGCTATAATGTTTTAGTTTAAAATCACATTGTCCTCTAAACCAGAATCTAGCAAGACCATTGGCTGAAAGGAAATCACCACAAATGAATTGGCGGAATCGTCATTTAGAGTAAAATAAGGGTTCTGTAAAGGAATTTAATATTTAACCACAACAAATTAAATCTTTTATAGTATTGATTTTGTTTAATTGACTCTTAACTTATTGTCATTAAGAGTGCTTTCATTGTTTTACTCAATTTTTTTCTAGTTAACATTTTTTCTTTAATTATAATTTTTTTACTCTGTTTTTATTCAATTAAAATAAGTATAAAAAATTGCAAAAATATCAATAAATTTTTCTAAGGCTACACTTTTTTTATTTAAGATATTCTTTTAAGAATATTTTCTTATTAATTTAAAATAATTGTTGGTGAAAAAGAGTTGTAATTCTAGTGTTTATTAAAAATGATTTTTTTTTTTTATGATTTTAAAATCTTGTTCAAGACTTATACAATTTTGTTATTGTGAAAGATTTCTGCATTTCCAATTTTCTTTCACGGTTAGCCTGCTCCAGCTTACATTTTATTGTTTTGACTAAATCTTGTAATATCAATTTGCTTTTAGAAGATTTAGAATAGTTCTTATTTTTCTCCCCATGCATATTAGAGGAAATGTGTGATAAAAAAAATTAAAAATGATTTCTAAATGAATATGCTTTCTTTCTTATGCAATAGAAACGAAAGCCTTTATATTTATGATGTTGTTACTTATAACACTTGAAGAAGTTAAGCTCTCTATACAGTATTCTATGCGAATTTAAGTCAGTGGAATGCATTTTGCGTTTAACTAGAGCACCACGTAGGTGAAATTACGACATTGCTCTAAACTCTCCCGATAGGTGGCACCACCAAGGATCCTCTCATTCAATTTTGGCATTGATTTGGAGGGGGGGGGGGAGATTTTCTCCAGATCATTACACTCATGGTAGATACTCAACGACCAATCACAGGACTTTCGATTCCACTGTTTTAGTGAGCACGTATATAGCATGTACTCTGTGGATCTTTGGCGTCGATTGGAGGTCGACCAGTCCTTCCGGATGGATGGCTGATGGCCTAACCACTAGACTACCATGGCCTCCCTTTATATTTATTAGAAAAAATAATGTATTTTCTTTTACTGGTGAGGTGTTAAAATGTAATAGAATATTATTTTATTACAGGAATATTTATCTTTTAAATGTATAGATGTGTTATGGAATTTGATGACAGCTGGAATTATGGAATTTGATTATCTGAAATCAAATTCCATAATTCCAGCTATGATTCCAAATGTATGCTATAATGACAACTGTTTTTTAGCGATTCAAAAACTGTATTTTAAAGAATATACTGTTAATAGAGAATAAACTATATGTCACATTTTTTCATTCATTATTAGATTTTCTATAGAATATTATCAAAAAATTTACGATGTCGAAACTCTACATATTCATCGATAATCAAGAAAGCGAACTCTAATTTTATTGTTCGTATTTTATTTGTCAAGAGAAATAAGATCAAATAACAAACGATGTCTAATGTTGTAATTTGATCTAAAAGGTTTTATTTTTAAATTGCTCAATTTTACAATTTTCCCCCTTAAACATTAATTTTGTTCCTCATATCAATTATTTATAATTACAAATATGTTATTCAAGAATTCTACGCAAACATTACCGATTGAACCAAAACTCGGTGGACCAGATAAAATTTCGTGTGTGTGTGTTAATGAATGTACCAATTAATAAAATAATATTAAAGTGTTTTTGAGAAAAGATGAAAACAAAAAAATAATTCTGATTTTAATATTTTTAGGATTGTTTTACTTTTGCAAAATGAAGGGAAAATAAAGGCTTTTCGTAATCTGTATTATTTAAAAAAATTACACATACATAAATTCTACATCATAATGTTAAAAATAAAAAGTATTGAATAATTTCTAAATTTAAATTAGTTAACAGAAAAATGCAAACTTTATATAATTTTTTCTTATGTTATTTTTAATGAACTATAACTTTTAATTGAAAAGGTAAATAAATTTGCTTAAATTAAAATGGAATCATAGAGATAAAATGTTATTTTCACAGAATACAAAATTTTCCCCCAGGGAAATTTTTAATTTAATTGCCTATTTTTGTAAAGCAATCATAATATGCTTTACATGCATATTTTAACTAAATATTAGCTATAAAATGTTGAGGGCATTTGCGTTGCATAATTTGATTGACACATCCGGTGGAAAAAGAATTTCGGTTCGAGACCCTACCTTTCTCAGTGTGTAATGTTAAATTCTCAATGTGCTATGTTAAAATATATAACAGTGTCATGTGTAATAAGATATCCTATCTTATTGAATAGTATTTTATTCCGACATCAACAGAAGTTTTAAGAATAGAAGTATTATTTATGATTATTTTTTTGTATTGAATTAAATGAATTTATTTATTTCACATAATTATATTATTTAATGTCATGCGAAATATTATGTACTACAATAACTATGAATAATATAAATCAAATACTAAATATACCATCATTTATAAAACCTTATATTGATATTTTTTCATCGAATAAATTTGGTCTAGAACATTAAGTGTCATCTGCTTAACGTGGCAGTCGTGGCCGAGTGGTTAAGGCGATGGACTTGAAATCCATTGGGGTTTCCCCGCGCAGGTTCGAATCCTGCCGGCTGCGGTAATTTTTAGAGAGAATTTTCAACGTTTTAAATGTATATGCTTGCTAAAATGAATTTCTTGGTGTAAAATGTGCAAATGCTTATGACTGAAATATTACTAAATATTTAGAAGACATTAGAGCTAAAACACCATTTTTTCTTCATTTTTTTTCACTTTTAAATAGAAAACTTGCATATTTATGTATGAGTAGTTTCTTTCAATATAATTACAAGCAATTATGTGCGTAAGTAACTAAAAAAAAGATTACACTATTTATAATATGAATGATTTTGATATTTTTTTTTTAAAAAAAAAGCTACTTTAAATTAATAAGTATATTATTTTAAAATCTTATTACAGGAAAATAAATTTTAATTAATAAAAAGATTTATAAATGTGAGTAGTACATTAAAAATATAATATTAACTCATGAAACAAAAATATATATTCTAAATACAATAGTTTAAATTTATAAAAAAAACAAATTTTTAATATTTTTATCCAATAGAATAATATATAAATAATTACACTCAAAGAGATTTTGCTATTATCAATTTTTACTATATAAAGAAGTCACATTAAACTGAGCCGTAACCCTGTTGCACAACTGGAGATGAAGAAGTGTTACGGTTTAACATTTCAAGTATTTTCCAAGTTGATACATTTACAACGCGTGAAAGTGAAGCAATATTGACGAAGAATATTTTATCACGAAAACATAAATGCCAAATAAATGATGTCAAAGGGAATTCCTTGGATTATTCTCTCTTTATTGGCAAATGTACTCTTTTCCTGAAGATGCTCATTTATCTCAAAAATCCATCCATCGAACCAGGAGTTCAGCGATAAGTTCGAGGCAACAGCATTCATCTGACTCAGTAAATGGACTTTTATTGGGCGTAAAAAATTCTCGAAAAGCATAATATTTTCTATTCAGTTAGTGGCATTAGTCTTTTGTTTGGGTCATGTGAGACTCTCAGCTAGTTTTTCTCTGTTCCCAAATATGGGGCCTCCCGGTGCATATCCACGCCTAAAAACAATGCCACATCTTTTTTTTTATCTTCTGAAATCCAGTCCATAATGTATAAACCATAAAAAGTGGCAGCAAACTTAAAGCAAGTGGGGGGGGGACTGTTTAATTTACCTTTCAAGGGCAGGTATTTGCTGTACGGCCTTGATCTCGGGGCATGGTATTTTTATAACGATTTTATATTTTGTTTTATACGTGTTCGTCACGGACTTTTATTCATTGAGCTTGTTGTATAATACAAAAGACTCTTTTGCGGTGATTCTTCTTTTTCATTTGTTTGCTTCTTTTTCTTCGGTATTTCTATTAATTGCGGCTTCAGATATTTTTAAAAGAAGAATCCAGGCGTCATCCGGAGGATTAAGGGGAAAAAGAAAAAAAAAAGGTTCATTCATAATTCATTCTTTTGTAGCAGTTCATGAGATTCTTTCGGTCCAGTTCGTTTCGCGGATCCATGTAAAGAAAGGAGTGGGAGGGGTGGGGGTTGACAGTTTTTACAACGTTGTATCCTCTGCTTGTCTTTTGACATTTGCTCTTTTATAGAATGTTGTTCAAGATGAACACGTTATGTAATGATCCCATTTCAATGATATATGTTAGAACTTGTTACTAGAGATAATGAAAATCAGCAATTTTTTTTTATAATACTGTTAGTAAAAAACTTTACAATATTGCGATTTTATTTCTTATAAAAGCGATACATTTTTTAACGTTGACTTGCAAAAGATTTTTTTCATATCGATGAAATATTTTGTACGCTTCTGACAATAGTATAAATTTCGAATTCCAAGTTAAATTCATTTCCAATGTATTTATTTCATACTTATTTTTATGAAAAAAAAAATACTTAGTGTTTCAATTTAAGGGAATTCATTTCTTAAATGAAGTTGTTTTTATTAATAAAACTAATGTTTTGTTTAATAACTAATTATATACTTATAATTATGTACTATACAAAGATTATAAACGAATTAAAATGAATTTTCTAATTTGAATACTGCCATCAATAATGATTTATTTTAACAATTTATTATCCATTTTGATAAATATGCAATCATAAAATTAAAATAGCTAAAAGAAATGATCAATTGTTTCAGTCCATAGAACAAATAATCTACTATCAATCACTATCAAATTGCTTAAAAATCTGTCCCCTAGTTATAAAACATTCGTAAGTTATGTGGTCAATAAATTTTTCTAATCAATTATAATTGATCAAAATCTTTACATCTACAATAATTCTCAGAGTTGTAGAATTTTGTACATATATTAATAATTTTGCGATAAAGAACTATATCAATTTTATAATTCAAGAAATATTATTGTATTTTCTATTCAAATAAACTTATAAATGTGATTTATTTCAATCTTGTGCTGCAAATTTAGAGAATTCCTGAAGTTTTAATAAATCTTTATTTCAATTAATTAATAATTAATTAATAGTACAGCACAAATATAATTATAAATAGTACATGTGCAAGAATCAAAAAGAAACATTATTTAATAGTAACAGTTAAAATTAATATTGAAAATGTGTGTGTGTGTGTAAAATCATAAATGGTAGGCAATTTTTTTAACATAATTTTTAATATTAATCAATAGATATAAATTTAATACTTATTTTTCTTTCTTCCTTTTCAAATAGTTCTTAAAGCTTGTATGAAGTTTATTTTTGCAATTTTAAATTTAAAAAATGTGAAATATGCCCATCATTCGCAAAGAACATGCAAAGGTTCTATGGATTTTTTTTACACATTGTTACATTTATTTTAAGGTTCGATTTTAATATACCTTTCGTTTCTGGGCTACACTCGGAAGGTGTCACAAAAACTTTCATTACAGCTTCTAGAAATAAAAAAAAATATTTAAAAAATGAGAGTCAATAAAATTAGAATAATAAAGAGGGTTTCTTTGTATCTCTCCACCCAACCCCTTGTTGGAAATGAATCGAAATTGCGTTCCCCAGGAATGGAGAATAATCATAAATAACGGGAAAACAGCAGCACGCGTATAACATTTTCGAGGGAAAGAATGGGAGTGTTATCCTGAGCATCTTCGCGTCACGTGTTCCGTTGCCAGGCAACGGCGACTCATCTGGGAGCTTCCGCTGATCCTGAACATCTCCCACTGAAATGGGATTACTACCGCATCATTCTTTTCTCTGGATGCCAATTCCAGTCGACTTTATGCTGATTGCCTAGGCGGCAATTACGTTTACGACGCACCTTTAATATTATGAAGACATCGGCCGCAGCGGTATGGTGGAAGATTCCATGCAGAATTCATTTGATCGAGATACGAGCCCGAATTTTGACTTGGTAATTAATCCATGCTTTATGATCCTCTTCCGATACAGATCACTTACTTCGGGTAAGAGGATAGATTTCGTTTTGAAAGGCGGGGAATCTGCGCACTTGAGAATGTTTAATGAACATCAAGGAAAGAAATCCCAAAGCGAATTTTAATACTGCCACTGTTAAATTTTAGAAATTAAATTTTTATAATATTTGATAAATGCATAATTCATTCGAAACAGAATCATCTCCTTCTCAGACGTTTGCATGAAAATTTATAACGATTGTTATTTTTAAAAAATAAATCCCGTGATAATATGCAAACCTTAAAGCAATTTTTTCACAGCACATATATCGAAATCACCGCTATAATAAGTTATAAATGTTATTATGATTTATAAAAAAACATTCATTTC
The DNA here is from genome assembly GCA_030067965.1 of Latrodectus elegans. Taxonomy (NCBI): domain Eukaryota; kingdom Metazoa; phylum Arthropoda; class Arachnida; order Araneae; family Theridiidae; genus Latrodectus; species Latrodectus elegans. The sequence goes on along the minus strand of CM057820.1, from coordinate 88,629,006 downwards.
TACATTAGTTATGAATATAATTGTGCAATCAAAAAAAGTTAGCACTAGTATAGTAAATAAATAATTTGTAAAAAATAGAATTAAAAGTAAATAGTTCTGTAAAGTTCAATGTGTATTTAAGCTGTAATTTCTTTTGAAAATGTATCTAAATATAATATTACCCATCATAATTTTAGTAAATTAAAAATAGTGTAAAAAGGTATTATTTTCTATGTATAAGCAAAATGTACACTTAATTTTGAAGAATTAATTTATGACCTGAAATGAAAGAAATAAAACTCAGTAAGGTATTGAAAATGTAACTGTTCCACATATTGGATATTGACAAATGAAGAAATAAAAATGGCAGAATTTTTTAGCTAATCTCTAATTTATTCTTGGCCAATTATGCATGATTCTTTATATAGCATTTTACAGCAATATCAGAAAAATAAAGATTTTTCAAGAGTTTTTAACTCCAGGATTCATTAATAAATGACTAAATTTTCAATTTCATGATGTTATCGTAGATATTTGCAAGATTTAACTTTCTAACGAATGAATCGCGTGTTTTTAATATCAATATGATTTCCATGCTGTGAATCGTATCAAAAAGTCTAATTCTTTGTTGAGAAAAAAACTTGAAAGTTTTAAATGAAAATGGGATGAGTTTTGCAATGCCACTAAGATTTTGACGGAAATGGCGAACCAGTGGATATCAAAAATCATAGAAAATTGCTTTTATTAACAGTTTTTGAAAAAGAAAATAGTGTTATTCCCATTCAAAAAGATGCTCTGTTCATATGTTAATTTACTTTATTTATTTAAGAAGGAAGTAATTGTTATTCTAAAAAATAGAGTAAAATTTAACTCTGATAATTTTAATAGCATGGTTTTTGGAACTATAAAAAACAAATCATTAGGAAATCACTTTTTTTTTTTTTTTTTTTTTTTTTTTTTTTAAAAATCTTTAAGTTATGTATGAAAAGCCTTGTTTTCCTATAAAATAATAATCATATTTCAAATTTAATATAGCATTTATTAAATGCATAACATGGAATTTTTTTATTACAAAGATATTTATTTTTTTCTTTTAATTAATTTATTTAAAAGATAAAGAGAAATAATAAGTTAAAGAAAAAAGTAGCTTTTATTTGAATCAAATAATAGACAATATTCAAACGGTGTCTATAAACAATATTCTAGTTTATATATTTCTCAGAAAAATAAATAATATATTTATCTTCACGTTTAAGAAAAAAGTTTCAAAAACTTATTATCGTATTATAGATTATTTTTATTGTTATTAGTTTAAAAAAAAACACTTTGTTGTTTTTCTAGCTTGCTTCCCTGTACTCAAGCCTAAGTCAAACTTCTGGAGAAAAACTCGAAAAAATTTTATTTAAGGCAATGTGTCATAAAATTATACTGAAATAGTCTTATCCGCTATTTATAAATAGAAAAGTTGGTCAAAAAAAATTCAAGAACATATTAATTTTAGAATCTAATATCACCAATATAGAGAAAGTAGTTGTTCCAAAATGATGTCTTTTTTTTTTTTACTTAACAAGGCAAACTTTATCGACACTGGCTTGCTTAAACTATGCTTTAAAACTAAATCTTCTTTCTTGATGAGGCTAGTTAGAGACAAAAATTAGAAGTTTGATAGAAAATTGCAGTGTTTTTTTGTTGGCAACGTTTGAGATGTCCTCTTGGTCAACACAAAATAATAGAAGAGTAATTTCACAAGAAATCTAGTTGAAACTAAGAGAATCCATGTAAAAATCCAAGATATATGAAGCCTTCAGACAACTTTTTCTACTCCTGGATGCATCACATCGTACACAAAGCAGGAAACGTGAAAAACATAAGCAAAATTTAAAGTGTTTATAACTACAAAAATTCAAAAAATAGAGCCTATAAACTAACATAATCGCCTTCTAGTTCGCAAAGCATACAAAAAATGGGAATTCATTTTTTAAAGCAAACTTCATTTCGCGTAGCTAATTATCCATTCTTATTTTTATATAGAAAAAAACTCATTGCTATTTTATAGTGTCTTTAAACTACGATAATTAAAGTCTCAATCGTGGAAAAAGTCAAGAAAAAAAAGGGAATTCCCCCCACACAAAAAAAGATTAGTAATACGCAGAGATCTATTACTCAATCAAAAAAAAATTAAAAAAATAGGATATAAATTATTGGAATAAGATTTTAATTAAAATCTTATAAAATAAAAGAGTCTATGTTATACAACATAACACAATACACATTTAATTATAAGCTATGGTACTAGTACTCGTCTTTTTTACTTAACGTAAAAGCCAATGCATTCAGAACAAATAAACATCTGATGTAAAATAATAGGATATTTATTTTCAAACTCTGTAAGAAGTTTAAATGAGGTGCTGTTTTGCAGGGATATGAAAATACTAGTTGGTATAAAATGCTTAGACACAATAATTTTCACAAGAAATATAAATTTCGCTATTAAAGTCAAGAAAGAGTGAATCCGACCAAACATATCGAGAAAAATATATTTTTCGTAATTGTTTTTTAAAAATATGGACACCAAGCATTTTAACACATTTAACTGGATAAAATCATTCAGCTAACAATAGATGTATATAGAGACACATAGCATTTTCCGCCACAATAGCCATTTATATCTTCCAACGAGTTCAGTATAATTGTGGAGGATTATACAGTAACACTGCTTTCTCCTACCTTTATCAGCTGTTAAATGCTGAGGCTCCCAAAATTTTGTTTATTGCAAAATTTGATTACTGCATACGTTGTGGTTATAATTATACTGATTGTAAAACCGAGTAAAACTACTATTTATCAAGTAAGTATTTATTAGAAATTTTTATTTTACTAAATACAGTAATAAAACCTAAAGTTAGAATCCTAACCAAACAAAGAATTTGAGATTGGTGTTTATTAATTTCACTCTATTAAAAAAAAAAAGAAAGAATGGGATTTTAAGCTATCTTTTTATTTATGTCCATGAAAGCATAAACTTAGTAAATACATTAAAAGATCGAAATAAATTCAAATAAATTTTACAATTTTAAGCTTTTTTTTTTTTTTTTTTTTTGCTTGCTAATTGAATTGATTTCAATTGCATGAGTTTGTAATGATAAAAATTTATTGTTAAATATTCTTACTCAAATTAAGAGCTATCAGCATTTTTCAGTTATATAGATGAAAAAGGTATCAATTCATTGGATGACTAAAGTTTAAAATATTCACAACTGTTCAAGATCATTATACTAGCTTCAGCTGAGATAATAATCACAAGTTGTCCAGAATGGTAAATAATAAAATAAAATAGGATATTTTTATACATTTTTTATAAAGATAAATGTACACCTTTAGTTTAACTATGCTACATTTTAATTTAATGTTACAATGTAAGTGCATTTAATGTGCCTGTAGATCATCATTTAAAATTATAATCTTTGAAATAATTTTAAAATATATAATTTAGCATTTTTTAAATATTTTGAGATTTTTTTTAAAAAATAAGATAATTTAAAAAAATCAGGGGAAAAAAAAACTATTTCCCACTTAAAGTTAGGAAGAATAAAGGTATAAAACTGAATGTCTTTGTGATTTCTCATAGGCTTGAACCTTATTTCTAGATTTTAAATTTTATAAAATATTTTTGGAATATATTTCGAATATAAATGAAAGAAGAATTTCGAAAATATAATGTTTTTTTTTTCAGTATAATTTCAAACAAAATTAATGACGGAAAAAAATTGGAGCATTCTGAAAAAAATATAATCAAATTTACACTGAAAACGTTTAATAGTATTTTAAAAATCGTAAAAAAATTAGATATGTTTAACGCATGGAGCATGAGTTTAAACTTTGTGATTTTCATTGAGTTTAAACTTTATGTGAAAAAATTTATTTGAATTCGCTCTACACATTTATTAAACTCAGTTACATTTACTATCCATTATAAAAATAATTTTTTATTAAAATGAATTGTACTTTAGAAATTAAATTTCTAATGATATGAAAAATTCAGATAGAAAATTATAATTCATGAAATGAAACGATGACGAGGTACTGCATGCACAAAGACAAATTTTACATCCCATCAAATAAAAGTTGCATTTTAGTGTTTTTCCGTCAATTAACTTCGTTGTGATAACGGAGACGATTGAAAACCTCCAACAAAGGCAAATTTTTGTTGTTTCACGATATTTTAGAGTTAATAGCCGCTGAGAGCCAAGTATTTATTCAATGACGTTTGGATCACGTGAACCTCAAATATCGCCACTTTTTGTTAATAGAATATCCATTGACAGGATAGAAATTAAATATTGAGTGTGTTTGGAGAAAGAGCCAAAAGTAATTAAATTAAAACTAAAAGAATTTATCGATGTTTATATAGTGATGCAAAAACTAATATGACAGTGCCTATGTAGAAGAAAACGAAAAATAACTCCAACCACCATATAATGAAATAATAATGGTATAATACGCAAATTGAATTCAATAATGCATGAGAAGATCAATTGTCGAAATTCATTTTCAAATTTCAAAATTAATAGATTTTTGTTGAAAAAGTGATAAATTTTTTACTGCAAAAGCACTTCATTATACATCAGTAGTAAACCAAGAATGCATGAGAGTGGAGCATAAAAATAAGAATACAATCTCCTAGTAGCACAAAATTGCAAAACAATATATGACAGTATAATTTCATAAAAACTACAAAAAATTAATTAAAAAATGCATGACAACATTGAACAGGAATTCAGTCCCTGGATGTCAACTGCATCAAGCCTCTAAATCTAGCATTATCGTAAGTCTTCTTCCATATTAGCCTTTTTATTGATATCTCTATCCATTTAAAAATTCCGGTTGCACAAAATGCATAAGGGTGCAAGTATCCAGCGAGACAGCCATGTCCAGTCACAACTGAAAGCAAAGGTAATCATACAGTAAAAGAAAAATTAAATACCACTATATCCAACGCAATTTTTATATTATAAGATTTTCGAGTTAATTTTTATACCATTTATTACAATTACGGTCAGCTTCTTCTCAAATAAGATTTTTGGCTCATATTTTTAGTAATGCAAAACACGGCTAAATTCTGAGGTAGGTGCATCTCAAGATGAGTTACTTGGGCTTTCAAATATGCCTAAGTAGGTTAGGAATAAAAAAACACCTGCAAAGAAAAAGAGTATAGTCTTCAAAAAATATAGTAAGCAATGGCAATAAGAAGTACAAGTACAACAATTATGTAATTAGGGCAAGGCGCTGATGGCAAATTGTATTTCTAGGCACTAAACTTTAGGATTTCGATCTTGAATTCCACTGTATTACATTTCCAATCCTTTGTTGAAGAGAAAATTTTGGTTACCACATAAAAATCACATTCTTTTCGGAAAATAATTTTGTAAAAAGTTGTTATATTTCAAATAATATTGTGCAGAATTAATCTCCATGTACTAGTCTTTTTCATTGGATTTGACAAAAAATCACAAGAGTTTAGTTTCGTCCTATTTCCTTAACAATGCACTTTCAAAATTAAGCAAAAGACTAGAATTATTGTTACTTTAAATTTTAAATTTTTTAAAGAAAATTTTTGATGAAAATTGGAAGTTATGATTGCTTATAAAAATCTGTTTTTAATATTTACTAATATAATGTCATTATGAATTATGATCAAAACTAGGTGTAGATTACAGGCACTTCATTATTGCCTTCATTCAAGGAACTTGAATATATATATTTGGCAAATTTTTATTTATATATATTATTCTTGCTGTAATATGTATAAAACTAAAGAAACTGATAGTTAATATTAGGGAAAATGTTTTTCTCAAATGAGATACTATTTGAGATTGGCGAAAATTCAATAGTGGTATATTAAATTGTTGGAAAAAGTAAGAAATATAACAGTTACGAAAGAGAAAATTACAGTCGTATGGGTAATTGTAATTTACTCGTTGACTGGATTGAGTGGTTAAATGATCCGGCAATAACATTTAGGTGTAGTGTCCACCATTATGGCAATCACCCCACTTCAGAAATAACGATTTCCAATAGATTGTATTCTTTATATATAATTTGTGAGTATCTACTTTCTTTCGACTCTTTTTTTTAATATTATCAAATTATTCGAATTCTTTTTTTATCAAAATCGAAAGCTAGTAAACTCATATTAAGTGGGAAAAAAGTCTTGTTACAATTAAAAGCGCAATATAACGCAATAATACTGTCTAAAAGTAATACGTATTTATTCATTTAACCATTTTACTGATCAATGACTTTAATTACTCACATATATCTCGTCTGGCAATATTAAAAAAATTCAAACTGGTGAAGACGAAAAAAAAAAAAAAAAAAGAATGAAACTAATTGAAATGTGGGATTATTTAACTTCCTGAATGTCATATGTATTTACAGATATTTTATGTTATTTCTTCTGAGAATTATTAAATTTTGAGTTTTGGAGGTTTCATAACAAACTTCCAAAACTCAAAATATCTTTTAAGATTCAAATATCCAGACAGATATACAAAAGACTGGAGTCCGCATTTCTATAAGTTAAGAGATTAACGAAAATGCACGAACAATTTCAATAAAGGTAGCGATCAGAAATAATTTTTTGTTAAAATTTTTCTTTCTGATTCGAGGTACGATGTTCTTAATCGGAAGAAAATGTCTCAATGAAGAGTAGATGCTCAGACTTCCTCAGCATGAATTATCAAAAATTAAATAAAAAGTTATTATGCTCTGTTTAAAGTTAACCACATCAATTTAGAATATTTTAAAATCAATCATCAGACACCCTATAATTTCCTAAAATGTCCTAAATTATCCATTAGAGCGAACAAGATTGTAGTCAGAAAAGACCTTTGTTGTGGTCCCCCTCTGTTGCTTGTGGTCTTTCTGAGGTACCCAATGATGACAGTAACCAATGATACTTCATTTAAATATGATCTTGGAAAATAGTGACGAAGCCACTGCACTACTCGCGTCTCTATACATTTAATTTTGTTTTTCATGGAAATAAACTTGATACTCTCCCCAGTTTGCAACCAGGGGCTTCTTCAATTGCGTATCGATTATCCGGGTGGTCTCTGCAGGGCGAAAGCGGTGTAGAGATAAGGCGCGATGGGACACAACCCCCGTGGTTACCACTTTTTAACCGCAGGTTCTCACTTTTTAATGACCGTCCGGAAGCACCCAAAGCCTTAGACATCAGGGCCAGAACTTCTTTAAATTAATTACACCGTAAAATGAACCATAGGTGGTGATGATGATGTTTCTTGCTTCCTAAGGCTGTAAGAGTGAGAAATTTGCATTTAACTCAATGAATGAATTATATTGAGAAGGAAATAATAAAATGTTGAAATTTTTTTTATTTTAATTGCGATGTCATTCTTCTCACTAGTGTAACTTATTTAACTTTTTTTTTTATTAACAGAGAGTCATTTAAATGTTTTACGATCAATCAAAAAAATGAAAAAAACATTTATGCGCAAATTTGCTGTATATGATCTTGCATAAAATACGCAGTTTCAAATAAAATAATCTTCTTTTATAACGTAATTATTTTTACTTGTTAAGTTTTTTAGAAACATTTTCATATAAGCAATTAAAAAAATTATATTTCCCTTATTTTGCTTATAAATTTGATTTTCAATTTATAAGAAGTTATAAATAAAATAATACTTTTAATTGCAAATACGAATTAATTGCAATATTCAAACATTTTTTATCCTATTTCGATTACATAGTTTTGACTAAAATGCTATGGATGAATGTATAACTGAATAAACACACATATTTTGATTGCTTTCAAATGAAAATCCAACTATACAAAAACTAAAAATACCTAAATTCATCAACATAATTTGCTTATTTGGTGATTTATACCGTTATCAGGTATAATCATTCCAATTGGCACTCGCAAACTTAAATAATGAACACAAAAAGTATTTTCTACTGAAATTGTAAGAAAACACTTGTAGACAACTTTTCCGAAATCAAAAGAAATGCAATATAAATCTACTTTATGTCAATATCTGTTAAATTCTGAGACAAAAGCTACTAAATAAGAATGAGATACGTTAATCACTTTTTAGATTCGCGAATAGTAGTTTCATTGTTGTATTATACTTTTTTTATACATGAGAATTCTACCAGGATTTATAATTATAAGTAGTTTCTAAACTGCTGCCAGCATGTACACTGCGGTGACAACCGAAGCTATAGCTTAATGAAGCGAAGATCAGATTTAATGAGTAGCTTGGTTTAAGATATACTAAAAATTATCTCTGTTATGATTAGTTGACAACCAAACTGTTTGTGAGCAATTATTTGACAAAAAATGGGAAATAAAGTCTGTAGAAAAATGTGTATGTCATCAGGTAATTTTCTTAGAAAATTTTTTTTTAAATTTACTTATTCATATACATTTAAGACATTTAGACCTGTCCTATAACTAACTGATTATGTTAGAAATCCCTTACTGATTCTCATTATCTAATAGCAAGAAATGAATGAGGATAGAGTATTGGATTTGAAATTATCTATTATTAAGGAATAAAAAATCCTAGAAAAACGTATTTATGCGATGTTTTCAAACCCAAAAATCAAGATTTATTTAGGATCAATTTATTTCTTCATGATGAATGCCAAACGAAATTTAGAGTAATTAATATTTAAGACAATCAGTTGTTGATTATCTTGTTTGCTAATTTCTATTTTATAAAATCAATCAATAGTTATATACGGGTATCTATAGCATGTGGGTACTGAGGGGTCCGACCCCACATTAAATTACGGTTCAGTTGGAAAAGTGGAGCAGCGCACCCCATATTGCCAGCCTAGCTGGCACAAGACAACAACAACAATAGTTATCAACATCTGCTAATATTCTTTTAAATAATTGATTAATAAAAGAAGTGAATGAAGCTAAACTACAGACTGCCTCACACTGACTGCTCTGCTTAATTTAGAAGAAATTATCCTTCATGGTTATTTTAAAATATTTATTAGAACCTCGAGATATGTTGGAAAAACAGCATATGTTGTGAGAATCTTTCAAAGTATTTGAACAATCCAACTTGAAGAACTTTAAAATGTATGCAAAGAATAAACACATATATGATATTTCTTAGAAAAATGACAGTCATGTTTAAGTTTTAGGGGAAAAGTTCCAAGGAAAATAGAAAAGGAAATCAGATAAAAATCTGTTAAGAGGTGCTTGTCATTTTCTTTAGATTATCCTCACAATTTCAAGATGCCAGTCAGAAATGAATTAATTGATGACTCAAGATTTCTGGAAAATTCCTAGAAAAGAACATTCAATTTGGCGAAGCTGCTTTGACGGAAGCTTTTATCGTCTCCCTCTCGCAGTGTGAAGTGACCCCCTATCTCGCTTCCGAAAAATCCACCTTTTCTTTCTTTGATTTATAAATTCCTTTTTTTTTTTTTACCACCCTCTCCTCAATTTCATCCGTGGATGCGCATTTAGACATTAAACAGTACGATTCTGTGGAAAACTGCTCGACTTTAAGGCTTCGTTCGTATCTGGCCGCAAAATTTGACGAGAGTTCATGCTAAGCTGTGTATTTTTATAGCGGGGAAAAAAAAAAAAAAAACTTTTTTCTTTTTTTTGGTTTATATGAAGGAAAAGATTTAGGCTTTCAGAGCGGAAGAGAGAGGCTGTCACCTGTCAGTTATTCTTAAAGGAGTCCGGATTGTAACACCAGTTTGCCATCTTGCTTAAGCCTAATCCGAAGGCCTTAGAACAGTTGTTTATAAAGCCACTGAAATGCGTTGGAAAAGTAAATAGAAAAATAAAGGAAATAATGTAAATAAATAGATTTTCAGTAAGGTATTCAGAGAAATTATTTTATCTGGTTTTCATTTATTTTTTTAAAGTAAAATGGCAAGCGAAAATACTAATAAATATTTACGTTATCATTTTACTTAAAAAATGCATGACAGTATAATGCATAAGCAAAAATATCAAAAAAATATTATTAACAATTTCGCTATCAAAAATACCTAATTACGATTTATTTTATTTTATTTTATTTATTTATTTTTATGAAATCTTACATTAATTTCAAGATACTTACTTTCCTTGGAATACAATATTATCACAAAAAAATTTTAATGATCACCCCAAATATATTAAGTTAATATGAATTTAAACAAAACATTATAAATCAGCTCTTAAATGATAAAGAATTTTTTCTTTGGCAAATTCATTTATTTTGTAAATGAGTTGATTTCCTAATTTTGGCTGGTTCTCATTATATTGATGAAATGTGGAGTTCACTAATTATTTTGAAATTTGTATTGTAATTATATTTTGTGCAGGTAAATTTTCAACTTCAAAACTAAGCTAAACTGAAAATTATTTAGTTCGAAACAATATATTAAAAAACAGTAGGTATAAAATTTTTTGAATAGCCATTTTTTATGTCAAATTTTAAGTAAATATTAAAACATATGCAAATTTTTGTATTAAAATATTTGTACAGTCTTTTAAAAATAATTACATACATAATAATAATGATGATAATAATAATAATAATATATATATAATATCAATATATATATATATATATATATATATATATATATATATATATATATTTGATATCAATAATATTTAATGTTGCTTAATAATCCAAAATCCTTTGAATCGTATATAATAGTTTCATTAATTAACTTACATAAGAAAAAATTATAAATCAAGTTATTATTTAAATTTAACAATAATACGATTCAAAGGATTTTGGATTATTAAGCAACATTAAATATTATTATAATATCAAATATTGATATTATTATTGAATTGTGTATTATTTTAATTGTTTACAGAGGAACGATGAATTGTTACTTACTAAATTAAAATGAAATTTTTATTTTATGAATAAAAATTATAAAATAAAATTAGTTTGTATGTTATTTATTATTCTAAAAATATTTAGCACTCGTTTATAGATGATTCAAGTTTTCACATTTATTGGCTTTATCCAGTGTTGAAATTTCATTAATAGCATTCGATAAATACATTTTGAATCTAAGAATTTTATTTTGCAAATGGAATACACACAATGAATTTTAGTAAATAATTTAAATAGCTTCTCAGTATTTTATGTACAATTTTGCTATAGTTCAAATTATAATTTCTGATAAAATGGGTGTGAGAAATACAATAAATTAGAGATCAAAAGTAAATACATAAAAAGATCTGTAATTCAATTTGCTTAAAGTGGGAAAATCAAATGGAAGTAAAATGATATATTTACTTAATTCAGAAATAGAGGTAAAGATTGAAACTATTTTATGAAAATAATTTAATTTTAATCCTCTATTATTACTACTTTTGGGGGAAAAAACAACTTCAAATATAAATATGTTGATATACAGTTACAAGAAAAGTTTCAGAATTATAATAAGACCACCCAAAATATCATTCATTTTAATAGTATACTATATTAAAAGATTCAGGCGATTGAAATAAGCTATAATTTTCTAAAATAAATCATTAAAGGAAAAAAAAAGGAGTTAGTTTCACAGCAAACAATTTTTTTTTTTAAATCTCAATTCTCATAAATATAAGACCACTTGTGTTTGTATTCAAAACCACTTCAATTTTCCATTTTTTATTTATTTATTTATTTAATTTTTTTTTCATATTTCTTTCAACCAATAAATAGTTTTTACCTTCGAAAATCGTCTGCAAAGTGAAACTTTGCATTACCAAAAACTGGAAACAATATTTTATAAAGAAAATACGAATTTAATTTGTTTGTTTCCATGACAGAATCCACAATGTTGCGTAGAAATGAATTATCTGAGATATAAATTTTAAATATTTGATATAATAAAGGTTATAGAAAAATCTGAAAAGAGAAATAAGCAATATCCTTAAGGGCTCTAAAATTGCCATTCAAAATGCGTAAAGTAAAAGAGATTTTTAAATTTAAAGAGATTTGGGAGAATGAACAAATTATCCATTCGAAGGAAAAGACAAATGTTCTCGATTGAAACTAAATAGAACTTATCAAATCGTATTTTGCATTCAAGAATCTGGATTAAACTAAGATTAAATTCATAATTACCTGAAGAGGCCACGATCTGGAATAATATCTGGAATCAAGCTGTGCTTCAAACAAAAAATTAATTCCATTTAGAAGTTACTACTGGTGTGATATACGAGCATGAAACCAAAATTCCTTCAACAGATTGCTTAGAGTTATAGTCGTGGTTTGTTTGTAATGTGTGTGAGTCGCTTTCCAGATGATAAAAAATATGAACAACAGCGAGTTTCTGGAAAGATAAACTAAACTGTTATCCCTGTTTTACCAACACTTTACACCTTTTAACTGACTGTTAGGAAAATCAAACTAAAAATATCAGAAAGATAATACACCATGCCATTTGTTAAAATCAACGAAAAATTTGTTTCGAAAAGGATGAATCAAATTTTTTAGCTGACTAATCCATAGTTCCGACTTGAATTTTGCAAAAACCTTGGGGGTGAAGTCATTTGGCTGATCCGTTTTACGCAGATAACTATCAATATTATTTTGTGTATGAAATGAAGGAAGCTATCATGGGGAAATGGAGTAAAACTTTCAAGATTTTACTCGGAAACTTCATTCAATGAAAATGCGTGTACATAACAATAGTTAGAAAAAAACAGTTGATTAGCATCTGAATAAATTTTTATAAAAACTTTTTTTATGTAGTGGTCTTATTATAACAGATATTTGACTAGAAAAATATTAAATTAATAAAATATTTTGCGTATTTAAATATCTCTGAAAAACAATGTTTTACATCATCATCATTTTCCTTTTTTAATCAGCATCATTTTTCAATCAGCTGATGTCTTTCCAAATTAAATAAAAATTTTAAAAGTGTATTTTTGAATAACAACAGTACAAAAAATTCAAAAATGTATTTTAAATGGTTATATTATAGACATACTGAAATTGTCTAATAGTTACATCAAAAAGGGGATATTTTGATGTTCGTTATTTAACTTTTGTTTAATTGTGCACATTTTGAAGCATTACAATGACAATGTGAAATCATGAGCAAAATTTATTTTTATTATTCATTATTTCACAAAAATTTATTATTTATAAGAGGGGGCATCATATTAAGTTTTCCAAAATATTTTCGACGCCATATATTTATGGTCGCTTAAGTGAAAGCTATTACTGTTGGATGGTTGAGGGATATACATTTTAAAAAAAGAATCACTAAGTTTCGTAACATTGGTTAATGTTTCGTATAAAAAAGAATAAAAAAAACAGCTATGAATTTAAATTTTTCTCTTCTAGAGTAGAAATTTTAGTTATGTGCATTGATATATACTAAAAACACAGTGATGCAAACCAGCTGAAAGTTTTTTCTATAAGAAATGTACATAAAACGAATCAATAAATACGTTTTAAGCGCAAAAGAAAAAGCAAAAATTGTTTTTTAATGTGAGTGGAACAAAAGGAACAATAAGTCTATTTTATGTAACGCTCTGTGATTTTCTCAGCTAGTTCAAATAATTAATAATGTTTGTTATGAATAAATAGTGCAAAATACGGTTCACAAATCTAAAAAAAACAACAAATACTTTTATTTTAAACAATGATTAAGTTATAACACACACAATGTGGACAGTTTCTATTTCATCTAAACTGGTATCTCGAATTTTAGAAACAGGCGTATTAAAATGTCAAGGAAATAAGACAAGTAATTATCGGAAATAATATAGTGATAAAAGAATTTATTTTACTAAATCCTTACAATTAGGTTCATTAAAAATATTAACTAGAAGGAAATTAATTTCAAGTTTATTTTATTTAGAGAATATAATTAGGGGAAAATTAAGTCATTCGAAACATTTTTATAATGGAATTAATGCAATAAAATGTTTGTATAATAATAACAAATGCTTTATTTTATATTTGTTAATTACTTGTAATACATATTCAAGGTTTTATTATCCCAAACATTTTTAGTAAAATAAATATTTAAAAATATATATGTGTGATTAATCTATTTTAAAAACTACTTGTGAAAAATCAAATTTATTCCAGTTTTGGAAAGTGACGTATATATTTTTTATTTGAAGAAATTATTGCAAGTAAACAGTATTGATAAAATACCCGCAATTATTTAATTAAAATATATATTATATTACATTCAATATATTCTATTCATTTAAATAAAACATTAATTAAAACTATAAAACCTAACAGCAAGAGTAAAATTCTTCAACTGTAATATTATCCGAAAATTAATTCCTATTTTTTTTAAAGTTATGTTAATTATATTCAACAAAAATATCAAAAATATTAATAAGAAACTGAGGTGAAGAATTTCAGTATCAAATATTCTACAAAGGAAAAAAAAAATTTAAGCTTGATTTTGGATTTTATTAATCAGTGGATGATCTTATTACAATAGTTATCATTTATTATAAATGACAAAATACGAAAAAAATTAATGTACATGCCAAATTTAATTTTAAACTTTTCTTTTGAAAAAAAAAAAAAAACCTATCAATGAATAAAAAGAAATTGAGTAAAATATTAATAAAATATAGAGTAATAATAAAAGTGAAATAAAGCAAACAGCAATTGAAGATTTATAAAAATAATAAGTTTTCGATTGCAGTTTGATTTTCGAGCAAAAATTTGCACGATTATTTATTGTTAATGATGCATGAATATAATTTTAAAAAGATGCATCAAAACAAAATTAGTCATTACTTAATTTGTATTGTTTTCTTTAATCAATTGATTTTAATTCAAGTTTTTACTAAAAATTTTGTGGATCTCAAACAAGACAAAATGTGTTTCATTAATTAAAATATTTATCAATTTAAATTTGCAATTATCTCTTAAGAGAAAGCGGTACACAGTGTAAGTACTAGTTATAAGAACATTGTGTGTGATATAACTAAAGAATTAACAACTTTTAATACAAAAAACAATATAGTATAAAAAATTAAAAGGCTTTACTTGCTAAATCTTTTATTAACTCCACTTTCTGTATACTTATTAAATTTTAAAATATTGAAACTAAATAATATATAACTACATATTAAGAACAAATTTTTCTTATAAGCATTGACACCATCAAAACGTTATACTTTTGATATAAATAATGTTATATATATATATATATATATATATATGCAAATATATATATATATATATATATATATGCAAGAACGTTAATTCGACAGACTTTCACCTTAAAATAAATTCCTAAGCCACTAAAACCATCTGCGTCTGAGATGTGAATGGAACCAAAGAACTGATAAATGGAAGGCTAGAGTGCCGAGTTATCAAGTACGATGTTGAACTTTTATTCCATTCAGCTTAGGTAAATCAAGTAATCAGAATAAGTTTCCTTTTTTTTTTTTTTTTTTTTTTTTTTTTTTTTTTTTTGTATTTTTTACTACGCTTATAAATACGAAAATTTATATATATGTAATCTCCAAATGTATGTGTAATCACGTATTTTCTTATGAATTGTATAAAAAAACAGAAACTTTTTGATGAATATTAATGTCGGCAACATATAAAAATGCGCATGTAAAGAAACAATAATTATATTATATCCTCTTGGATATGAGAGGTAAAATCAGATAGTGTTTACGTCTGATCAACGAAGAGTAAAATGCTCGATTATAATGCAAATGCAAACCATCGTTTTAACATGGACACCGCACACAAACTAAATCTCGGAAGACACTTGTTTTCTCCGTTAGAAAGGCATGAATATTTCGTTGATACTGTTATTGAGTAAGGTACCATTGCAAAATCGACTTTGTTTCATGGCAGTAGTTCGAAGTTGAGAGAACCATATGATTTCGTTCCTTCTTTGAGCCAGTACATATCACACTTCCTCTGAAACGAAGTTTATAGGTAGTTATGTACTTTTTACATCTCAATTCAATTTTTTAATGGTCAATTCTCACACAAGTAATTTGTAATTTGTGGTAAATTTTATATAACTGTATTTCCTACTGCATCTTAATATGTATTCAGGATAATCAAAAACAGCAAACTAGGTAGGTTTTGAATTTTTCTCAGTAGCTGACACCTGTGAATCTGTAAATACAATTTCAAATCTTTTAAAGCCTTCTTACCAAGTTTACAACCAAATCTTTTATCCGTATGAATTCTGAATGAGGAAAGATATTTCTCGATGAAAACACAATAAACAATGCATTTCCCCCCACTTTTTCTATAAAATTCATACTAAAATCTTTAATTATTGTTAGTTAAAACTTGTACATTGTAGAATTTGTATTTTTAAACACATCGATTGTGTACTTAATATGATTTCACTCTACATATTATTTATTCGTAATGAAATCATATTAAGTACACAATGCAAATTTTATTCAATTCGTACTAAACACTTTAATTTTTATCAATTTCAATATAATTGAAAAGAGTTTTCTTATAATTCTTGAAAAGCGAAAAAACTGTTTTCAACACTCCAACTGTCAGAGTCTGACAGAGACAGGCCCATATCAAAAATGTTCCAAACTGAATAGAAGTCTTACTTTACATTACCAATCGAACAGAATGGTTTGCCAAATCGAAGAGAAAATTTGTTGTTGTGAAGCTGAAGGGGAACCACAAAGAAGATTTTGCCCCGGGACTCAATTAGGCTAAGCCGGGCCCTACCCTAAGAATGCCGAGAATCCGATTCATTTCGCTGCCTTTCAAAATACAGAAATAAAACAGAAAATGAGAAATAAAAAAATACTTAAAATAGAACTGCATGTAGTTTTTCAATTGATTTGAATATTATTTCATACCCTGATTTTATTTAATTAAATAACTGATTTTTTTTTTACCCAGTTCTATGTTCCTTTCAACATACTATGTTTTACTTTATAGAATTTAATTTATTAATTTTGAAAGTATCTCCTTTCTACAACTTCCTATAAATATTACCGCATAATGCCAAGCAACTATCCAAGTTAGAAATCATTAATTTTGCTTTATGTATAAGTGTATTTGAAGAACTTATAATTAAACCTTCTAACTTACTGTAATAACTGAATAAAGTTATAACTTGATAATAAATATTAAAATAATTATTATGTTTAAGTACAATTTTATATCAATATTTTTTTAACTAATACCTTCTATTATATCATTATATACACTTTGTACGGAAACAGATAAAACTAACAAGAATAATTGAAAACTCTATTTTTATTTTATTCTCATCACTAAATTACCAAGTAGAAAATTAATAGGTGTATATTAATTACTACACGTAAATGTGTATTTAGAATTCTGGCAATTATACTAAAAGTACATTTTTACCGAGAATCGAATGAAATTTAATATGAGTTGAATGGCATCATAACAGATAACATAAGAAATAAACGGATTATTAATTTAGCATACAAATAAGTATTAAATGTGACTGTGGTCGTTAGTGGAAACAATTTTTAATCCGTGCAAATGGTTTATTTTATGATGTATAGCCTTTTTTTAAAATCAAGTCAAAACCACTTGTGTCTTGTGTATTAATTCACTTAGAATGTTTACTCGCTTCCATATTTATGACGGGGATTATCAGCCACTTTGCTTTTTCAGAAGCGCAGCAATAACCTGAGGCCTTGGCAACAAACGAAATAAAAGGGGGGGGGGGGAGAAGAAAGGCTCGTAATTTCAGTTTCGGCCTCCTATTAACCACAATTACTACACCGTTAATCCTGACTTAAATTTGTTGGTCGCCCAGGGCGACCGGTTTTGCCTTCCCCCCACTTTTTTTACGACCGTCCGGATAAATCGACCCATTGAAAGGGAAACGAAATGCATGGCAGCTGCTGAGGTTGTTTCAGGTTTGGAGGAGTCCCTTATCTGGGGCCTCCCGTAAACAACACCTACTCGTCATTTCGCCCTCCCCCTCCCCTCTCGACCCGTCTGCCGCATCTATAAATGTTATTTTCCTGTCCTGGAAAAAGGGCAGATCACTTGCTGCCCTTCACCTCCCCTCCAGACGCGGTTCTGTAAAGAAAAAAATAAATAAATTTAACAGTAAATAAGAAAGCATTTTAGAAATTTTTGTTTTTGGTTCATGGCAGTACACATCTTCTTTTGCCAACACTTGCAACTTTATTTTTATTTTATTTGGGTTCAAAACAAAAAAGCAACGCTTCTAGAAGTTTTTATAATTTTGTCAGGTGGAAGAAAAAAAGTACAAGCAAAGCAACTGGTGCGCGATATTAAAAAAAAGCAAAACAACTTGCAATTTCTTTTTTGTTAATTTTGAAGTTTTTTTGACAATTAATTCCGATGTGCTAACAAAATAGCTGCATGGCTTGGCAATTATTACAATTAATTAGCCTTTGCTTCATATCCAATTAATTTAAGTATTATCACAGGCAAAACTATTTCAGTTTTATCGATAGTATCCCAATGAATGCCAGATGACGATAATGATAAAATTTAATATTTTGATTTTCCCTCACCTTGCAGACTTCATTTTTTAAGGCAGACAAACATTTAGCGTGTATTTAGATAATGAAAGATTGTTAAAGAATGGGCTCCATTTTCGGTGATCTAAGAAAAACTTTTCACGCTGTGAATGTTTATCTAAACGCAAAAATATTCATCATTAGTGATTGATAATTGAAGAAATGGTATGGTATGGAAAATCAATTCTGATTTATACTTTACTTTTTAACAAGGTAATGTAGTTTGTAAGGTAATGTAGGTAATGTTTGACAAGGTAATGTAGTTTTGTTATTAATTAAGTTCGTTTGAAATAGCTTATTTCCCATACATTTGTTAGTACCTTCAACAGGAAAAAATTAGATAAAAACTGTACATAGCTAATAAATCGAAATGTTATTGGAATGGAAGATATAGGTATGAATTCGCAAAGAATGCTCAGTAGCTTTCAACAAGAGTCGTGGTGACTGCTAGTTTAAGTCTTATATTAAATACCGTAGTCTATTGGTATTATACATAATGTGCTTGTAACATACTCATCTACTGAAATACTAATGTACATAATAATGGCCAGATAATTACTACCATTATTTCTAGGCATTAATTTCAAGCACATATTCCCCACACATTTCTTCCAAGTGGAAGATTTTTTTTTTTTAATTGTACAATAATTTTTTTACGTCAGCATTTCTTTATCATCATATTTACCTTTTAGTTTAACTTCTATAGTTTGTGAATTTTTTATACAAATTAACTCTTAAGTTCAATTGTTAATATCATTTGTATATTTACATCTCATCCAGTACGATGTGCTGGTTATGAAAGATAAAAAGGCAACTACTGGTAAACAGAAATTACGATACTTTTTGAGACAGAAGCACTTGTTGTGGCTACAATCAACAGATGCTAGTGGAAAAAAGTTTTTAAAGGTGTGTTGAGAATTCCGGTCATTGCTAATGACTGTTAATATTGGTTAAAGGAACATTTATAAGCAAATTGCTGCTCAGCCATGGGACTAAAGAAAGCATCCTGTGTTTAGTTGAGTAGTTGGACTGTGGTACTCATAAGAAGTAATTCAGTCTCATAAGAAGTTGAATTACTTCTTATGTAGTATATTCTTCGATATTTTTAAAAAGCGTACTCAGTCGTCCTCTTCAATAATCGAGTCAAATGAATACTTAGTTTTCAATATTTATGACCAGCATGATCCCCAAGCTTTGCCTTAATCAAGAATTTAAGAGACTAGCTGAGACGCTAAATCTGACATCTTATGTATTTAGCCTTTATAAAGGCCAGTTTTTATCATCAGAGATGAGAAATAATATATCCCACACACAGGTTATTAAGAAACACAATATAATCTTTATTACAGCAAGAACCGCATCTCGTGTTTCCATTAGAAGCAACGTTAGAAAACTTGATACGCCTAATTTTATATAAACTTGTACCACAAATTGTTTTTTTCTTTCTTTTCCAGAACGTTTCATTATTGATTCTAAAAACAATTTGAGGCATAATTTTTTTAAGAATTATTTATTCAAACACTTTATTTCCGAAAAATAAATGTTTCCTGAGTCAGAATGGGTAAAAATGGAAGTTCATGAAATTGATGCACGTCAAACGTTCGTACGCCATAAAACTATGATGATAATAAGCATGGATTTTTGCACCTATATAAATAACTGACGAACAGTATATTGGAATACACAGTTAAAATCTTAATGCAACGGTCATTTTTTTTTTTTTTTTTTTTTTTGCACAGAGAGCTAGTTAGACCGGGACCTACGGCTTAAAGTGGATTCCGAACCACTACAAACATTCATGCCCAAGGTGAAATTCGAACCCGCGAACTGTTGAACCGAAGGCAAGAGCACAAACCATTCGGCTGCCAGCTCGGCTTAAGATGGATTGAAAGCCACTACAAATATCTAAACCCAAGGTGGGATTCTAACTCGTGAAATATTTAACCGAAAGCAAGAACCTTAACCATTATTCGGCTATCAAGTCATCAAAAATACAGTGTTAATAAAGGTGAATATTTTCATCTATTGTAAAGGTATACTACAAATTTAAATTCTTAATTAAATATTGTTCAAAATATTTTGTAAAAATGAAACTAACTTTTATATATATATATATATAATGCTTTTCATGCAAGATATAGTCTATGCACAGATACTCCAGCATAGCTATGCAATCTATTCAAACATGGAACATATTTTCAGCATATTTAAATGGATTCTGCATTTTCAATCAATCTAACGGTACTCACGAATATTCTCTAATCTAAATGAGCTTATTGTGCTTTGCAATTGCATCGCAAAAATCTGAAAGTATACAGCAGCTGCCTTAAAAAACTCTAGTATTCAACCCAAATTTCAGGTTTAAAAAAATACATATAAAAGTTTAAGAACAAAGCTAAATTTCTTAGTTGGAAATTGGAGTAAAAATTAATAATTTTTTTCCTTGATTTATTAAAAACTTTCCTTTTTTCATACCTCATATCTTTTAGTACCTTGCGCTTCTAAATATTAAGCTCTCTAAAACTTATTCAGATCTTCATCTATATGAATACATATTTTCCTAAAATTTTATTTTTTTTCATCTTTTTCTCATCATTAACCATTGGGTAAACCCCTATTTACCCCTCATATAATGACCCATGAGTAGCTGGATCAGAGCTTCAGCCTGCTGTTATTACCAAAGCATCTTCTGGAGTTTTTTCCTAAGTGAAGGTCTCTTCAACATCTGAGCTGATTTATGATTCTTTTACCTGCCTCCAGCGAACTGGTTTAAAGTCAAGCCTGCGTGCAGGGTGCTGATATGCTATTCCACAACAACAGCTTTCAGTTTTTGCGATTGCTCAGCCCTAGAATTATTCACCATTTATTATTAACCAATCAAGATGTTACATTTTTGAAAAAAAAAAAAGCATTTTTTTTCCAAAAACAAATATTTTAAAAACAAAATGATTTGGAGGAAAGAAAAAAAAAACTTTCTGAAATTTCAATTTAGACAGTTTTTATCAATCTTTCTATTTTTAGTATCAGCAAGATTAACTTCATTCCTAATTTCCTGAAGTTTTCTTCCTAATAAATTTTGTTCATACCTTTTAATGAACCATTTTCATACAATCTCTTCGTGAGAAATAAATTGCAAAGTTTCCATTAAGCTATGAGCATTTGTAAATATGAAGAATAGTATCAAAAAACTTTTGTGTATTGAATTACAGAGGGAATATTCAGAAAAATTGTAGGGAAATCCAGTAGGCAATTCCAAACATCAGCATTTGAAAAGGAATCATATCCTCCAATTTCTCAAATTTTATCTATTTTATAATTACACATTACCATTTATGATTTGTATGTTCATATCGGTACACTTTTGAGTATTTATCTAGCACAAGAGTTATAAAATAGGATATTGATTGTTGTACAATGTGTCCTGACACGATTTGACAATAGTGCCTGGTGATATAAGGATATGTGGAAGATGTTATACAACACTCACACAACAAGATACATATTTTAATAAGTTGTTGCACAATCATGCTTTTCCGTTTCTAGCCCTGAACTGGGCTCTATCAGTTAGATAGAAACAGGCGGGTGGAATCTCCATGCTTTTGAAGCAGGGACCAAGAAAAAGACACCAATACTTGGTTTGCCATTAGGTATCATTTCACTTAGATGACATAACGGTCACGGTCTATTTAATGTGCCTCAGCTGCCTTTAATGAACACGATGGATCCTCGGTTCAATCGGGATTCAAATTCACTACCTTCTGATGCCCTAACTAACCGGGTCTCCGCGGCCTATATAAGCCCCTTTAATATGAAAGCATTTCATTGAATCTGAAACCTACAACTTTATGATTACGCAAATTACGCCTTGTCCAACACAGACTGCTTGTACTATACAACATATGATAGGTAATATACATATATAAATATTCAAATACGATACTTAAAGAGGTATTTAAATGAGGTTCTTGAAAAAAATTAAAGATTTAAACGTCATGTTCTCATCTAGTAGATTAGAAATGTTTGGTAAAAACTTTCAACTGTATGAAACAATAGAAAAATAGTTGTTAAAGAATCTTAAACTTTTTACATAATTGCGCATGTATGATTCATCATATATTATTTATTTATTTTAATCAAAATATCTCGCATTTAAATGTTTTAAAGTCTTAAAAAATTTGGTCAACATTTCATTTATATGCCAAAAGCTATCGTCATATATTCAGACCTGGCTTCGAAATAGAAAAATTAATGAAGCAATCTAGATTTGACAAAAAAGATTTAAAACAGTCGTTTTTAAATTTTTTTTTTTTTTTTTTTTGTGAGCACACGTAAGTCACCCTAACCTCTATATCATTCAAATTGCCTAAGCAAATAAAATAAATTGATAAGTTGCTACGCATGGCCGAATTTCTTTCTTGTAGACAAAACATCGCCTCTGTTGGTAACGCTGACAAGCCACAATATAAGGCACCAGCTTAAGAATTTATGTGCAATTTCGTTTTCATTATAACACTTAACCTACTCAGTTAAACAAAGCTTATTTATTTATTCTCATCCAGCATCAAACTTAAATTGAAGATAGTGATTTGATTCCTTGTTTTTCTGGACATTGTGCGTTTTGAGCAATGCTAAACTGAAAAGCGTAATTATTTCCGGTGGTAACTGATTTATTTAGGTTAACCGATATGAATTATTTGTTGGAAAACAATTATTTGTTGTGCAACTTAAACTACAACTTGTATTTCTTTACGAGTTATTTTATTTTTAATGGATTGTATATTTGGAAATATTTTATTAATTCAAATATATGTAAATAATTTCAAAAGTGCACGCGCAACAAACAGGAAATTCAAAACTTTTGCAAACCTTGTACTTCGAAACATAATAGTTATTAACAAATTTTTCACCAAGGTCGTATTTTAGATAATATATTTTCACGGTATAGTTGATGAAAATTCAAAATTTACTGTGAATCTCGTGACTTTAAGAATGATATTAAAATGATGTCAAATTTCTGAATTTTGTATTAGAATTTTTTCATAGTGGATAAAATTAAAACACAAATCACATAAAGGTATACTGATTTTGTTTTAAATTCTAACTGTTATCCTATTAAAATCAGACATTTGATGAATACGAACAATTATTATTAACCTAACCTTGTATCTCAAAATATTTACAATATTTTTCTATTTGTGAATGAGGTTTTGAAATGTTTTCGAAGTCAGAACAATTGTATGTTATTGAATATTTTGAGTAATAAAACTTTTAAATATATTTAATATGTATTTTTATCGCTCCTCATTAGAAAGGAATTCATGGCGAAAATAGGGTGGTAACAAACAGCTTTATTGCACCGGTACTTCTAAGCAACTGTCAAGGCTCGAGTGATATTAAAATTGGTTCAGTATAAGATTAGTCAAATCTTCAAAGAAATTTCAAAATAATTAGTTCATACAAAGTTTATTTTGGTCCAAAGATTATTTAGACTGCTGAAACAAAATCCATAAAAATGTAAGAACTATGTTAGATTTAGTGTGCAATATTCCTGAAACTTAAATTTAGAAAAGCAATTAAATTTAAAATGATTGCTAGGCACACCAGTTTTTCATAAAGGCCTGCAACTTATTATGGTAACCTTGGATATTCAGAATATTGCAAAGTTAAAAATAAATCATGAAATCTCTCCAAACACAGAAATTTAGAGCTTATGCATATTGTGCAAAAAATTTTGCAAACAAATAAAAATTCAAAATAAAGAAATTATTTGAAATTTTATTGAACATAGTAACGCTAAAATATATTATTATATCTTTTTAATATAATAAATTGGGATTTAATTTTAATATTTTTTACATGTATTATAGAGCTTTTATAATTTACTTAAAATATATTATTCTAAATAATAAAAAAATTACTCGAAAGTTTCTAGAAGTCTACGAATATTTCTCCATTTGTGCTGTTTTGCTTAAAAACAATTCATTCCGAGTACTTCCAAATTCGATGGTTCAATAGCGTGAAGATTTGTTATAAAATTTCAGACAGACCAGAATTAGAAGGCTAAGATTAGAATGTGTTTTGAGCCCCCACTTCAACAATTATCTTATCTTCTTGGCTTGAATTCATCCAGAGAAATGCTTTCCATTTAATTATTGCGCAGGAAAGATGTCACAACAGATGTTTTTCAAGAGAAAGACGAATTTTAAGCACTCCTTTTTATGATACGTGCAGTTGAAAACAATCTTCATGAGTAAAAATAGTTCGTTAAATCAAGATTTCGTCGAAAAGAAAAATGATTTAAAAAAAAAATAAATAAAATAACATTAAGAAAATATTTACAGTATAAAATATTTTCAATAATTTCATTTTCCGAATTCACTGCATGCATACATTAATTATATAAAGTAAAACTTCCCCGTTATAAATTTTTATTAATTTATATATATTAAATTTTATAAATTGGTGGACTTTACTTTCTTTCTTAAAACACAATAGTTTATGAAAGCATTTCATTGTACCATAAAAAATTTACGATGTAATGATGTTTGGAGTTAGATTAAATGATACCCAAGAATCTTCATTCTTCATCGGATCTACATATTAATTTGTTTGTTTTGATTCAATTTTGGATCACTACGATCAATTTTGGAACACAAAGATCAATTCGACCGCGACCTACAGTTTAAACTGCCTTCTAACTCGCTAAAAACAACCATAACCAAAGAGAAAATTGAGCTAAGAATTGCTGTATGGAATGGTCTTTGAAGATTCCTTTTTATGAAATTGATTACTTCATCTGACACTCCAGAAAATATCAATTTCTTAATACAAAATTTAAATATTCTGAAAAGAGAAGTGTTTATTTTTATTTGTTCCGCTTATATTTAGTTGTTACAATGCATATATTGACTTTTAGCAAGAGAGATCAATACTAAAGTAGATAAAAATTGATTTTTTTCTCTAAAAGTTAATAAATGAGAGTTAAAAAGTTACCTTAAAAACTACAACAAATTGCTCAAGGATTAATCAATAGTGCATAAAATTGCAAATGTTCGCCAACGAGTTCATAATAACGAAATATCAATTGTATTTCGTAATTTGTCAAGCTAATTCACCGTTGTGTTTTTCTAAAACCTGGCTCAAATCCACCAGTTGGAAATGTTCCGTTTCAGTTAAAAAAGTGCCAAAGTTCGTGGAGAAAAGAGTTCAGAAAACACACGTGCACAGCGTCCTTGGCAGAGTTCTGTGGCTTTTCTGTAGGAAATGCCACGCCTGTGACGTCCAACCCGCATAAGTTGGAGGCTTTTTCTATTCCGGCTTTTTTTCTCTCTCCTTGTCCACGAAAACTTTTTACTTGGCTGTATATCCATACACTCTCAATTTCCAACCACTCTCCGAAATAATAACAAAAAATCGGAGACACCCGTCTTTGTTCATTTTACGAAAGATTAATATCATCATAATGTGTCTGGATATTTTCCATCTGAGATACCAGTAAGAGTGGGACATAAAAAATTAAAGTGCGGCAAAAAAAAGATAACACCATTATTTTAAAATCATTAATTCGGTACTAGTTTTACGTTATAACTATATCAATAGCTAAAGATGGCTGGATGATGTCTTGAACGGCCTTAAAACTTTAAGTCTCCAACTGGAGAATTAAAGCCAGGGGCAGAGATATCTGGTGGAGTGTTGTGCAGCAGACTAAGAAGGCCCACCCTGGGCCTTCTTAGTGCCAATAAAGAAGATAACACTGAGGAATACTGAATATGTAAATTTTTTGATTATCTTCTGCATAAATCAAAGCAAGAAATAACACAAGTAGTTTCGATGGAAAAGCAGAATCCATAATTAAATCTATGCCAAAAAAATCAAATAAGTTTGCAGTCACATAAGAATAGTGCTTAAATATTTCTTCGGGTATGTGGAACTGTTTTTAAGAATATAAAAAGGTGAGTTAAGCGTATCAGTATTAATAAGGCCTATTAGTGTAACGAGAAACAAGTACAGTGTAAATCATCAATGATTATAAATTAGACAGAATTTCATCAAGTAGTTCGATAAAATCTCGATTGCAGTTGAGATTTTATCAGAGCTGATATTTCACTAAGGTGAAATGCACTTCATCAAGGGTTGAGATTAAGCAAAATAAATGAAGTTCATTCCATCACTCTTCAACAAGAGATAGATAACACAATACATCTTATTGATAGTAATTTGGTAAAATCCTGATTGTGATTGAGGGAATAGGTTTGATTTGTTTGTCATTCATTTTTTGCAAACGAAGATCTATTCGAACAGTACTTGTAATTAAAAGAGATTTTAAACAACTCCAAATATCCATGCTCGAGATTGAATTTGAAAAATGTTTAATCGAAAAGAACAGAACTTTAAGCATTCATTTGCTAGCTTCATCCGTAACCTAGAAATAAAGCAAATCGGAAAGTTCAATCTCATCTTTATTGAATCGCGGTATAATGCTAACTTTTCCTGTATCAGGTAAGGTTGTCTGGGTTTGCAATAGAATGTTCTCTGAATTTCTTTTCATAGGATATCAGAAAAAGTTTATCACTGAAAAAAAAAAGCCCTTTAGAAAAACTAAACATTGGATTAACCCTAACCGAAAAAATTCATGGAATTACAAGCCATCATGCATGACATTTAGATGATGACTAAGTCTAAAATTATTTGAATACCTATTAAATAGGCTGAGCTCGAGAAAATAGTTTATCTTATTATTAAACAACTCAAAATAAATTACATTTTTTAGAGTTTGTACACATGCCAGTGGGATACATTATACTTTAAACTCAAACATTATAATTAAATAAAATTTAACATGGTAGATGACTAATGAAGCCTTAACATTAATTTCTCAAAAATTGGATATTAAATACTAAAAGCGAATGAAATAAAACTATTTTACCCATTTGAAGGAAACTGTTATATTGTTGCGCTATCTAATATATATCACTAAACTATAAATTTACTTTGTAGGATAGAAAACAATAATATGTGTAATGCTGAATCAAAGTTCAATCCCAATAAATTTATCTGGAATAGATAATCAAAGGAACAACTTTTGTTTTAAAAGCGAGTGCCTTATACCTTTATGATGTATTTCGAATGTGTCTCAACATATTTTTATAGAATTCAAGTCAGTATATATAAAACCTGATAGGTTATTTTATTTAAGGCACTGTTTCACTTTTCAAGAATTATTAAATAATTTTCAGCTTGTTTTGGTGCATTGGTAATCAGAAAAAGGGATCAAGATCTACAGCAGTTAGAAATAGACAAGGAAATCCATCAAAGTTTTTATCATGATAGTGTTTAAGATTTCATCACTGTATATAACTGTGGTCAAAGAATCATCAACAAAAGTCAAGTTACTTAATAACCCTCAATCGTCACAAATGCGTCTCCAATTGTGACACTGTGGTATTTATACGCTTGATGCCGAGTTTCTGAGTCACACAGTTTTTTTTATCTAGGAAAAAGCACTGTTCAGAATAAAGTGGGACAATTCAGGGAAGGAAATATTGTTATACATTTATATAGCCCAATATAAAAATTATTCGGAGGCAATTATAATTATATTTTCATCTGAATCGTCATCAATGGCTTACAAATTAGTACACGTTTGGCATGTAACCATGTTCCTAAAGCTATTATCAATCAATATCTTAAAATATCACTCTAGTTTAAAATCGAAACAAACTGTTTAGTTGAAACTATATGACACACATCTTGAGATAGCAAACCAAGCAAGTTGATGTGACTTTAGGACTAACATTGATGTTATTTCAGTGACAATGCGTCTTCGTGACAGCAATGGCGCGATGTTTGAGTTGATGAAAATCATCACACAAATATCTTAATTGATTCATTATGGAAGATTTGAAGAGAGAATGAAAACCGCGAAGCCAAAAAAACATACACCTGCAACAGAGAAAGTAAAATACAAAAACCTTAAAATCAGTTTTTATATATTCCCACTTCATGAGTAAAGCATTAATTTCATTGATATAGTAATTTGTACAAATAATTGACAAAAAAAAATGAGCTGGTGATTTTAGACTTCCTGCTAGTAATTTTCTGAGATGTAGTGAACCAATCATCTTTTAAGTGGCAATATTTTACTTGATTAGTCTGAAATTTCATCAAAATTTCTCTGAATCCATAATAAACATTACCAATATCATAATTAACATATAAGTTTTCTGGTTGTTCCAGTTTTATTAAAAATAATCAATAGTTATAAATTTCTGCAATGTTTTCTTTAAACGAAATAAATCAATTCGAATAATTCAGAAAGAAATTTATATCTACTTTGAAATTGCAAGGCAAATTGTCTTTCATACTTTTTCTTTTAAATTCATTTTTTGTTTTTCGTCAAACTGGTATATTCTCAGTCAAGTTGGAATTTTTAAATTTTTTTTATTTTGCAAACATTTAGCGATAAATGAATATTCTTCCTTAAAATTTTTACTAATGTATAAAGCTTCTTTACAATTTAAAATTATAAGATTAACCCCCATTAATGTCAATTTGTTGCGTTTAAAAAAACTGTAATGATTCTACTGTGGATATTGGAATTATACAGTGGGAAATCACGGGAATTACATACAACAAATCTAACCACAACTCAATGTATCTCTGTCATAAAAAGATAGATACTATCAGCACACACAAAAGGAATAAAGAAATGTTATTATATATTTATAATTATTCAGATTTCGTGATTAGTCCATTTCTGTATCCTGCATACTTTTAAAGAGCCAGGTGCAGGAAATACTAACTCCAAGGTTATAAAACAGCGTAAAAAAGCAGCCTAGCGACCTCTACATCTCCAAATGCAAGTCCTATCACGGCGTGATAAACTTTCAATTATATTATATCCAATCAAAAAAAATTGATTTAAGATTATTTATGAACTGTAAATTATGATTTTTATTTCTGATGTATTAACTCTATCTCCTCGTTTAAAGATTTTTTTCCATCAACATCTGAAAATGTTCCTTGTTAAAGTCAACTAGTTAAAAGAAGATGGTATCAAAATCATAAAAAATGATTTAATTTTTCAAAAAATTCCATTTTTAAATAATTTTTATAAAATGTAAGCTTTAGTTAATAGATCGGCTAAAAACAAGTCGAATGAAAAGTTAATCGCTTGAAAATTCCCTTTAGAAATGAAGTTATTGCGTGCTAAAAATTGGGTCACTTTTTATCCACATTCCATTGCATATTTTATTGGTGGAGTATTGGGAAAAGCGTAAACACATATGCCTCCATAGGCAAAAATAATAATTTCAGAAATTGGGGGGGGGGGGAGAAGTAAATATCGTTAACTTGAAGATGCACTTTGAAAATGCTGAAAGGAAAAGAGGATTCGATGGCGAGTAAGTTTTCTCTATACTCCCAGAAGAAAAGAATGATGCAGATGATGATTCTAGATGAGAATTTTGCAATGAGAAAAAAAGAAAAACGCCTCCTTTGTTGGAGTGAGGTTTCAGAAGATTATTTCCTTATTTAAATGAATTACATTGCGGCATAAGCAACTTTAAAGGGAGTTCGATTCAGCTTTGATTACGGTTTGAATAAATAACAAATGTTGTAACGAAAATTTCGAAATGAAACTTAAATTTTCATTTTAAGTTAAGCAGTGACGAACATCTTGATAGAAGTTTGATTTCCATTCCGTGCAGTCTTTCTCAGTTATTTTTATCGCGAAACAATCCCGCGCATCTTTTTAAAGAAAATGTGTGGCAAAAAATATTTGAATCGGAGATTCTTTATTTATTCGAGTCTAATTTATATGATGTGGAGCACACATACATACGCAATTTAAATGTATCTAAAAAAAGTACAAAATAAGTTGACCATCAAATTTAGATAATTTTTATTGAAAAAACAGTTGAGTAGCCATTTTAATGCTTAACGTTTACCTTTGAATTCAACAACTCGTTGGAGCAATTCCTACCTTGGGTGTGAAAGTTTTCAGCAGTTCAAATTCTAATTTAAAGTACACTTTAAATCGATCGCGTGACACAATCGATTTAGCTTTCGTGTCCAAGTAATAGCAGTAGAGCGACATATTATCAGTAATATGACAAAAATATTTTTGGAGCTTTATGTTCGTAGGTTCATAGTTCGCATTAAGATTGAGTTTTTTCACAAAACTCGTCAAAATTTTAGAACAGTATATGGAAAAAAAGAGAGCGACAGAATTCACTTGGTCTTCATTTTATTCTTTCATAATATATTTCAGTCTTAGACGAAAAATATTGAAAGATTTTGTATATTACTTGAATAGTTCTTAATGTACTGGTATTATAGCAGAAAAACTGAGATGTTAAAAACGGTTTGGGGAATTTTGTAGAAAAACTAGACAGCAATTACAGAAACAAATTTTGTTTTGGATTCACAATAGCATTCAAATATTTAGTGGATTTCGGTTTTACGTTATTATTTTTAAAATTAAATTTATCAATTGAATTAAGACAAAGTTGCATTAACTCTAAATGATATACTATTTCAGTTAATGAATTGGATATCTATAAAGCTACTTTCTTTTAGAAAGTTTAAATACTTAAACTAAAATTCTGAAAATTCAAGGTATGAAAGCATAAATTTGAGCTTTCCACTTCAATTTTTGTCCTGTTTCGCGCAATCAATCTCTACTTTGAAAAATTACCTAACAAGTGAGTAATCTGAAAGCGATGAATTGAATGGTAAATTTATTCCAACAAATGCTGGCACAATATATTAGAATGACATCCCATTTTGTGTTTATCTATACGTAGGCAATGATATCATTGAGTTATCTATTAATCATATCTTACCAAATCCATATGTGCTGTCACTTATTCATAGATATGTTATGTTCTTTGAACAATTCTAGGTTTAAGTACGTTGTTTACAAGACGTATATTTTGCCAAGGAAATTAATGTTACGATTACACCATACATTTTACGCTTTATAATTTCTAACTATAGTATCCATACTTATAATAAACATGATTTAATTTTATTTTTTCACCACTTTTATCATGAAAAAATTCTATTAAAATCACAAATATGAGAAAAAGGATAAGCATACGTCAAAATTTTCTAGCACCAAATAATTAAGCTATAGCATATTTTTTTCGGTGTTTGTCTTTAATTTTTTTGGTAATTGTAATATTAAAAAAAAATCGTATTATTATATTTCGTTTTGCCAAAAAATGGTGATATACGATAATAAAAAATGTAATTGCTCATGTAATTAGGATTAGTGATTGCAATATGGTACCACACATGAAATGCAACTGTGTTTCGGTATTATTTAAATGTTGTACAGAACCAGTATTAATACCGATATTAAGAATTTTTTTTCTCTTTGCCATGTTTATAAATTTTATGTAAACGTGTATCAAATATAAGCGCTTCTACTGTATACAAATAAATAACAAAAAGCAAAATATGTAGTTATTATAATATTAATAAAATCAGTTAAATAATAATGACATTAGAAATACAAAATAACCATTACAGTATCGCAATAGAATGTTTAAACTATATTAGTATTCCAGACTGCAATGTTACTTATTAAAAGGCACATTTTCCAACAAAATAAACATTTTAAAGTTAAATGGTTATTTTATATAATTCTATTCAACATTTTAATTATCTTAGTAGCGTTTTTATCATAATTAAAATGTAAAAATCTAGCAGGGGCCACGCTTTAAAAAAAGCAATTTAAAATTAGGCACATAAAGGCGTTTTTTACCCCTTACATCTAATTTTGAACTTATATTATTTGAATGCATATTATAAAAATAAAAACATTTTCGTTGCTTGTAAAATGCTTTTTTTATCATAAATAATTATTTAATGTTAACAATTTTTATGCTTTTTATTCTTTAGTAAAAATATATTTGCTATTGTTAATATTAATTTAAAATTTATATAAAAAATGTTTGTTACTACAAACATTTTTATTCAATATATACAACAAAAACAAGATTAATTTGAAGGCATAAAAAATAGAATTATTTATTATTAGGAATTGAGGGAAAAAAAACTTCAACTGCAGCCAAACTTTACTACAGACAACCTTTCACATTATAATTTCAAAGAACAGTTTATATAAGTTCAATTAAACCAATAAATATAAAAAAGTATCAATTCTTTATAGCTAATATTGAAAATATTAGGTATTTTACCTTACCAAATACTGCAAACATCGTAAAATTGCAAAATATGGAAAACCAATATTCAAAGTAGCAATCTAATTAGCATGTAACCACTTCAAAAAAAAAATAAAAAATTTAAAAGTTCACATTATCAAACAATGAAATGGAAACCATGATAAGTCAGTTGGAAAGGTCTTCGCCCACGAACAAAAGTCATTGATTTCGATAACGATCCAACCGGATTTTCAGTGTGAAGATTCAATGTATATAAGTAGAGGCACAATATAACTCCATCGGTATATGATACCATGCAGTGGATAATACAACATATGAAAGTTGCTGCAAAATTCATTTTGAATAATCATCGCTTGTCTTCATGGGGTGCTTTCACAGATTAAACTCATGACTCCAGTGAGGAAGATAGAATACTCCCAATCAGAATTTTATAATCTCCACACATCAGCAGTTATTCAACAGTAATTTGTATCAAATCTGAGACCTACAAACTATAAGCAGCGAGATTTCTCCGTGCATATAACGAGCCCTTTGGGGGTAAAATGTAGAGTGAATGCAAGACGGTACACAAAATGATGTAGTAATGTGTCTAAAACTATATCCACTGTGAAGTTCTCTTGTGCGAGGCAAATATAAGTATATCAATCCAAAATAAACACATACACACACATCTCACTTTTAAAATTATTTTAACACTCGCATTTCTAGCAATAAATTAATTATCCACAACATGTGCTATGAGGATTGGAACAGACGCATAGTTTCTATCGGAAGAATTTTTCATTAATATTTAGAATACTTACAAGTTACAGGGGAGAAGACCCCCAAAAAACCAATGCTGGCAAATACGAGCGTGCAGAAACACATCCAACTCCTGTTCAACAGAAGGTCGAATCCAGAAGCACATAAGCCCCAAAGAGAAATTTCACCATTAAGCCACTAATGTTATGAAATAAACCTTACACACATAAGAGCGCTGCATTTACATGCTTCTTTTCCTCATTATATTACATAAAACTCACGATCATTAACAAAATAAAAAATTTAAATTCTTTAAAGACCTGGACATATTATGCTTATTGGAACTAAACATTCTTTTATCATTTAACGTTATTATATGGTATTTGCTATGTGTGTTTGGAATCTATTCTATTTTATATAATTGTCTTCAGTTTAAAAATTTCATAACGCTTTCATATAGCACACCAAACTTTGATGTAGATACTTAACTATTCTTTTCGTCAAATGTTCTTTTTTTTCCTGTTTAAAAACTTAAATTTTTATAATGCAATTTTAAATTCCTTAGATTTATTTTTTTCCCACAAAATTGAATAACACAAGAGCTTTTTATATTTCATTTTTAAATCAATAGAAATATAAGATCGTTTATTCTTCATCATTTAAAATATAATGCGATACTTATATTTATTAATATTTTATTTCACAAATTTATAATTACAATTTAATAATTAATCTTAAGCCTTTGAGTTACCAAAATGAATTCTAATATATTCGGTTAAAAGAATTAAAGTAGAATTTAAATATTTACCTTTTTTTTTTCGTTCTATTCTCTCTCTTCTGCATAAAAATTATATAATATATTTATTATATAATGTCTTATAAAGGAAGAAATTTATCATAATTTATGAAAATCGAAAGAGGCGAAAAAAATTCTGAAAACGTTGAATGCATTATTCTCAGCAACTATAGGATCTTTATTAACTTATTTTAAAATTAAGCAGGAATTAAATAACAAAAAGCGATGAGTTATCACTTCATGCTTCTTATCCACTTGTTCCAAATTTAGTTGACACCTTCGGTAAATAAAATTTAAGCAACTAAAAATATCTACGGATAAAAATCTAGAAATTATGTACCATCAACGCATTTATTTTTAACATCTTGATTCAGCATTAAATTGTTGCAATGAAATATTCAAACTTCAGAATAACATTCAAAATAAAATTTGAAGTAAATGATGCACCCCAAAATATATATGTACCATAATAACCATTCACAAAAATAAAATTTATGAAACAGGAATATTTAATATGCTTAGAAATAACTAATTATACCAAAATAATATCTAAGCATTCTATTGGCTGAATATTTAAAAAATATGTTTTATAATTTTCAATATTTTTAAATAACATAATACCTCTAGAAAATATCAAATACTTTATCACTGTTAGATAAAAAACGCATTAGTTAATGTCAAAATAATTGTATACTTTTCCAAGGATATTTATTTAAAATATGAAAAATGACAATTAATAAAAAAAATCTATTATTCATCGGCATTATCTAACTACACAAAAGAACTTTTATTTAATAAAAATTTCTCAAACAGAAAGTTGCACTCATTTCAAAGAAAAAAAAAATAATATGAAAATGAAAAATGTTAACTTTTATTATCATATACTTTAAATTATACTTGTGAAAGTAGAATTAAAAAAGATTTAGAACAAATAGTAAACAGGTCTTTCAATAGATGGCGCTACATGTAAGGTTCTAAGCAATAACTAATCATTCTACCCACGTGTTCTTTAAATGTCACAACAAGACAACTTTCAGCATAAACATGTATAAAAATAGTAAGCTTATCTTTTTTATAGAGTACATTTTCATTGTTTTAAATTGGTTTTATGAACTTTAATATGATGAATTTTAAAGTGTACCATTACAAAATAAAAAATTTTCAGTAATGAGATTTGAAAATGAATTCATATTTTAATATTTCATATTTAATACTAAGTAATGAACAATGTTTTCATATTTTCATTTAAAAATATAGAATAATCAACAATACTTTTTACAGTAAACTATCCTTATCCTCTGAGAAAAATATATATTAAATAAAAACAGTTAATAAAATTTTTTAAAATTAATAACTATAATTTTTAATTGTTCTTTGAATCATAAAATTACTTAACACAGATTATTTGATAAAATTGTGCAGATGCAAAATATATGTTCAGTTTAAAATAAAGACATTATTCTTTTGAACTTACTTTTTATGTAATTTACAATAACACACACAAATTGAAAAGACACATTAATAAACAACTGATTTATTTTTACCATATATATATATACATTGGCGAAAATGTAAACAAAGCATAAAAAAACAATTATGTTGCCACAAATGTATAAAATTTCTGTTAAGCATGTTCATTTATACTAGATACACATTTTTAAAATTTTACTTTTTCAAAATCACATTTATCAATATCATTGAAAAACAAAGTTCAAATTAATTCTAGAACATTCTTATATATTCAAAGTTAAACAAATTTCACAATATATTTTGATAAATTAATTTATGTAACACTAAAGATATTGTCAATTGGTTCTTGATTAGCACAATTTTTTAAAGTAACAATTTTAAGATACCAAAATAAACACATCAAATAGTGAAGCAATTATTATTATAGAAAATAAAGCAATAACCATTAAAAAGCTATTCTACCATTGCTATGATTTGTTCTACAATCTGGTTTTGAGCATAAATAGACTTTGAGGTAAGAAAAATCAGACTGATATGTGCTATTTGCACCTTTTTTTAAAAAATGAAGTATAAAACTTTTTTCATGGCCCCTGGAAAAGTGTGCAGCACCACTGAAGTTGGTGCAACTTCTTAGTGAAAAAATATACATTCTTAAAGATATTTTTGGCCATAATTTTTATTTTATTTTCCAATGAGCCTCTTTATAAAGAGAGGTCACAGAAACTGTACAATGAGGTATTAAAATCTATACAAAACAGCTAACTAAGAATATATAACTTATGACCTTATGTATATTTATACAAATGAGCAGTGTGGATGATTATGAAAACACATTCATTCATTCACAAACAATTATAAATATTATTTTTGTACTAATAGTTACTATGGCATAGCTTTAATTTGTGCTACAGTTTGAATACTATTGCATTTAGTGCAATAATCTGGATTATTATTGTTTAAGTTATGCAAACAATTGGAACTTAAAAGAAATTGTTTTGATTGATAATCTCCAATTTTTACAAATAACTGCTCATAATTTTTTTCCTACTCTAAAATTAACAACAGAGATAAAATCGTATAAGATTAAACAATTTTTCAATAGTGTCAAAACAACTATTGGAATTTAATAAATTTGCTTAATAAAAAATTATATAAAATAAAACAAAATCACTTATAATTGACGTTTTTAAAAACATCGCTTTTTTTTCGTTGGAAAAACTAACAAAAGAAGCTCACTTATTCCGCAACAAGAAACAACAATTATATTACAGTTGCAGGTTTTATATAATGTTCAACAAAAAGTGAGAAAGCTAATACTAACTCACAATATACTAAATAAAAAAAGTATAGGAACTGAGATAACATGACTAAATTTCGACTGGTAATCAGTAACATTCATCAGACATTGGTAACAAAATAACCAAATCTGCATTATTACTCAAATATAATTTGAGATCAGATTATATCATTGAGAATTAATTATCGCCTTCAAATTTAAGAGACTTGATAATCATTCTATACTCGATTTTTAACATATTTACATAACACTGCACATAAGAAAAATAATACGATGCTTAATTACTGGCTCTTAATCCAACTGAAAAATTCTTTTCAAATGATAATTAACAATATATAAAGTTTAAGTAAGGGAAGCATTACAATATCTTCCACAATTTATACACAGAATTTTTTTTTTAAATGATTTAGAACATGATACTGCCAAGCAGATTACAAACAAGATTATTTACACTTCAGCAATAATTTTACGTAGTACATACATATATATATGTATATATAAGCATATATATATATCATAGTCCGAATAGGTATAAGAAAAAAATAATGGAACAAACTTTACTCATCCCATAATCCTTAGCATTTTAGAATATAATTCTACACACAAGAATAATGAAATTCTACAGTGGATATATATTATACGGCCTACCATTTTCCAAAAATGTCTTAAACTAATTGACAGGTACATTTTCACAATATCTGCAAGAAAATAATAATAAAAACATGTGTTTACGCGGCAAAACTAAGTTTTTGTTTTCAACCAGTTCACCTGAAAAAATTCTTTTTTCTTTCTATCTTTTCATCCTAATTTATCACATCAATCAAGCAAACAATACTGATAAAAATTCTTTGTGATTACTTTTAAAAAGAATTATAAAGTAATTAAAAGAAGTAGTTTAATGAAACACGTCGCATATTAGATTTCTCGAGTGAAATTCAAGAAATTTGAGGTTTTTACCTTATTATGCTCCATTTATGAGTAAATCAAACTTGGGGTTTTCAGTTAGGCACAGATTCGTAAGTCCATTGTTATCCAGAAAATCGTTGCTGAAAATATTTGTATAATCTGGTAAATCCAGTGGTAATGGCGTAGTATCCAAATCAATAGGTAATGGTTCGTTATCTAGTACACTACACCAATTGGCAGGACAATCCAACATATTCGTTAAATCGCCTATGTCCGGCAACTCGTCCATGCACGTACTGGAATCACTGGAAGGGACTGGACTGGATGAAGAATTGTACTCCATTTCGGAGGATTGTGGTTCCACTTTCACAGATACAGGCGTGAAGACGGACATCAGGGACGTTGAGATAGTGGACGGTGGTTTTGCAACTTCAGACATCGGTGTACTCTTGGAGTAAGCAATTTGGTGGTCACTTTCTGAATTCGGCGATGATGGGGAATCTGATGAAGAATCAGACTGGACGTTGGTCATTGGTACGTATTTGGTGACGGGCATATACTTGGTTTCGTTAACATTCTTCTTGGTTTTCTTCTCGAGCAATTTCATTTTAAAGCTCGTAGAACATAATTTTACACGACAACGAGCATCATCAACGTTTCGCATGTGTTTTCCACTGCGTTGCAGCAATTTTCCCATTCCATGCCTACTGTTGGCGATGATGATAGTAGCCGGTGGAGATGCACGGGTCACTGTTGAAGATTTCGATTTGCAGGGCTTGGCGGGTACACTTTTCTTTTTCCTGGGACGGTATTTGTAGTCCGGGTACTGGATCTGGTGCAGTTGGCGTAGTCTGTCGGCTTCCTCGACGTAAGGCCTGCGCTGCTCCTCGTCCAAATGTCTCCACATCACGCCGAGTCTTTTACTGATTTCGGCATTGTGCATATCTGGTTGTTCTTCGCAAATTTTCCTTCGTTCAATCTGGCTCCACACCATGAACGCATTCATGGGCCTTTTAACGTGCGACGACTTTTTCTTGCATCGCGTTGCATCAGAATAAGGGGTTTTGGAATTTTGGTTAACAGTCAAAGATCCAAAATTCGGAATTTTCTTAGTGGCAGCGTTGTAAGTACGACCGCACTGCTGGTAGGACATGGCGATATCATAGAGCTCCCCCATGGCCGGTGGGTGAGATTCACGGGAGTACTCAAGAGCCGTTCACAGATCTCCAGGAGAAGGGAAAACGTGAGCTGTAGATGAGAACAAAATTTCCAATACAAACAGCTCCGAAGTTCGAACGAAAACTGAAGAGCGGCGAGAGAAACAGCGGTTTCTAGCTTTAGAGGAGGAGTGACGTCACGTAGTCCGGGTCCAATGGGAGAAGAGAGCGCTCTCCAAGGTGAACGCCCCCAATGAGCTTCAAGGCTAGCTTTTCGTTTCGGATTTACAGTCGCTGTAAAGCAGCGCTTCATAAAACACTAACATTAAATTCGTTGATTATTTACCACTTCGATAATTTTCTTCAATAAAAAATTATTAAAATTCTTTTACTGAATTCTAAATTTTTTGGATAAAGAATTGACACTAATTTTTTTATAAATAAATATTTCATTTTGAATACCTATTTTCACCATAGCAGTTAATATTTTTTTCTAAAATGAAAGAATATAGCAACAGGCATTTAGTGTTAAAAATAAATTAATATATAACTAAATTGCTTCATAAAAATTTAAAATTATATTCTATGTTCAATTTTTCTTTTTAATTTTCAAGTATGTTTTTGTTTTTAATTTTCAGATTGTAGAGAGCATTTTTATTTATATGAAAATAACAAAATTCGAGTGCATCAGTTTATTAAATAATTTCATGTATTATTTATATTCATTATATTAAATAATAACTTCTAATACTCTTATATTCATCTAAAATGCTTTTAAATTTTTATTTTCTTAGTGGAAATTTAAAATCCATAGCGAGATTTTCAAAATTCAAGCCGACTTATATATAAATAGCATTTTCAAATCGTTTATAGAAGTTTACTTTTCAATTTTCATGATTTAAATTTTATTTTAATTCGTTTCGTTTTATCATACAATATACATGAATAAAATTAAACATTTATAATAAAATTGTTGAAATGAATTAAATTACCATTTCTTAAGACTTGGAATTTAACTTTCTTCCCCTTGTTAACGCTAATTAAAATTTTTCTTAGTTATGACATTAAGGAACAGAAACAAAAATTTGTAATGATTTTCTAATATTAAATAAAAAATATTCATCAAGATTGTTCCCTATAGAATTCCTCTTACACTTAATTGTAATATTATAATTTTGATTTATTTTTGCACATGCATGTCACTTAATCTTAATAATGTACTTTATTTTTTAGCAGTAAATATTAAAAGAATTACACTATAATCTTAACCACATAATAAATGAAAAGATACTTGTTAAAAGGGTTAAGTAGATCATTTATAAAATAAATGAGAAAAATCACTTAATATAATATTGTGTACTCATTTAACGATATAGATGATTAATTGGGCGTTTTTCATTTATTTCTAAAACACAATGATATTTCATTTCGCGGCTATTTGTAAGTTGCACTCCAAATTACACTTAAATCTGTATAATACTGGTTAATCAATTTTCACTGTAATTAAAAATTGCGCATAATCGTTAATATTAATATTATATACACATATAATACATAGAACTATTTCAAATATATAAGAACACCATAATCCTTACTGAACAATCTTGTAATTGACTGAAACAATTTGCTTATATAATGTCTTATACCTTACTTATAATACAGTCACAGAGAGGAATTTTCTGGAGAGCAACAATTTGCATTCAGTTTCCAAAAAACAAAAAAAGAAAAAAGAGTAGGAATAAACTGAGTTCACTAAAAATTTTTTTCAATTAAATTATTTTGAATTGCGAAACAAACTGAAAATGTTAGAGGTATTGCGAAACTTAATCAAACCGCAGTGTTGCCAAGATAAAAAAAGAAAATATGTATGCAGACATCTGGCGAACGCCAGGTCTACAGAGTTTTTCAACGATCTAATTTTTTTTAATCATTCTCTTCAATGTAAAAAGCTCCGTGACTTTTCAATCGCACGTACGTTGGGGTATAAACGAGACAGCTGTTTTCTAGAACAGCTGCCCTCTCTTGTGTTCTAACATCAAATAGTATTGGCTTGTTAAAAATTGGGGAAAAGGAAACCACGAAATGTCGACCAGCAACAAAAGTTGTAAAATATTCTTTCTGACTTCTTATATAAACAGAGATTTTATCATTTTGAAATTAACGGTCATTTCGCAGATATATTTTTATTTGATGTCCACAATTGCCCACAAATATAGGGATAAATCTGTTAATTAATGAATTTATAATTGTATTTCCAGGTTTGATAATTCAATTATATTTGTATATCATGAGAGTATGTGTATATCTATTTGTTATAATTAATTCAATAATTTAATGACATAAATGCAGGAATTTATTTAAAATTTAAATCATAATGTAAAATAATATTTATTAGTATGTTTTTGTTCTATATGCATATATATATATATACAAATTTGTCCAGGGCTAGGTGACCACATTCTCCCTCACTGGACTCTTTTCCACTCCGTGGATTGTTTGCGAGTGCACCTTAATCTGTTATATCCGAAGTCCTTTAATTAGCCTATCTTTCATGTAGAGAGGAGTTTGCCAACTCAGATATGACTTCGTCGCTTGACCGCCATTCAAAACTTACGAGGCGCTTTGCAATAGGTGAATATTCCAAACCTATAGTTACATTTGGTCTCGCCTGCATTGCTATTTATGTATACCGTACAAGCAATATATATATATATATATATATATATATATATATATATATATATATATATATATATATATATATATATATATATATATATATATATATATATATATATCGTTATTATCAGCAAAACTCGGCTGTTATTAATACTAAATCCCGTCTTTTGATAACTTTGTTAAAAGATATTCATAAGATTCTTTATCTATTAATAATTACCAGTGTTGCTACTTCATTGTGGTTAATAACACATACGTTGTAAAGTGTCAACTCTGGCAAAGTTTTTATGCAAAAAAAATTATTTATTTATTATTAATAAGAATAATTAGATTTTTCT
The DNA here is from genome assembly GCA_030067965.1 of Latrodectus elegans. NCBI lineage: Eukaryota > Metazoa > Arthropoda > Arachnida > Araneae > Theridiidae > Latrodectus > Latrodectus elegans. The sequence goes on along the minus strand of CM057820.1, from coordinate 88,586,922 downwards.
TATTAGTAATAATAAAGAAAAAAATTTAATCATTAAGATGCATTTGCTATTTTATGGCATCTAGAAAGATTTATTGTGCCGAATAAATTATCTATTTCTCAGGAAAAAGATACAATGGTGTTTGGAAAATTATAAAAGATTTAATTTTTTTCATTTGTGTCCATTTTCGTGCAATTACATACTGAAATGCTTAATTACCTATAGTGTGGCAATACAAATGAAAAACAGACCCTGTGATAACCATTCAATCTCCATTATCAAGTGTAAAGAATAATTTACTCTGCAAAGAATAATTTATATGCAATTATCGAATAAAAAATTCGGGGAAAAATGAGCATTATTTTAACTGTAACAAAGTATACATTTTTAGTGATTCACGCTTTTAAATTATTGATTTATTTAATAAAATTTTTGCATTTATTTATAGGAAAAGTACTTAGATTTTCTCGGGCGTGTTATAATTCTAATTAAGACATGGTTTTTATCCTCTAAAAGAATGTTTCTCAAACTTTTTTTCTTTAAGCATTTCCACTGTGAGGTAGTAACACTATCTCGTATAAGTGCATGATAAATTAATAAAATATGAAATTATTGTTGACGTGTGTGCAATATCAATACTACGCTTTTAAAAACAAATAATCATCGATTTATATTTTAAGGTTACAATTTATTTCTTTAGCAGTTAAATATTATTTTACGGTTACTCAATGAAATATTCTATGCATTTTTGGTTTTTTAGTATTAGTATGCGACAAAATAATGTGCCACGAAACATATAGCAGTTAACATTTATGACTACATTTTGACTTGGCTGATTCAGTTAAATATAAAATAATTGAACCTTATATTTTTCACAAATCAGTTACTTTTTTTTAAATTTCTATAACAAATTTTATAATAATTTTACAAATCTACATTCAGAATTCGACGATTTAATTCAAAATGTGCCTTTTAATTAATAGCATTGATGTGGTTTAGTAATAAATAACTTATTACTTGATAAAAAAAAAAAAAGAATTTAATAACGCAACTATCACAAAACGATTCAAAATCAATGTTATCTGAAAATAAAACCCACGAATTATTCCTGTATCACAGATATATTTAACACAAGTTTGAAGAAACTTCATATAATGGCCAGTAGAATTATAAACCGAAGCATATTCGATTTATTCATGTTCGAAAATTCTCTCACACAGAATGTAGAGCACGAAATTTATTTCAGGTCTATTCACCTAGTGTCCTGGTCATGGTATTCCCAGTGATTATTTCTGCAAACCAAGGACGGTCATCACAATAGCGGCTGCAAACAGTGGGCGTTGCTAAGCCGTTTCTGCGGGTGATATTGATGAGTCTTTTTGAGGATCCAAGGAAGACAGAAAGAAGGAATATTTCAAGGACCTTCTTCCTTTCAAGTGAACCGCCAAAATCCCCTGGTTGATCGGGAAAGGATGGTGTTCGAAGAGGTTCATCTATCTGTGGTCGATTCGCGGATCTGAGGTATAACATGGCAACGACTAAATTATGGGAATAATTATGTTTCCGACGGCAGTTAGGGCGTGGGAATGGGAAAAGCGGCGCCCGTCGGGACGACCCCTTATCAAATGTAATATTGTACGATTACAATGACTCAATTGATGAAATAATCGGTGTAGTCATATTTATCAATCAATCAAGATATGGAATATGAAATCAAAGAAAATTTTGCCTATAAAATGTTGGTGAAATCATTACCGAAAACTTTGAATTTTTTATATTTTTTTACATAAATAAAATTATTAATTATTTATTTTTTAAGCATATTTAATTCAAATCAATCAAATTAAAATTTGAAAATTTTGTAAGTATTTAAAAAATTATTCAAATTAAGCACATAATAAGAGAATAAAAATATGTGATGTAATTATTTTATTTATATATAATTCATTAATTACTAATTATTAACTAATTATATTTTGTTAATTATAAATTATGTAGTATTACGCATAATTAGAATATTCTATAGATCTGTAGATTCCTCTCACCTAAGAGAGAAATCTACAATAAATATATAATTTACAGAAAATTTTATAAATTTATCGATAAAAATATTTTTATACTAAATATTGACTATAAAGTGTGAGAAAATTAAAATTTATATCCACAAAAAAACTTATTTTCAGCAATGGAATTCTTTAAAAAGAAATAACTTCTTAATTAACAAATTTCTAAATTTTATCTCCTTTTTTATTTTTATTTATTTACTTTTTGTAAGAATATGATATTTCGGAATTATCCTCTTAAAATTGATGTTTTCAAATTTATCAAATTATTTCAGTCTACTTTTGAAAACAATGATAATTTAAACTGATATTCTACTATGTGTTTAGAGCATAAATTCTCTCATTTAGGTTTTTATTTTCTTGACTATCTCAAATTTTGCCCTTTAAGATTTATCCTGAGTAAAGATTTAAAAGGTGATATAACTGACCAACAATGTAGCTAACAAATTTAAAAAAAGTTCTACAAAACTTTCAAGTACCAAAGCCATTTATTGCTAATTAAAAAAAAAAGAATAAAGTGTAAAAATACCTTTAATATAAATATTCATAGTTTCTTTTTGCTGACAGCAATTTTTCATGGAGGAATTTTACGGTAATAAATATGTGTAAGCTCTCATTACCTACTATTTAAACATAAACTTTTAGGAAAGTATATATCTATTAATATAGAAATTAGAATGATGGGGATTGAAATTTTAGCTCTGCATTTGCTTTGATGTATTTATTTTGTGGAAATATTAAATAGCGTAATAAAAAGATAATAAACTTCAAATTACATGATTAAGAGCAAAAGGTTTAATACATAGATTATATGGATAATATTCTACTTTACTAATTCAAAAAATAATGTATTTTCAATGAAATTCAAAAATTTTTTTCATATTCTATTTTCTGCAGGTCATTACAGGCTGAAATATAAATGATTAATTTAAAACGAGTGCGTTGACTTTCAAGTAATTTTTTTCTACATAAAATACGTAAATTTTAATAAATCATCCAGTCAGCAATCTGTACAAAAGAACAACGCAGCTTGCCTTCTAACTCAAAACTGATAAAACTCAAAAATATAACATTTTATCTGGTTCTTGGAAGGGTTTGTTGATAAGAAAACAGTATTGAAATGAAAAAGAAAATCCTCCAAAAGATTATGACATCGGTTACTTAAGAGCTTGTTAGAGTTTAATCGTTATATCACGATTTCCTGGAATGATTAACGTTGCCCGATTATGGAGTGTCTGCATAACACGAAGAAGCATACATTTGAGCTTTAATTTTTTACGATAAATATTTTTCTCAACTTAAAAGAAAGCGTTAAATAAAATTTATAAAATTATGGTTATTTTATTTAAATTTTATAGAAATATCAGCGAAGTTCATTGCCATATATTGTAAATATTTTAAGTAAATAAAATATTGAATCTTATTTTCAAGCGACTGTAATGGAAAACCAGAATTAATTTATTAGAAATTTTTTTCTGGCAACAAAATGAAAACGAGAAAAGAAAAAAATATGAGATTTTATTTTTCAGTTTCAGAGCAAGATAGCGAATCTTGTTTCGTTTGTTGATGATATATAAATTAGTTATAAGAATTAAATTAATAAAATATTATTAAAGGAATTTTATTTATTCAAATATACATTACAATATTTACACGTTTGTAAAATGATTAGTTAAAATGAATGAGAAACCCAAAATTCTCTTTTCTAAATTAAACATTACAGAAATCGAAATATTGTTATAAATTAGATTTATTCGAAAATTAAGAAATATTGATTCCTATTTTCCATTCTTTTTATTTTTCAACTAATTCTTTTTATTTTTCAACTTATTTATAAATGTTATTTTCTAGCCTTTAAAAGCAAAATTGCTGTGGAAAATAAATTGATTTAGGGTATTTGGTTAGTTTATTTTCATTATTATATCTATTTTATTATTTTAATATAATTATTATGATAAAAAGTGGAGTACTTTTTCTCATAATAATTATATTAAAATAATAAAATAGATATAATAATGAAAATTAACTCAAGGGGGAGTTAAACCGCCCTTATCCATTGATCAATTTCGCGATTGGCGTAGTTATCCTGAAATTTTGAAACTTTTATGTTTGATAACAATTACAGCGTTTGTTTGATCATCTTTTATATCAAACAAATGTTTCGTGCTTTCATTCTGTGTGGAATTTACATTTCATAACATCTCTCACTCTAGATTTCGCTTATAATTTTCAATTTAAATTGTTTTATATTTCATTACTTGGAAATCTTTATTAATTAATTCATCATTTTTAGACGCGACAAGATTTTGCTGCCCACTTTTTTAATTTTTTAAGAAAAAGTTGTTTTTTTTAAATTATAAACATCAGAAATTTTAAAACTTTAAAATACTATTTTCCAGAAAGCTCTTTTTCATGTTTCTCTGATAAATGCATACTAAAAAAAATTCAAATATAAACATTTCTATACATTTTTTAAAAATTTTAGCTGTGTTTTAAAACCTGCTAAGCACTTAAAACTATTATCAGCAAACATTGTTCTTCAAACATGTAATAAATCAAATGATAAAAATATAGCTTTCTATATAAACGATAAATGAATTTAATGATTCAAATTTTTTTATATTTTATATGTATTATTCAAAGATAGATGTAAAAATTTTAAAACGACTTTACTTTATTATATTCATTTGCTCATAATTCTCGTAAAATTGTTATTTTATCTTCATCGCTGTGATTATTATGATGCAATTAGTAACAAAAAGTAAGAGTTTCCTCAATTAACAGTGTTTTACTGCTTAAAATAGATGACTTTGTTTTCTATTATGCGTCTTCATTGCTGATATATTGACATTTTTCAGCTCAGAAAAACATGCCTTCATATAAAACAATAAGAATAGAATAATTCCCTTTACAAGGAAATGAAGAATATTATCTATGTACTATTTTCAGAGCTCCATTGAGAAAAGGTAATTTTCTTTTTGTAGAATGAAAAAAATGCGGTATCATACGATCCAGATTGACATTTCCAAGTAGAATTCTTATTGCGAATGTTTCCATATGATATAATAATTTTCTATCAAAGTTATTTTTCTTTACTCTGTTAACGGCAATAAGAGTTTTTTCTTGTAAAATTTATAAAAAAAAAAAAGTCATGAGAACATTCAGTAATTTTCATGTAGAATACGTCGAAAGAACAAGTCAAAGGAAATACTTCATTTTTAAATTCCTTTAGCATTTTGAGTAGTATAGGAATATATTAAGAGTAAATGAAATATTATTCAATAAAATATGAAAATTAAGAAATAAATTTCGCAAAAAAAATATTAAAATAAACCCCATATTAAAAGTAAGGTCTAATTTTGATTACATGCTGTATTGAAGATAATATATCTGATTTATATTATAAATCAGAAACAAATGCGGTTTTTTTGAGATATAAATGAAAGAGTTTGAAGATCATATTACAGTAAAATCTGGCTTTGTAGGAGTTAAAAATTGAGTTGAAAGAGGGTATATCCCCAAAAACATTTTTACACAGAAAAGAATATTATAGCTGGGCTTGTGCAGCTTAATGTGATTTTCGAGCCAATTAAAACACCTAAGCCGTAATATTGGTATTGAAAATACCAACTGTTGAATCGACGCACAGAACACACTATTTTCATTATTGGTTTATATTACATTCATCACACCTCCATACAATGTAATTACTGTTTTTTCACGCAATTTTAACAAAATTACACTCATATTATTAAATTACGAAATATCATTTGTATAATAAAGCAAATCAGTTTCTAAAAGTTAAGTTAAAATAAAATTATTACACGTTTTTTCATTAATTATTATCCCTTTCTACATAATTTTAGATTCAGAATTCATACTTTTCATCAGTATTACACCTTTTACTAAGTTTACTAAGTTAAATTCCTTTAATGCTAAAGGAATTTAAAAATGAAGTATACCTTTTTTCTTCTTTTTAGAACGAATGTATCCTTGTTGCAACTATACTTCAGTCTCACTAAAATTTTTAAAAGATTATTTCTTCTTAAACTAAATGTGGCACGACAGCCAATGTAGGTCAAGGTCTGCAATGCCTATCTCTATTTTCATGATCGAGAGGCACTGGAGTATGTAACTTATATCCTCATTAGGTGATCAGCCTAATGCAAAACCCACTGTGTTTAGCTCCCAAGCAATGCTTGGTACTCAGTTTATCGATCCACTGAAGGGATGAAAGGCTTAGTCGCCCTTGCCCAGCCCGAGGATCAAACCTCGGGCTTCATTCCATCTTAAAAATCAATTAATTTTAATACTACTAAATGGACAATCTGATAGCTTAATATCATTTTAGGGTATTTTAATATATCCACTATATAAGAATTGAATTCCTGGATAACTTTCCATAAACAGTCGGTGGAATTCACGTGTCTTAAGAGAGAAAATCCACAATAAATTCTCAAGCACCCACAAAGACAGAAGAGCATGCAAAAGCTATAAGTACAATATGCAGCCTACCGTTGTTAAACAGTGACTCGGGATCCAACCCGGGATCATTCCCTCTGAAGACCTACATCACCAGAGTTATTTGTTTTTATTTCATTCTACGTTTGAAATTCCAGAGAAATTGTCATTTTTTTCACTAGATTCAGTGAAGCACACGGCCATACAGATCACACATGCCCAAGGCGAGACCTGGCTGGGGGATTTTGTCTTGTGACAAAATGCACCTGATCGTATTATGAGAAAGTCAATAATTATTCGTTTTATGAAACACGAAAAACAATCATTGTGGTATTATTTTTTACAATTGTGTACCATAGAGTTATCGTCTACATAAACAATGTTATTTTTAAGACTTTTTCCTTTAAATGAATTACATAAAAAAAAACGATGCGAGATCACTATATTAGATGCACATTACTAATGGTAAAAAAAAAAAGACTAACATTGCTTTCGTATTCTAAAGACATAGAACACTCTTCGCTCACCGAATGTTGTCAAAGGTTAAAAAAGAAAGAGATAGTAATCGAGCACGCGAACCGATAGAATGACCCGAAATCTTCGTGGGAATTGACCCCTCCCTTCACCCCATTGTCTTGAAGTCATCTCCCTATAAAAGTCGATAAACCACTCTCCACAACAGAAGGAAATGTTTAACATTTGCCATTTGTAAAAACCATTGTTCTCATTAAGAAAGAAACCATCTTTCTTAATGACTATCGCCATTTCGATTTGAACCCTTTCCTATGTTCGCGTGTAAATCTGTTCACTTTTTTTTTCGCCAATATTTTCATTTTGAAATTTTAGAGTTTTTCTTAATAATATCTAAGGACTTAATTCGATACTTCTTTCTAAATGTAATAATTTAGCTAAGCATTTCACAGTCTTTAACTGCAATAGACTGTTTGGAAATTTATTCTAAAATCTAAATTTAAATTGCTCTATCGACTTATCATTTCAATTCTCCATTAATTTAAAATGTTGTGAAGCGAAATTTTTATTGAAATCTACTTTAAATTAATATTCTGCATATGTTGTGTACTTAATTCAAAAGATGAATATGAATTTGAACATATATTTGTTTCTATGATGAACAGAACTTAACGTTTCAATTAATTTAAACGCATAATAATCTATAAAAAGCGGTATGAATATATTATTATTTAAAATATTAATAATTAATATATACTTTTATTTGCTTATCACCTTAAACTTTTTCTGGAAGTACTATAAGTAATAAGTTTCATTCATTAAAAGCACATTATTTACCTTATAAAAATTATTAAAAATTTTACTGCTCAGTTTTTGAATATCAATAATGAAAAGGAAAGAAAGACGCATTAAGTCACTGAAAACATTTTTAATGTATTCTCTTATTCAAATCAGAAAGAAGTAATAATTCCATACCTCATTTCTACACTGATTTTATCCGTCAGACAATTTTTCATGTAAAACAAAAATATCACCAGTGGCTTCTTTGTAAATGGAAAGAGATGCCAACTTCATAAACTCTTTTTCCGATCTCATAATAATGTTTCGAATTTCAAAATATTGACAAAGAGCAACTCATTCGAAAAATATAAAAATAAAATCATTTAAGGACCAGTATATAAACAAGCGTTTCGATAACATAAATAAAAGGTCAGATTTCGACTTTTTAAAAAGTTTTTCAAAGAAGAGTTTCGAACAAAATGGTTCTATTTCAAATATGACGCAATAGAATTTGTTGCTATGCTTTAATTGAATTGCATGTAACATAATTTATTGTCTAATAAAACATTCCCTTTAACTAACAATTTCGTATATGAAATTAATCTTCACAAGATGTTGACTTAAGCTGATAACATTTGTTCGTCTATTAAAAATTAAAATTCTCTTGCTATTTTTTTTCATTGATATGTTTTTGCAGACCATAACAAGCTTTCACTTATCTATTATTAATTTTGCACAAAAGAAGAATACAATTTCCTGTACAATTTTAATATTTGTAATAAGATATTCAATATATAATTTTTATCAGTATGTACTTCCATTTATTCAAACATTTTAAATTTGTTTTTATTTTAAATTAATTGAAAAAAAATATATTTTTTAAACATGCATATATATAACTTGTTTTAGTGAATTTCTCCAAGCAAAACTTGAATATGTAACATAAATAACTCGTAATATTGTAATCTTATAAGTCTGCTAAAGTCATAATTCATGCATGTAAATAATATTCAAGTTACACCACTTTTAATATTTATATTACTTTCATTATTAATCATAATCCAAATAGATTATATTCCCAACTGTTATTTACTAGTAATCAATAAAACTGTTAGATCAAGGAGAAATGCGAATAACAAAATCATATTTATTGAACAAATGTATGATACTGGATATAACAAGTAATTAAATTTTCAAGAAATTTGGCAATAATGATCTCCAGAAAAATGAGTGTACCCAGAATAACCATTTCTGGTAGAATAACTTAATTAGACAAAACTGCGCATTGAAGTAAATAGAGATTGGTGGATGTATTTATTTGGCTGCCCATGCCAATTCGTCACGATTTCACAATTCATCGACAGAAGTGATAAGCGTATGGTGACAAATCATCTGTCTTCTATTGGCGAGAAATCTGGAAAACATATTAAACAGAGAAGTAGCAAAAAACTTTCTATGTCAAAGAAAATTTTTACAATATCAGCAACTTGTGGTAGAGCATAATACTTCTGAAAATAATGTTTTGAAAATCTCAAATAAAGTTAAAATCACAAGCCTTAACGTAACAGAAATATAATATCCACTGCTCAAATTATCATCGATACAAGTAAAGGTTTCGCTCACCTCTTGTTTGTATCGACGATAATTTGGATCATCTCGAAGTAGAATCAAGATACGTGTGATGACTCGAGTCACACCATCAGTGTGTAAAAGTTCATTGTTAATCATACCATTGAAGGTGCTACTGTCTGTAAAGTATAGTGTCAAAGATAATCAAAGATATTATCACGAAGATAATAGTCCGTATTGCAAACATAGTCGAATATAGTATGCAAACACAGTCAAATTCTTCATGCAGGCACATTTTGTCCTGAAGACGATCCTGTTTCTTGAATCAGAGCTCCTGATGTGTTCGTGCGATTCATAAAGCTCATGTGGTCAACATGTCCATCTTCTCTGCTGCTAGTAAAAGAGGACTGCTGACGTCCAGCACTATTTCCACATGACCATCGTCTATGATCATCGATTTCCATGTTTTGCAAACAATCTTCAAATTTTGACTTAAGAGAGAAGAGCAATACTGCTCTGCGGTCGATGGTTATCTGGGTAGGTTACAATTCGATTTCTTCCAAAATCAGAAGCGTGCTTGCTTACATAAGATATCACTGCAATTTTTCATCTGGAAATAATATTCAAATGCAATTTGTGTAAGAGAAACACCTTATGAATAATCTTTAAATTTAAACAGATTCCAGATATCGCTGCTGTCATTTATTTTGAAAGAATGCACTAAAATATAATCATTTGCATATCAATGTCCTGGAATGTAAACTCCACGTATGTGGTATGTCACTTTTTGATGTAGAAGCTTTATTGATTAACATTCATTTAAATATTTGAAGGCACAGAAATATGAATCATATAAACTCAGATTATGTTAATAAAATTTTAAAGACAATAAACTTCTTTAACCTTTACCAACTATATATTTGATTTCTGATATTTTTTTATTTTTCCATGTTTATTTATGTCCATCTATTTATTTTATATTTCTTCCTTTTATAACTTTTTCATTTTACATTTATGATGTTCTATAATTACTAGGAAGATTTTGAATGATAGAAATTAAATTTAGAATTATTTGATTACAAAAAGTTCTTTGCTGTATTATGTAATTAATTCCATAAAGTCGATTGTTATGTTTTTTTAAGCCACTTTGTTCTTGATGTGTTCTTTTTATAAACATTTATTATTCTTTTTCGCTATAGCAAATTTTAAATATAACTTTTGTCCGCATAAAAACAAGCCATCTGGAGCATGCTTCTTTCTATCCGTTGCAACTTTATCAGTCATTGAATTAAAGTCATGAACTATTTCGTCACTACGAACTGATGGAACAATGCATTCTTGGATGAAAAGTGTTTCATGAAACGAACATGAATTAAGTAATGCGGGCACTTAGGCCGATATGGATACCGTCTCTCCATTAGAACAGCGACAAACAAAACAAATGCGAGCAAGGGGCGAAATTTGGGAAGTTGCTAATAGGGTCGGAAAATTTCGCAAACCGGGAAGTAGACTAAATAAGTAGGTAGTTTAAGTAATGTCGATATCAGAATCGCGACTTACGGATCTCTTTTTTTCTTCTCCAATTTATATTTTTTCTTTTCTTTTTTCCCCATTGTTTTGCTCAGTTGAAGGTACGGCATACCTCCCAGTAACGAAAGAACAACAATGGGCGCGATAGGTTTCCGCCTTTATTTAAGAGTGGCCGAATTTTGTGACTCATGGGGTCTTCGCGACCCCGACCCTTCTTCGAAAAGTAACTTTTATTTTTTACGATTGCAGAAGACGGAAGAAGAGTTAAGTGCGGACAAGAAAACAATTTGTATTTGTTTCAAAGCGTATTTTTTATGACGTCGTTTGGTAAATTGTAAGCTATCTAAAAATAAGTAACTCTACTCTTTCATTCTTTCTTTCTTTTTTTTTTTTTTTTTTTACATTCCATGGAATGTCCGTAAATTATGACGACTGAAAGAATCCAACAGACTTTATTATGTCATTGTGCAGTTAGATATATTTCTACAAGCAACTAACTATGCTTTAGAAAATGAGGGACATGAAAAATCAACTTTCAGGCCGATTTTTTATTTATAGACTTCTAAAAGTAGTAGATTTAGATATTTACGATATCGGTATTTTAACCACTGAAAAAATATATATATAGCAGAAATTAACTTTTTACCATACCTAAAAGCTTAGCAAATGTTCATTTAAACAATATTTAATTAATTCATTTCTAAAGTAAGGAATACCTATGCTAAAACATATTCATTTACTTTATTACAAATTCATTTTTAAATAAACACATTTCTCTACGCATCAAAACTAACAAAAATTTTCAGAAATGTATTTGTAAACTTAAGAGCCTTTCATTCGATAGATATAGTAATGAATTCCAAATTGAGATTCACTATTATTTTTATTACATCTATTTATTATGAAAAAAACTATGTCGAAAGAAAAGTCTAAACTATAGAAGCTTAGGAAATCCTCTTTTTGGTTATAAATTAATGAAACATTAATTTTTTGTTTTAGACCTTCGTTAAGGCCAGGCAGTAAATTATCTGCTTGAGCAGAAATCTAACGTTGCTCTGTATTCATCTTGGTTGATAAATGAGAAGATTATAAGTTTAATTAGGTCCTTTTTTCATTCTTCTTGGGTCTCTAAAGCCTTAAAGGGAACTCTGAAATGAGATTATAAACAAAAGTTATCAAAACCCTTTTTAATTACTAATGTAATTAAATTATAAAATTTCATTACTTCTACAATATCATTTATTAGATATTTTAATATTTCTGCATATGGATAATACGTTTTAATAAGAATTTCTTCATTGTATTTTTTATTGTATTCTGTTGCTGTTCATATTACATACTAATACATTCTTATTAGCTTTATATATATAACAATTATTTGTTTTTATATAGATCTTTCATTTCTGACTTTTGTGATTTCAGTGAATGTCCCACATGAATGTCAAAAGTGGTGATATGAAGAAGGTTTATTAAAACTCACGGACGCTTCCTGTTCGCCAAAATGACAAACCTAAATTATGATACATTTTTGCCTATTTATGACATTTTGACGAAACTTTTTTCGATATTTTTTATAGATACTGAAGCATTCTAATAGAATATGCATTTTTACTCACTGTTATTAAATTTGTGCAACTGTAAGAATTGTAAAAATCAGTCAATTATCACACAGTGGATGCCATCAGTCAATTATCTGTGGAACATCATCAGTGAAACCATTATAAAAATGCTTCGTGATTCTATTTCCTAATCAGAACATTCAATGAAATGTTTCTAATTAGGCAGCATGCAACGACACATGCAGCAACTCCCGTGGGTCCAATTATCATATTTATGCATTTTACCTAGATTATCTCTGGTGCTATGGTCCACGAGACTTCAATAAATATGTGAGATAAATTCAAATATATCCTCTCTCAATTCGATGCGGCCGATAAAAATTCTGAAGAGGAATTATGCAAAGTACCTGATAAGAGCAAAGAGTGCCCAACCCTTTCCATTCTCCAGAAAGCACGCTTGTCGAAGATGAGTGGTTGGCAACGAAATTATTACGTGATTGTCTTCCGAATTTGCATGTAACGACGTTATTCCGGTGTTATTTTTCCCATACTGACCATGTGGTGAGTGACGTATTTCTCCCTGACCACGAACTGGTTGCCCTTCCTGCAATTGCGTGCGCTGTGGCAGGAAATACCTCTGATGCACTAGACATAAAAGTGTTTTATTTTAGACTACTTTAAACTAGAGCCGTGTGATTAACTGCTGACTTCCAAGAAAATTTATGGTGAATTTTATGTGTGTTATCGTTTTTAATTTTTTGGGCTGTTTTTTTCTTCAAAGAATGTGAAGCACGATGAAAAAAAAATATAAACTATTAATGATTTTTGGAAATATAATTTTTCTTTTACATTATAAAAATTATTTGCATGAGTATTTTCGAAAATTTTTATTTTTAAAAATGTATTTCCTAACATATACTTACGTTCAACGCAAATTAAAACTGTGTTTTATAGTGCAATATTTTTGTTGATAAAATATCGAACAATTATTGGAAAAAATCCAGGCGCTCTTTTTTGTTACATTATGAGTTTCTAAATTTAAAATATATTCTTTCTCGGGTATGCAGTAAAATTAAGTATAAGGCATTCTCAGGATAAGATGTTTTTTTTTATATATATATAAATCTCTCGTAAAATTTTGGGGTGAATTATGGACATACTTTAACACTTTGTATAAAATATGTGAAATTTTTATTGTTTTATAAAAAGCTATAAACTTTATATATATGTTTTTCTTTTTTTTTTCCTAATTTAGAATGACTTGTAACACGTTTTTTTTTTAACTAGAAAGTGAATGTTAAGAATTTACATCTGGAAAGATTATGATAAAGGAAAAGATAAGGAAAACCATTTAATTTTATATATATATAAAATAGTAAGCGATTATATTCTAAAGGGAACTGGAATGCACAAAGAACAAAACCTTTATTCCCAACTTCTGACTTAAGGAATCGATTCAACCATATTCAAAATTATATGTACTTGTTATAATACAAATCTTGCTGTTTATTTCTATAACAAAATAATTTCTTCTGTAATCGTGATTTTTAAAGCAATTACTTTTATTTTTAAGTTATTAATTTTAATCAGCATTAATTTTTGTATACCATTGATTTTTTTTTTTTTTTACTAAAAATTATTAATATATTTAAGCACATCCATTGAAAAAGTCATTCAATGATCGATGATCTATTTCTGAATGGTAGTCATTCGATGATAAAGAATCTTTTATTAACTATTTAGATCAAGAAATGAGTAAAAACTGTTCATATAATATCGGAATGGCGATTTTATGTTTTTCTGTTATCTACATTCTAATGTTGAGTTCCAAAACTAGCCCATGATATATTATTATGATATATTTTGGCGTTGCTTTTTATTGTTTATATATAATTAATCTAGAGTAAAAATATGAGACTCCATTTTAACTTTTGATTGTGTAGAAATAATATATTTTCATTAAGAATTTTTATTAATTTTGTGTTTAAATTATAAAAGCGTTTTGTGTTTATTTGTTGTTGAAAACGTAATTACCCTCTAAATTGAAGGAGTCTTTAAGAATTGAAGGGAACATCATGGAGCAAAAATATTTTTTTAAGAAAAACCTCGTAATTATGAATTAATTTGAAATGACACTGTCGACATTTAAATTGGATCTATTTTTATCAAGTTTCTACAAAATCAACTCAAGTTGTAACTTCCAAAATGATATAAAATAACCCACAAACTGCATACTTTTTCCCTGTTTCTCAGTTTTGAAACAGTTAAAAGATGAAATTGACATTCAACTTGATGCATTCTTTAATATGCTATACTATAACCATCAGGGGCACAAAAGATTCTAGTAATGTTTAAGATGTATCAACCGCTTTCATTATTGTTATCTTTGATTGAACAAAGATTAAAGGAACATATTCGAGTTTTGGTATACTTAACGTTATATACTACCAGCAAGCCATTACCGCAATTCTACGTTGCTGAAAATCTAACAGCCGAAGACTTTTTTAAGATATTTTGAATATTTATTGCTTACAATCTTCCAAGAGGATTTTCCATAAATAGCGGACCATACGATGAGTCCTAAGAAATTCAAAACACTCTTTAGCCCAACATTTAGAAATCAGAAACGTAAAATCTATCTTCTGGTGTTCAACAAACGCTAAGATCTAATTTGATATATTTAATTCCAAAAAAAAAAAAAAAAAAAAAAAAAAAAAAACACGATTCTGCCATTAGATACAAGTGCCCAAACAAGTGATGCTTAGTTTTGGTGTTTAGGTGCAAATTGTAGATAAATCACTATGGAATTATAGTAATATCTGCCTCTACTTTTCAATGCTAAGCGGTTTGCATATAACGTAATCACTCTACGGATCAACAATAAATGAATTCTTAAAAATTTTGCTTGTCGTAGTATTTGCCATCTGCTTACTAATCTAAATTTTCGGTAGTTAGTACTGTTTCTATTTACATGAAACAGTTTCTTGGCCGTTACTCAGCAAAATGGTTTGTGTGTCATTTTCATTTTATAAAAAAAATACTAAGTGTCATTTTTAATGAACTGTTCGGTAAAACAATGACGATATTCATAATATCTCATTTCATCACCATTTCTACTTCCGGTCAAGAAATAATTCTCAAGAAATAATCCTGCAACCTTGAGATTTTTAAAATTCTCATAAGAGGTTCACAGAAAACTCTTTACGAATTGTGAAATAAGATAACAAATTGTGAGACATTAAGAGACGCGTTGCACGCCCATTTTTTTGTGTAAAATGAAACTAGGTCGATTCGGTTGTGTTTTTTCCGTGACATTAATTTCAAAATCCGTAGAATCTCAGCGCATTTGAAGTCTATGGATTTAAACATAACTGTTCCAGATACGATCGCTAAAGTGACAAAGCTGTATTTTCAGATGAAATCTTGTGCAAACGCGAAAACTGGGGTTTAAAAAGAAATTTGTTCTTATTCCGACACAGAACCCTTCTCTATGCATTAAAAAGTGATTAATATAGCTTTGATTATCTATACAAATTGTAAAGGGAGGTATGATTCGTATAAAGTTAGAGAAGGAAACCCCAATGGTCAATAATAGAAAGATTAAGATAAATATGATTTTGAAGATTTTACTGTCTTAAAATGTCTCACAATGATAACAATTATAAAAATAAATTGTTTTATTATAATCTAAAATATAAATAAATGTTTGTGTGTTTGATGTATTTTAATTCATAATAATTTAATATTTAAAAATGAAAAGAAAAAATTATAAATTATAAAAAAAGAAAGTATTTTACATAGTTTCTAAAATGGTTCAAAACGCGCAACAAATTCTAAACGAATTGACTGATTGAGCTTGGATCTATGTATGTTATAAGAAAAATAATGAACTATTTTTTTTTTTACCTATAAATAAATAAATTAGATTTTCTTTTTATTTATTGAAATTAATTAAATGTTGCTAAAATTCCTTACACATAAAAAGTAAGAAAATGTAAGCAATATATATATAATTATAAAGCAAAAAATATAAATATATATAAAAATACAATACAGAATATACAATACAATAGGAAATCTAGCCAGCGCAAAAGCAGCTAAAGAAAGATTTGCCAATATAAATAAGATAAAACATGAAAAATATGGAAAAGCACTGAAATATATGAAACAAATGAAAAGAAGAAGAAAGCATAGGGGCCACGTCTTCATCAGGAGGGAGATGGCCAGCTATGCAAAAAGAAAGAACACTCTTTTCTGACATGCTCGAAGGACAAATGTCTAAAGATCTTCGAGCAATTCCCCCAAAGAGTGTTCGTATTCAATGAACTTAGGTTAAAACATTTGAATAAATATAAATGCAGAAAATTAGAAATACCAATAAATTAAACATAAATGCAATTAGAGATACTCATATAAATGAAACATACATACATACAGTAAAAAATTAAATACATAAAGCCAAAGTCAGCAAATCAGATGGAATTTATATATGAAAATAGTATGAAAGTTGCCAAAAGTAATTTTAAAATTATAGTAAAGAAGTGTTGCCAGTTGTAATTAGATTAAATTTAAAATATAAATGTAGGTGTTTTCAGGATTCTTGTAAGAACTTCAATGCTTGGGTGGCCCTTCTGTAGTTATAAAAACTACGCATTACTTCAATCTTACAAGCGATTCTCTACTTCCTACATATTTTAAAATAAAATTAATTGGAATATTATTATTTTTTAAGTGATCTATCAGTCGTTTAATTTGATTTTTAGTAGATTCATGGTTGTTGCAGATATTATAAATGCGATTAAGTTCATTAATTATAACGTTTCTGTATATTTTTAAAGAAATATTTGAGTTCCAGGAAATTAACTTATTAACATGAAAATTAAATTGATTTGTTTTG
The DNA here is from genome assembly GCA_030067965.1 of Latrodectus elegans. NCBI lineage: Eukaryota > Metazoa > Arthropoda > Arachnida > Araneae > Theridiidae > Latrodectus > Latrodectus elegans. The sequence goes on along the minus strand of CM057820.1, from coordinate 88,569,613 downwards.
TCGAAGACATCAATATATGTAGTAGAATTATCAATAGTGATAAATAAATCCAAAAATTGTTAGAAAAGAGTGTTCTTTCTTTTTGCATAGCTGGCCATCTCCCTCCTGATGAAGACGTGGCCCCTATGATTTCTTTTTCTCTTCATTTGTTTCATTATATTTCAGTGCTTTTCCATATTTTTCATGTGTTTTATCTTATATATATATATATATATATATATATATATATATATATATTGAATCACGGGTTCTCATAGGATAATTATTATTGAAAAATTTTCTCATTATTTCATTTTTATATTTTCGAAGAACAGTAAAATGAAATTCTTTAACGTATGTATGGGCGAAGTTAACCCATAAACCAAGATTTCAAACTAACCGCAATGTGATATTTTTTCCATTTTCAAACGATTCATCTGTCAAATATTATTTTATTATTAGTGTATACATGATTATTTTAATGACTAGAAATTAATTTCCCTAAGTAATTTAATGTTATCTAAGTACCGTTTTACACCAATATCATCAGGTTAATGGAAAAATATCATTTTAATTAATCTTTTAACTGGAAAAATTAGAGAGTTTATAAAATCGTTTTCTAATTTATATCGAAATTTTGCAACCAGCAATCAAGGCATGATTACGCAACCGTGCTGTAAGAGACGAGCCAAAACCGAAAGAAGGTAATTGGAAGGCACTCCACTCCATCTCTTTCCCAACGTCTATATTCTTGGAACAGAAAGAGAGAGAAGTCCAATGCCATCTAACCTCTGCGAAAAACAGAAAAATAAATTTTGTTTCTTAGCCTACGCATTAGAAAAGATTTTCCTCTGAAAAACAAACGGTGAATATTCTTCCCGCGAAAGCAGCGAAAACGTCGAGAACACGCATGTGCGAACTGTGATTGAAAAAGGGCAGGAGAGGTGAGGGCGCACATTACAGGTAAACGAGCGGCAGAACATGGGTAAACGACTCTCCCCAAGGCCAAGGTTATTCCATTCAATGTCGCGTCAGTCGGCAAAATCCTTCCGCCGCCGCTGTGGTGGAAAAGGAGCAATCCTCGCCTTTTGTTTTTTACAACTTCCTTTTTGTTTTCTTTTTTTTATTTCCTCATTTAATAGATCACGTACACGACCTTTTTCCCTACCAGCTGATGGGACGACGGCGGTGACAATTTTCATTGTTTCGTTTTCTTCGCTTTTTTATTATCATTTTTTTTAGTTTGTTTTGATTTTTTGTTGTTGTTGTGATTGCAAGCGGAACTTTTTATTTACAAACAAGAGCGGGACAGGTTTGTTAGTATTGCGCAGTTCCGATTTGTCCAGGCGAGTGTGACAGAGATGTTGTTATTTTTATACTTAAAGTGTGAAGATTCTGTTGTTGATAAATAGATTTGAGATGCTTTGACAATCCATGTTTAGTTCAAAAATAAATAAAAAGAAATAGAAATGCATGATTATTGAGAAGCATGCCACGAAATTTGATTTTTGATCACTCAGTTGTTTTATTTAGGTATTTACTATTTCTACCAGTATTTGGGTTAAGTAATTGCATTTCTCACACACTCGTAGAAACGGGAAATCTTTAAAGAAAGACAAGAAATAGGGAAATCAAAGACAAGAAATAGAAATGTCTCGAAAATCCGATGTTTTGCATTTTATAATTTTGAGAAAATTTAAAAATGTGGCTAAAATAAACATCATTTATCAAGACAGAAAGCAACTGATAATCAACTAAAATCAAATTTCTGGAGACAATTTGAGGACATTACAATACAAAATCGATAACAGAAATTTTCCATTCTTTATGCTCTTCTGCATTACTATGTGTAGAAATGTATGAATAATAAAATTCAATGCTCTAGAATTTATTACAAAATCAACATGTCTGCACGAGACATGAATAGATTAATAACTGAAGACTTTTTAAATGCCTGCAGTCTCTGAAAAGTCTATGAAAAATTCTTGTAGAAAAACATGTAAAAAAAAAAAGAAAAAAAACTCTTAAAAAGCAAAATATTTTTCTTTTATTATTATTCTGCCACTCTTCTTACAAAATAATCTTTTTATAAAACACTCTTTACTATATTTACATGGGAAAAAATTTGGAAATCACTCACCCTGATAGGTTTGGATGCCGAAAACAAGCGTTACATTCATCTTGCCTTGTACAATTACTGCCAGGATTGAAACTTGAACTTTCCATCCAGTGCCGTTGATATAAAACAATATTAAAGAGACTTGATGCCGCCCACCCTGCCTAATGGTCAGCGTGTCTGACTGCCGACAGGGAGGTCCTGGGTTCGAATCCCGGTTCGGGCATGGATATGTACTTTCTCTCTATATATATCCTGTCTCTGTCCTTTCTGTGTATGAATGAGGTGTGAATGCTGCCTACCCTATAAACGGGTCCCTATGGCATGTGTGTGTACTGAGAAAGTCGGACTCCACACCAAATATGGTTCAGTTGGAAAAGTGGAGCAGCGCAGTCTATATTGTTAGCCTAGCTGGCACAAGACGACAAAAAAAAAAAAAAAAACTGATTACGCGTTTTTAATTTTTACCAAATGTATGGAAATATAACCTTACAAAAATTATCATTCATATTGTTTTTACAACAAACAAGCGTAGATAGCAAATTTCAGTTTCACTTGAGAAATGATTTGTATAATTCGGAAATATTTGTTCCGAGCTCTTTGGAAGACACCCATTTCCAAAGATTAAAGGTTTGATTCTTCCGCTATTGAAAAAGTATTATTATTTGTTTTTGTACACATGTGTCGGGATAAATGCTATGAACATTTTTTTCTACAGTAAATGTTAATACAATCCACTTCTATGAAGAATCGTCGATAAAGACATATGGTACAAATCTAATATTTCACTCATTCTAATATTTCACTCTAAACGAGCACTTTCAATTTGGAGCTTCGATTTATACAAATAGCTGATACACATCTTGTACAAATAAAACTGTACACCTGCAGCGTAAATCCATGTTATCTTATGGTATTATAATGTATACAGATAGATCACACACAGAAAAATTGCTATTTCACTCCTTTATATAGCTCTATATTTTTATAGTCTGCAATTCCAATATACGGCGATAAACCTAAATATCTCATAATTTATAATCCAACAAATAAGAAATTCATTAGTGATCTCTTGTCCAAAATATAATTCCTCTTTGGTGTCTAATGGTTGCAACCAGATGAATTGGGGTTTCCATGTCCGGCTCTTGCTATATATGCTGTAAAACTACACACAATTTCCAACTCGTGCTTTACCAGATGCCTAATAGTTGATCATGGATGCATTAGGATTCTTTTGTGTATAAGTTGTCACAGTCTCTCGTTACTTGTAAGACGAGATATAGGTATTAGAAGCTAGTTTCTCATGTCTCACATGAAGAAATGAGATAAGCCTAACATAAAAGGAAAATATTGAAAGAATGTATGGCATTTCATCTTAGTAACCTTTACATTTAAGTTTTGAAAGCAACTTTCTGCACATAGTGATACAGTTAAATTATCTGTTAATGTGTTTTTAGCGCAATTTGTTATAGACTTCATATAATTAATGGCAGTGTATCATGTAAAGTTGTTTAAAATATTAAGAAACCGCTTAAATATCTTGATTTGAAAAAATTTAATGCATAATGGTGAAATAATAATAAAATGGAGCAAAAAAAAAATGGTAATTTACTTAAAACCTGCAAAATATAGCTTATTTATATTTTGTAGACCATTAAATTGGAGTAAAAGTTATATATTTGAAATATATAAAATCTGCGAAGATATAACTTTGTTTAATATATAAAACTGGGTAGGAGGAGATGGGCAACTCAACTGAGAAAGTGTGCGGAGGGAATAACCTAAAGTTCTTTAATGCCACTCTTTTCTATAATCTAGAAGACCTAAGAAAAGGTAGTCTGGATAAGGATTTTGCTAAACTAAAAATATGAAACTAGAGGTCCAATACTGGAAAGAGGCGAAATGAGAAAGATTTCTGAAAAAGTCAGGGCCCACAAACGAACTGTCGTCCCAATTTTGACACTCTATTAAACTAGTAAAAAAGGTTTTTTTCATATTTTAAATTTTAAAAATAGAAGTGATGATTTTCTGTGTTAAGCATAGTAATTTATTAATTAACTTTTATATACGAAGATTAATAAACATGAATATCACTTGAAGATTTTAAATTTCAGCATAAATTCTGAGTAGAGTTCATTTTTTATTTGATGCGGAGTTTTCGATTTCAGCTCCATTGTCATCAAGTATCTTGGAATTCTCGCTTGTTTCTTTGGTAAAAGTTTGATATTTACTCATAGAAAGCTATATTAAAACTATTTTATTTTTATTTTACCTCTAATTTTTTAATCTCTTCCAATGAAAAAAATGTTTGAATTACATAAGCGTTTACATGAGGTTAATTTTTAAATCGAAAGGTATGGAAAAACAAAAATATAAAATTTAATTCTTAAAACAGTTAACAGACTCATATAACTTAACAAAATCCTGCTAGTGAACAAATATGTAGTATTTAAAAATAAACTATTATATCAGAAAAATATTGGCAAAGATGTGAAACACTGAATTTCTATACCAAAACATTTTTAATCAAGGAATTTTCCCCTCAAACTTTTTATATTATTTTCTAAAGGGCCCCTTATAGTATTTTAAAATATTCATATATATATATATATATATATATATATATATATATATATATATATATAAATAATCCATTTTAAAACTTTCCTATATTTATTTTTGTCTACACAATGTATTAGTAATATTACCTTATGCTTATAATCTATTGATTTGATGGGCTTGTTGATTTATTTAATAATGGAAGTTTAATTGTTGTTGATTTTTAATAAATTTAATTTTACTTAAATAACCGTGGTTTCGATATTCTTGCAGAATTTTTCTGAACAGATTATTTCGATGTCTGTAAGGCATGACCTCATATGTTTTAAATAACATCCTTAGCTCAAATCTTTGAACAAATTTTTCATTTTACAGAAATCTCAAAATACGGCAATAAATTAAGTTCAAACTGCAATACAATCACCTGACCATCTAGATCACCTGATGGCTCTGCCAGTGCGTGCTCTCAAACGATTATCACACACTAGTAAAATTGCAGTATAAAACCTTATCAACTCTGTTAACGATATTTTACAGGAATATATGCCATGTATGTGTTCCCAAAGCGAAAACAGCGATGCGTAAAATATCATTGAGGTTATAATGAAGTTATTTCTAGGATTCATTTTAAAAGCAAATCTCTGATAACTTTATAAAGGTAAATTTAGTATCAAATTTTGACACCATGAATAGGCAGTCTAAAAATCAAAAATTGTTGCAAGGCATTTTAAGGTCCTCCGCTGATGACCAGCTGGTCATCGGATTATAGGGTCGTATTTACATAACTTTTAAGGGATGAAATCGGAAAACTCCTCAGAAATTTAACCTTTAAAGAACCACCTCGCATAATACACCTCTCATTCTTTAACATCCAGCTACCACCAACCTTAACCTTAACATACACCTCCCATTCTTTAACAATGCTTGGTATCGAACTCAAAACCTTTTGTTTTGAAGCGTACTTCCCTATCCCTAAGCTTAATGAATCCTAATATCATGATTTAAAAAAATTCTTAAAAAAATTTATTTTGGAATTCATGTATGGTACTTTTATTTGGATACTGAATATATACGAGTACATAGCCTGTTATTTTGCTAATTATAATTCACTGTATCCAAATTGTAGTCATTTTAGAACGAAATAATAAAAGAAAGGGTACTTAAGCTGAAAATAATCATACGAGGAATGATTTATGATTTCGCTTCCTCGTTAATAAATGCGTCATGCAAATGTTTATTCATCCTGCAAACATTTTCGTCGAAATGCAGTGAAGTCACCTATTGTGACATAATTAGATGCATTGACCAACAGTGGCTACTCGGAGTTACCTGAAAGCCTTATTACGGTTGGGCATCATGCGTCACATGAAACTCCCCTTCGTTTCTCGCTGCCTGCGCAATCCCAGGAACGCGTGATGCGGGGAGACAAGAATCTCATCTCCTCTATACCTCACTGAGAACGCGACAAAGCATTGATTCTCCTCCGCGCTTTTCTTCCCTCTCTCCACCCCTCACCGTGATTCTGAGATATATTTCATTGTCAATCAATCGGAAAACCTTTAGCGTGCAGAAATGAAAGTGCTGCTTCCCTCGATGAGTGCTGAGTTCTATAACTGCGCACGCACACAGAAAAACTGCAATCGTTTTAAAAAAAAAGTGTTGTTTGGTGATGAAGCGTGTATTTTTCGACGAATGATTCGCTCTTGTGAGTCACTCGTTCTCTCTCTCTGGCCTGCCTCACACGATGATGAGTTGACCACAAACCGACGTGTAAAATAAACGAAGGACTCTCGCACACTCGTCTGAAAAAAAAAATGGAAGTTATGAAGGCTATTTGTAAAAATATCCCTGTGTGATAAGCTGAGCAGCTGTTTTTGTCATTTTTCATTCCGAGCTTTATTCTCCACAGTCGTTTTCTACTTAATTTTGTCACGATATAATAACAGGAACAGTATTTATATATTGTTAAATGATTAAGTATTCAAATTTAACAATTCCTTTTTTTTTTAAATTAATATTGCGTTTAAAGCTCTAAAATTTTATTAGAAGATTGGGGAATAAAATATTTTTTAGGGATGAATCCATTCGCTTACTGAAACATTAAACCCAGAAAATTTTAAAATTTGGGAATGTTATTTGCATTAAAAATTCCGATGAAAGCCCACCGAAAGATAATTCTCTGAATTCATGGCAGAATTCATGTTAACATAATTTTTATAGTTTGAAATTTTATTGTTGTCACACACGCAATTTTTTTAATTACTAGGAATAAATTTTCATACTGCACAAAAAACTATTCACCGCAATTCTCTCTTATTTAGGAAAAATTTGTTTTCATGTTTAGCTTTGATATGTAAAATATTATATATATAGATAATAGCAAGATATTTTTAAATATTCATAAGGATATTTTGTAATTTGTTTAAGTATGTGCTTTAAAAAAAACAAAAAAGAATTTTTTTTTCTACTTATAAATGTATTTAAATCAAACTTTTTTATTTCAGCCTTATCCCATAGACTAAAAAAGCTTTATTTGTAAGCACGTGTTAATTATGTTATGTAGTTGAATAATAATGTTAGACATTAATATTTGTCTTATCTGATAAAATATCGATGTATCTTTGATATGATATGATTTACTTTATGATATGAATGCTTCATTTACCGAATCGATTAATTCCATAAAGCAGGAAGTTGAGGAACCAGATGAAAAGTATATAATGTTTTTAAAATTAAGACGTTTTTCATATTATTTACATATGGTTTTTGTGGTGCTAATTTTTATAATAAGCGAAATTTTTTTGAATATATCCAGCTTTGGAATGAAAATGTAAGGAAATTTAGAAAGTGAAATATTAAAGTAACGCAATATATCTTTCATTCTACAGAGATTGTTATATTCACAGTTCAAGGAGTCAAATAATTTATTGACTATAAACTTAAAATAATAATTTTGTCCATATCACGCACAATTTCTTGTATGTCATTATTTTTGAAATTCTGTTTAGAAATATTAACACTCACTAATATCTATGAAACTTCTATTCCATATATTTTTGTATAAGATTTTGTATAACATACCCCTAAATTTATCTGCAAAATAATAAATAATTCACCAAAAAACACGTGAAATCAAAAGAATTAAAAGTAAGCGTGATTAACTGAAATGCTTAACCAAAAAATACAAAAGTGAATTGCTTATTTTCTCCATTATCTATAAAGAAACAGAAATTAATTTTGTTTACGACTCGCACTTGAAATCGCAAGGCGTGCGGCATGGTTTCTTATTCTCTGCAAGCATAGTTCTCCGAGATGCTTGCGGCTGTCTACAAAATACAACACAATGTATCCAGTGCTATTTCATTAGACAACCATCTCAGCGGAAGGATATCAATTTCAAAAAAGTGTTGTTTGTTGGACCATCCCTCGCAAGAACGCCTACTGTTGTCAACTGCCTACTTTCCTCACACCTGAATTGAGGTTATCAGAGAAAGTGTCTTGAATACTCAATAAAGAACGAAAGCATTCATAAACACTTTCTCAAGACGAGATGCCATCCGCTCCACATATCCTCACCTGCTGTGGAAGGAAAGAGCGATAGCGCACGTGCGATGAAGAGATTTCATGGACTGACTTCTAAACTCAGAATGAAAAGTTGAATAATCTGAATCATAAAAGGTAAAATATGCCGACCGCCCAGTCTAGCAGTGCCTGACTGCGGATAGGGTGGTCCTGGGTTCGAATCCCGGTTCTGGCATGGATGTACTTTCTCTCTCTATCTATCCTGTCTTTGTCCTTTCTGTGTATGAATGAGGTGTGAATGGTTGCCTACAATATAAACGGGTCCGTATGGCATGTGTGTACTGAGGAAATCGGTCTCCACACCAAATATGGTTCAGTATGGAAAAGAGGAGCAGCGCACCCTATATTGTCAGCCTAAGATAGCACAAGAAAAAAAAAAGGTAAATTTTTTTTATGGACATGATTTTAATATGAAAAAAATAGGTTTTTTTTTTTACCTGTATTATAATATTTATTTTTGAATCATAAACTGAAAAATAAAAAAGCATTAATGTATGTTTGGTGTTTTTGTTAAACTGGTCATTTAAATCTCATTGTTACTTACTATTTTATGAAGTACTTAAAATCATACTCTGGCATATGAATCATATTCTTGCATGTGGTATATCACTCGTTATTTATACAATTTAATTCTCTTAAGCTCTCCTTATTAAAATGAATGAAACGTTTTCTTAAAATTTTTAATATACAAATTGCAGAAACTATTTTATTTTAACCTGAAATTTAATTGTTTTAGAATATAAAACAAAACTGAAAGTTTTGATATAAAACATGAAAAATTTATTTCAAGTTTCAGATTTAATATCAAAAAATAATTAAGATTATGTATTTGTAAGTCAGTAATGAATTATTTAGATAATTATAATAATTTATCTGTATAATGATACAGATGGGTGATTGATAAAAATTAATTTCATGAAAATATTTTTAGTTGTATTTTATTGAAAAAAATGGTATATTATAATTTGAAAACTCTAAATATTAAAACTTTTTATATAATACATTCAATTATTTATTTTTATTCGCGGAACAGTTTAATAAAATCTGCTGTTCGAATTTGTACTAACAAAGTTGAATATATTCAAAGTAATTTTGCCTATTATTTTAAAATCATTATTAATCTATACAAATCATAAATTGAAATCTTTCACACATTCCTTAAAATATTACTAAAACACAAAACCTGAATTTATAAAAAAAATTTTTATAGTTTACCACAGAAAAAAATTAAGCAGATAACTCATGTTATCTGCTTAATTTTATTTTATAATCATGTTATCTGCTTAGCTGCCCATGGAAAAACAGATTCAGAAATTTATGGTTATTTACTGTTGTCGAGAGAGGATTCGAAATTTCAACGTCTTAAAATTTAATGGTTTGATTTTTTTGTCGTTTTGAAGTAAATTTTTGCTCACGAGAATTAAACTCGACTTGGATCTGTTGCTTAAAACTTACAGCTTCAAGTTTCAAAGCCGCTACTAACATCCATCGTTACGTAATCATGCCCATAGAATGTTTCACAAAAGACTAGGACACTAATTATATTCAGCTTCCAGCTAAGTTAAATAGGATATCTCTAATAATATGTGATACCAATGAGCTCGGCAAAAAGTTCCGCTTTTCCATGGTGTTAAAATAGTGGTTTAAATTACACTGCATTATCTTTCTTATATACAGCCCTTTGCCGTGGCAAAATTTTTATGACTTCTTGGGTTCAAAGATCTTGTAATCAAACTATCAATTCTTAACATTTTTTTGTCTTGACACATACATCAGCTATTTTGAAATCTCATTGTTACATCTCCGCATAATCATATTATTAAGGATATGAACTAAGGCGTCAGAAAAGTCATTATTCATATTGATTACATCTTGTTAAAACAATGAACTTCACACTAAAATGAGTTTTCCATTATGGTTTTACGTGTTTATTACCCTTTGACTCCTCCATTTTCTCACAATAGAGTATATTTTTTGTGATTAATATAAGTTATTTGATTTTAAAGAAACTGTTAGCTATCAATTTAGATCACAGTATTTGTTAACTATTAATCTACATAACATCTGTTGGCAATTAATATACTTGACTAAGAATTATGCATTCAATTTTGTAATCTGACAGTGACATTATATCGACGAATATTTTGGTTTTTATTTTCTGTATTTCCTCCAAACCTCTCGTACCAATGGCAGCTTAATGAATTTATATCATGATACTTGCACAAGATTCAATAAATCCTTGCTCATAACAATGTAAAGCAAAATGGACTCATGTCTTTGTGGGATTCTCGCCAATTGCAGCGTCTTCGAGCAGTGCAAAAATAACCATAAAGTATAGTGTGTTTCGCTCGACGCTAGTCGCTTCCAATCCTCCTCCTTCCTTCCTCTCCTCCTTCCATCCACATGTTCAATAAACGAATCTACAGCCATTGGAAATGAGAAGGGAATATAATCTTGCAAAATACTTTGCCAAATTAACCAGCCTTGGCATACAGAATCGGAGAGCTAAATTTTTACTTAATTGGCAGAATCACCAAAAATTGGAAAAGGACAGTCCTTTTTCTCGGGCCCTTTCGATTGAAGCAATCAAGCTCAACGTAGATCCACAATTCCTTTGCAGTCCGGTTAAACCAAATGTGGGCCTGCCTAGAGTGTTTTTACATACAGCCCTTCTTCTCTGAAATAACCAAAAGCAACCACCCTCTAGAGTATTTGGAACAATTGGCTTTGGAGATAATTAACAATTTTCTTGCTGAAGATCTAAGGATCTACACGGATGGTAGAGGCGACGGTCATCACCATGCCGGCAGTGGAATTTACACTACTTACCCTGCTGAAATTCATGAATCAAGATCCATTAGAAACCCAGATTTTTGCTCTGTGTTTCGCAGTGAGCTTCTTGCCATTCAAATGGGTCTGGAAAATATCAAATCTGGAGCCACCATTGATAAAATCTGGATCTTCACTGACAGCCGAAGCTGCATTCAACACTTCAGCAATTGGGATAAAGTAACGGACTAAGCTGGTGTTTCTATCCTTTGTATGTTAATTGCCCTATATGCCTCCCACGACATCCAAATTCCGTGTATACCTTCTCAAGTGGGCCTATTTTGGCAATGAACGTGCTGACCAGTTTGCTAAGGATGGTACTTCTCTTCCTGCTTTCCAGATTTGACCCTCACTTTTTCAGAATTGTTTTCTTTCCGCGAAACTATCGTCAACTAAGTTTGGATTATCTCTCCAGGTCACAACTGATATCCCCACAGGCGTCCTGGTGGAGCCCTTGGCATGCTAGGGTCTCGTGCTGAACAGACCTGTAGAATTGCCAATGGTCATACTAGGAGTCTCACTTTCAGGGGCAAATTAAACTCTTCCCAACCTGTAAGAAGTGCAATTCCAGCGAGGCTAGTCCTCAGCACCTACTTGATTACCTGGATTTCACTATGGAAGAGTTTCTTGAGAGACCTCTCCTTTTCCTCGATTTTTTGAAAGTTTACGGCCTTATGGATCTGATATAGCGGAGTTATATCAGATGGGATTAGTAACGACATATGTCCGATATCTTCTTTGTCGATACCATGACAAGAAGTTTTGCATTTGGAATAGAAATGAAGAGTTTTTTTTGTTAACATCCGACTATACGTGTCTCTGCAATTCTCTGCATGGTTTGACCTAAAGACTAACTCGAATCATTCTTGAGCTGGTAAAGGTCTTGGTGATGGTGATTTTTGTCGTCAGAAGCACCGTAGAATCCCTGCTCTTTCATATAATTCCTCGAAGATACCGCTGATCACGCTGTAAGGAAAACATTGCTCCAGATTTTCAGTATTGCTTTGTACGAAAAAAGTGTGGGCTCTAGCTCCAACTTTTGGTAGCCTTTGAAATGGCTGCTTTTGTGAAGCCAGTGAGATTCGCTGTCTTCGAAATCATGATTCCCACTAAATGGGCACCAACAATAAGCCCTTTTTCAAATCATGAAAGATCTGTCATTTTTTTTTTTTTCATTTTATTTCATTCTTCGTTAAATTCATACTCATACAATACTAAAATTAATCCGTACTATAATTAGTATCGTTACATTTTAATAAAATTAATTTAAATTAAATTTTTCGGTCACAATCATTTCGCATATGAATTGGAAAATATTATATGAAGCATAAACTTATTTGAATGAATTTTAAAATTAATATTTTAGTTCAAAATGGTAATAATTGAAAAAGTTTACAAAGTGAAAAAAGATTTTGATGAATAGCAGTTTTTTCTCTTAGTTTTATTAATATAAAGTTATTTTAAAAATTGATACTTACGTTATTTTATTTTAAAAATGCATTGTTATAAAAAAAGAAGAAAAAAACTTGTCGCCAACTTTTAGATTTAAAACTTTTTTTCACATGCCCTTACGAGAAATTCTTCTTTAAAAGCTTTACGAAAAATAGCACTAATTTAATGTCAACAAACAATACCGATCAATAAACATTAATCAAATTCAATTGACATAACAACTACTTTAAATTAAATAATAACACATCAGAGTTTAAAATCTGTGTAAATGAAATATATAAACCAGACTAAGTCTCTTACTCCATTTTCCGTGTCATTGATCAGAAAATACGAGACGACGCTGTTTCTTTTGATGTACTTACCTTGCGTCTGACTTGTGTCTAGTTATGCCAAGAGTCGAAAATTTCTCGCCAAATGTTTCACATTTTGATCTCCTTACCTTAGAAAGTCTAGACAAGCAACAGTCGTTTTACCCTTAAATTATTGATTTTTACTCCTATTAAATGTATTTATGATATTTAGTTTTAGTTTCATCTTAATATTTTCGTTCTGAAAAGAACTTAATTCCGATATTTCTCAGTAATCATAGAAATTGCCACTCAAGATTATTTTTACTCCACAGTTATGGCTTCTTTTAAGTGAAGTATTGAAGTAAATTTGAAGATAGGAATGAATAAATAGGAGGCGGACATTACATAACAAGTAAATAATTAAAAACAAAACAAACTAAGAAGTGAACATTTTAATGAAAGAAAGCCTGATTACTTCTTGGTGTGTAGTAAATCAAAGAAATTAATCAGGTGCATTTTTCAAAAAACTTAAAGTAAATTTCTAAATTTCTACTAGCATTTCCCTTGACAACTTCACAATTATTCTCTATTGTAAATATATAAAAGTAAAATGATAAGAAACCAACATTTTTTCGTTTAGAAAATAATTCAATAAGGTACGTAAAAGAAAAATTAACGTTAATATTAACAATAAAATTTATAAAAACTATTAAATTAATAATAAAACTACTTAACTTTACCTTCAAATAAACAAATTTTCAAAATATTTGGTAATTAATATAACTTTTTTCTAAGTATTATTAAAAAAGAAAAAATAATTCAAATATAAATACTTATATTTGTAATATTTTTATTGACAATGATAAAAGTGTCGAGTAATTTTATAAAAATAATATAAAAAGAAAAGATTCGTGAAATAAAATGAAATTATTATCATATAATTTATTAATTATTACCAAATTATTTAGGAATAAATTTCATATATTATTTCTTTCATTGCTCTGTTAATAGCAGTTCATTTGGATACTTCAAAACAAAGATCTCATCAATAAATATCCTACATATAATGAGAACAATTCTATGAAAATATTGAATAATAATTTATGTATAGTTAGATATATTTACATTTATGTAATAGTTCAGTAATTTAATGCTTTGATTTGTAATTGAAAAATTCCTTGAAGGAAAAGAATATCTGAAACACTAACAAAAATATCTAGAAAAATTAATTTAGTTAGTATTAAAAATTTTATAAATTTAAAAAAAAAATAGAGTTTCTAAAACTTAGCATTAAGTTTAAAATTTATTGCTATTAACGAATTAAAAAAAATTGCTGAGTCGTAGAAATTTCTTTTAGATCTATTCCTAATATTTTTATGCTTAAATTATAGAATTCAGCTAAAAACAATCTTAAGAATAGAGAAATTCTATTTTGAATTCTTACTTTTTGTTTTAAATTGTCTCGTAAAATAAGTAAAATTAGAGAAAGAAATAAAATTTAAATCTACTAATATTGGATGGATTTTTAAACAAAATGTATAATCTATAAACACAGTACAAATTCAACAAAATATTTTCCTTTATATTTAAATTAAAAAGTAATAACGATTTCCCATTAAAATTATAGTTCATTTCTCTATAGCATTTTAGTGTTATTGAAATAAGAAAATAAATGGAGTGTTTCGCAATAACATTTATATGAATGAAAAATAAGAAAAAAAAATCCATTTCCTTCAAATCTGTCCGAAATTTTTTTTTTTTGTTTCTCCATTAAGAGTAAAAAAAAGTGGTATTCCGCCAGCTGGTAAACGAGAAGATATTTTCTAAAACCTCATAAAGCTTGTAACGAGTCATCTAAACATCTGCTAACTTCTTAAATGAGAAACTTCCTCTACACACACAGTTGAAAAGTTTTCCTTCTTAAAATTTTAGTTGCTGTATACATTTGTGGTGATTTTTTTGCGAATTTCTGTCTCACGAATTATAAAAAATTAACATTTTCTTTCCTTTAGAAAAATACGTTACCATTGGATATTACCATACTAATGCAATTTGCTTGATGACAAGCTACATTACAAATATTTTTATATGTTGCTATGTTATTGCTTCGTTCCAAAGATGTTATTTGAAGGATTTACTTAAATTCAGTCCAATATCAAAGGAAATTTTCTTAATAGCAAATTAAATATACGAATTTAATTAAGAATGTAAGAAATGAAGATAATTCCATCAGATGGTTAAATTTAGATGGCTGTCATTAACTCTAATGTACTCTAATTTGTTTAAGCCTAGTTTCTGGACTTTTCCTGTTGCAGTAGTGAAAAAAGATAGAATGTATTATTTTCCCAGTCAACTAATTACACCATTTGTTTTATTAAAAATTTCCCTTAACATTTAAAAATCATTTTATTTTAATCAAAACATTAGTTTCAGATGGTTGTTCTTGAAATTTGTTCTTTGTCACTCATAAGAACATAATGCCATATTATTTCAATAGACTTTCTTCCAAAATTTAGAATGTATTTATATATAATGTACATATTTAAATTTTCTTTAAGGAATTCTCTCTTTCTAAAACTAATGTCTTTTGAAAATATGTTATGATGGAATAAAATTTGATACATGTGTATCACCAGCAAAATTATTCGATTTATATATTATTCTAGTTGATTGAAAAAGAAATCACTTTAATTGATGCATTTGTGTTTTCGAGACAACTAAAAATAAATCTGAATCGGAAAAATCTGTTGAAATACTCTGGCCTCTAAAAGTTAAAGAACAATAAGTTTTTAAAATCTAATTTGCAAATGAATGACTGTAAAAACAGCAAATTTGGCTAACATGTGTACAAAACAGATATGTATTGATTGCAACATAGAAGTTAACATAAGAAAAACCCATAAATTATTTACACAAAAAAAGCAATCTCGCTGGAAAACCCATTCTTAGAAAAAAATAAATAATCACAATTTTCTGTGGTTAAATGTCATAGAAACATAACAAAAAGAATTTTAATGAGGAATATGCCCTCCCCTATCTTGAATGCTTTGATGACATCGAATTTCTATGATGTCAATTAAGTTGTCTGTTACCAAAATGGGAAATGAAAACCAGACACGGAGTAAGTTGTTTTTCAGCTTTGAGGGAGACTTGTGAGGCAGCAAATTTTATATCAAGATAGCTATAGGATTCAGGTCTGAAGATCAAGCTAGCTACTCCATTCGCTCCAAACCTAGAGCCTCAATATATTCCTTAATTGTACAATTCAATTCGGTCATGCGTAATCATCCATTAGAAAGAAATCATTGCCAATTGCATTGGCATATAGGCGGACATATGGATCAAAGATCTCATCCTGATATCTGAGATGTTGAGGGGAAAAGTTATATTACTTCCCCCTCAAAACATAATATAAAATTGAAGCTTTCTCTTCTTCATTCTTATTTTTAAACCAAAAAATAAAGAAAATCGGTAAGTATCTGACATCTGTTCAAGTTCATCCCTTGAACACACGAGGTCAGTGTGAGCAGATCAATGAGACCACAAGTAAGATCCCAGCCTAAATCATTTTTCCATCATCGCGGTAACTATTTTCCCAAAGTGTTGAATAGATTCTATCTGATGCTTTGTTTGCTCCAAATCAGAACAGATCTGGAATCGCTCTCCCCTGTAAATCTGGACGCATCTGTAAAATATACAGTAGTTCATCGATGTTTGATCCACGAATCATGTTTTCTTTTCCGAGATAAGCCGGTCTTTCCCTGACATAGGGTGAGCTCGACTCACACAACTGGTCGCCTTGCGTAAAAATCTGCATAGTGAAGACACCTTCACACCGTATTTACGGATATTTTTCACCTGATTGTACAGAATGATGTGCAACATGTTATGGCACAGAAATTTTTTTAATCATTCGAATCAAAAAGGCTATGTTTCTGCGTGTGTTGTTGCTCGAGGTCAGCTTGAAACATGTCATCTCGACACAGAAGATTTGGTTTGATATTGATTCCAGAGACGGTGGACTCTGAAATCAATATCAAACCGAGACACATTAAGATGCTTGGCATCATTAGCCTGCGATAACCCTATTTTCATCCATCCGACTGCCGCCACCTTAACGAATCGAGCAAACGTCTTCTTTCACTCATTGCACTACCCTACTGACTATTTTCAACGAATCTGTTAAAAAATGTGAAAATCAATAAAAGTTACACGAGTGATTACAAAACCTTTTGTTTTATATATATATTTTTATCTTACTCACACATACAATATATCTGTTCCTTTCTAACAAAAATAGTGATACATTTATGATAGTGATACATTTAATTTATTGTTTATAACATTTTTGCATAAATTTACATAAACATATTTTTATCTTTTATATAAACTTTAAATTTTATTATTAGCGTCAATTTTCTTATGAAGAGCTTCAATAAATATATTGTTCCTCGACTTCTGGAGGTCAGTGTATATCTTATTCATAACATCGCAACATAACTCATAAATCTTGATTAAATTACATGAGCTCTGCTTTCTTGAGGCAACGTTTCTCAAATTGGAAAACAAATCCGGAATGTTTCATAGAGCAAGATGCCAATCTTAAGCAATTGGTGAGAGATGCTTAAAAATAGTCTGTGAAATGTAATTGAAAAGACGAACATTGTAAATAAAAAATTTTCTGTACTTTATTAAAGATACAAATGATAGAAAATATATAATGGAAAGCGTTTGCTGATTAAATCAATATTGCGGAAAGCAGGAATAAATTTACGCCATTTCTTAACATAACATTTTCTATAGTAAGCCTACTTAGCTTTCTGTTCAACAATTCATGGACTCGATACTAAACCTTAGGTGTAGATGATTGTAATACTTCGAAATTCATTTTGAGGAATAGATGACGGTCGAGTTAGTCCACGAGAGTAGAAATTGTTCTTAAAGCCACAAACAAATCAAGAGTTTTCTTTTCACAAGGATATTTTAAACAAAGATAATGAAATTAAATAATTTCTTTCATTTTTTTTCACGATTTTTGTGTACAATTATCGATACCAGACCTGTATTTTGACAAACAGTTTTAGAAGAAATACTTTTTCAATTTTAATTTATACTTTATTGTGAGCAACTTCATGTTAATAAGTTTCTTTTAATTTCAGTTTTCCCTAAATTCTGCGCAAATTATTTAACTCGTAAATGAAAATAAATAGTAAGCAAGAATTATTACTAAGATTTTCATTTGAATTTTCTCAGAATCATGTGTGAGAGAAAATGAGATGCTGTCGTATATACACTCGGAAAAAAAAAATTAAGCTTTATAAAATCCTCTCTTCTAGTATAGGTAGGAAGAAGTCTGGGAAAAATTGAACTCTTAGAAAATGAAGTGATTATCAATTCTTATCAATCTTTAATCCTTCAAAAGCAGTTTCAAATTTTGAGGATTTTTTTTACAGTGAACTGGAGTTTTATGGCAGTGCCATGATTGATATTCCTACATTAATGATAAAAATTGACTTATTAAAAAAGCAAAATAATAAAAGATAATTATTTTCAAAATTTATATTTTTTAGAATAAATTTATTACTATTTAGTCAATTTATGTGGAAAATTTAATAATATAAACGTTCAAATATAAATGTGACCCTCATTAAATCTCAAATATGAATTCTTTATAGTTGTTTAAACTCGACACTAAAATAAATAAAAACGTAATATAAAGAAAAGTTAAAAATTTTCCAAAATATAATGAGAAAAATAATTATTTAATGAATATTTATTTATTTTGTTTATTATATTGTTGTGATCATATTCGAATATAATAATAAGCAAATCTTATCAAATATTACTGACAAATATTATTTGAATATTTCAATATTAATTATTTGTAACTCTTTGTATTTTTTTCAACTACTCATCAGCATCTATATTGATCAGAAATTTTTGATGAACATCGACATCCCTTTAAGCAAATTAATATCTAAATACACAAGCAACAAATAAGATTTGTTATGAATTTCAAATCCTGTTTCGCTAAGTGGGAAAACTTAAAGTTAATCATTATGTGCATTGCTAGCCTAAACGTTAATTAAACGTAAATTATACGATTATTTAAAAATACTTTTAATCAAGATCAAAACCAAATCGAAAGTTACCAGATATAGCAAAAGTAAAATATACTTTGGCGTTAAATCCTTCCTCATAATTATTTAAAACTATTGGAATTCAGTTGAAATCTTAGATTATCCTTTGTAGATCACTGTTTTGAAGATTTACAGCTTCCATTAAAAAGATAGCATCTTTTTTTTTTCAAAATCTTACCACGATAGTTTTTTCTTCATCACGGTTGCAGTGATAAGTCACAAGCATTACTTGTTCTAAATTATTGATTGCAATGAAATTTAAGACGAGAAAATTAGATACTGGTTTTTATCTCTATGAAACAGATCATAGATTTTTAAGGATAGTAGACACTATACATTAAGTTTCGCAAGTCTTGCTGAGGAACTATCTTGCCGTAATCACTTTTCTCACACCAATTTTGAACTGTTGGTTTATTTCTCCTCCCACAGATCAATCCTTTACTTCCGGATTGGGAAACCACACTCAAAAGATAATCTGAACAGAAAGGCCAAGTCGGGGTAAGTAACAATTCTTTTTCTCTCTAATTTTTGATCCTTATTTCTTTTTAGTAATTGTTGTTTTACTGAAGAATTCGATTTCACAACTTTTGTAGCGTACTTTGGTGCGAACAATAATGACATTTTAGCGGATGTTTCTTTCTCTAGCTTTTATTATTTCTTCTCTCTCTCTCTCTTTTTTTTTTTTTTTTTTTTTTTTCGTAGCTTAACTGTCATGCCTTTCTGGCCCTGAAGACACTGGGCGTCTCACAAATATCGAGTTGCACTATTTGGAAATGCTGTGCGTGATGCAGGGGCCCCAAAAGGGAGCCGATGCCCCACTTCGTGCTTGGATACCTTTTCGAAGCGGTACTAAGTGTAGGTGGGGGGTCGACTTACGTTATGTTTTTCCTGCCTAGAAATGATCACTAATTGTGTACATCAGCAGAAAAAAAAATGTTTATTTCCCAATGAAAATTATCTGAAGCGAAGGTAAAAAAAAAGGGACCTCTATACAATATTTTACCTTGACCTCGTATTATGTTAAAGTATTAATTCAGTTTTTTTTTCCATGGGAACATGGCCATTTGAGCTGCTCAAGTATTAAATTTATATGACCCTGGCATACATGGATAATATAGCATTAAGCCCCTACTGTGATGATAAGATTTTTTCTGTAAGGATTCAGTTCTACATTTCTGTTCCGTTGCAAACAATTAAAGTATTAATTGTTCCATATGTGTTTTTTTATATTTCTGGCGAAAATATTTCTGGTTTAAGTGAATGTTAGTCAGATCGGAATATTTTAACCACTGTATTTATACCAACAGTTACTAAAATGTTTCCCTCTGAATATCAATAAAATAATGAAATTTTTTTAAAAATTTTTTTACTGATTACATAATTATGCAACGGAACTTTTGTGTTTTAAAATAAAAGAACTTACATTTTATCAAACTTTAATCTCAATAATATTTTTAGCACATGGTTCGTTTAAAAATGCATTAATTGCAATGATTTTATTTAGCTACTATAAATTATTTGTAGTTTTTTTATGATAGCCAAAAATATTTGCCAACGTTTTTTTTTAGTTACTCTTTACTTGTTCAACTATGATTCTCTTGCAAAAAATTTTTTGTTCGAGATATACAACACTTAAGATATACAATTTACATACCATTGATTTCTGCTGGTATCAAGCCATTTTTACAACTTTTCATTTTTGTATTTAGAAATCCTTTAATTTTATTTAATGCTCTTTGCTATTTTTAAGTGAGGAGGTATCTTTTTTTTAACTTTATAATTAAGTGACGTTATTGTCATTATCTATTTATAACTAATATTAAATGAGATATAGAACTTTGACTGTATGACAAAACTTCTGCGCTTATTACCACAGAAATGCAATAATTAATATCTATCGTTTATAACAAGTAGTAAAATATAATAACACAGAATATAACATTATTATTATAAAAAAACAAATTATTACATTTAATATATAAAATATCTTATCGCAGTATGAACGTAAGTTATGAAAATATGCAGCTAAAATAAATAAGGCAATATATTATGTATGGTGTAGTTATAAGATGTAGCTCCGTTTCAGCTATTCGTAAGATATTGCTCTTCAGTGGGAAAGGTCATGGGATAGATTCCAGCCACAGCTCAACAAGAGATGTATGTTGTGCTCTTGCCTTATACATGTACATTTGTCATTGTATTTGCTGGTAATTTCCAAGATATCTTCCGTTACGACTTATATATATATAATCCACTATCTATAAAAAGTTCTATCAAACAGCTTGAGTGGTAGTCACAAAAATAAATGCCTCTTAACAACTTTAGGTCGTTAGGCTTCCTCACTATGCAGTGTGAAAAGTTGCTAAATTTCTTATTGCTGCTTTAGTTGTATGAAAGTTTAAGTGACTTTGATTGTGGTATTATAATCGATGCACGAGATATGAGCATTGGCATCACTGATATAACTATGAAATTTAAATTTTGGCGTAAGATCATTCCACGAACATACCATGCATATCGACTACCCAGTAAAATATAAAAAATCAGCCATGCGGCCGAAAAAGACCTTTTAAAGAATACGATCCTTGACCACTAACGAGAATTCTTAAGCGAAATAGACATATATTTTCTCAAGTTGTTGCTGGTCTCACTGTTGGTGTGTCAACAATTCTCAATGTAGGAATTTGCTTAGTGAATCATATCTGATTGGACATTCCAAAAAGAAAGCCTACATATGTACTGTTTTTGACCCCACAAACATTGTGCCTCGAGTGAATCATTGTCATTTTACAATCAATAACTATAAAACAGTTTGTCTGGTCGGACATTCTAATCACACCAGATGGCTGTGCATATGAGATTATGAAGAAATCTTGTCAAATCCTGCAGGTCAGCAAAAGATTGTTAAAACTAATGAAGTCTTGTAATGGTATAGAACGTATACAGCAGATAGGATAAAAGACTGCGGATTCATCTAGAGACGAGTTGGAACGGTAACAGAATGTAAGCATCTTTTGTGATCACCTACTTGTGTGCATGGCCATTGTGCATTTCAACAGACTTGGATGATTCCAGCATGATAATGTGACATCCCACATGCCAAGAATTATTCCTAAATTGCTCCAGGACCATTCTTCTAATTTTAGATATTTCCATTGCCCAGCTAATTACCAAACAGGAATGTTATTGTACATATACGAGTTCTCCTTCCAACATGTCATTCAGAAAATATTCGTACAACCTAGTTAGAGCTCCAATGGGTTCATGGACTGCTTTGGAGAATTCATGATGTGTATTGCCTCCAGGATACCTTATGACATTCGTCGAGCCCTGCCACGTTATGTTTTCCGAACACTGTAGCTTTCTTTTAGGTAAATGTGCATTAGACGCATCACTCTGTTTGGCACTGAGTGAATAACTTTTTAATATAAATGCAAGAAACGTAAATTTGAAATTTTTTAATTGTTTTTGAATATGTATTGAAAGTTGCAATAAATAATGGTGACAATGTTTATACTTGCCAATAAAAAAATTAATAAGCTCTGTGGGATAAGGTTTATAAATTGATTTTTTTAATATCGAGACTTTAAGCACCGGTTAAATTTATGTAAATCATATACTTAAAAAACTTTTTAAAAATTATAACATTTCTTAAGAATAAAGTTGATTTTGAAATCTCTTAATTTGAGGAAATTGAATCATGATTTATTATTTTACGAAAATCATTAATTTTACTCTTTTTATATATTTCTTTAAAAAAAATTCGGAACTCCTTTTTTATGTTTATTTTAACTAAAATGTTAGCCAACCTTTAGAAAAAAAAGATATTAATAGTTCGAATGCATTTTAGACCATTTTCTTTTTTCCTTTTTTTTTTTTTTTTTTTTCTGTTGTCTGATATTTTTTTTTTTTTTTTTTTTTTCTGTTGTCTGATTGTATCTGGTGTAAATTAACACTAATAATTTTATTTATCAATTCATTGTTAAATGCTCTCTTTAATATAAGTAATTTTTATTACAGTAACTTCTTTAATTTTTTGTAATGGTAATTATATATTTTATGGAAAAGCATTTCTCGTTATGTTTTAACATTTATTGGTTGAAATTCAAATTACTTACATAAAATTAAATGAATGTTAGAATAGAATTTATTTTTTCATTAAATACGTCCGAAATTATATACAGTAAAATAAATAAATTTAAATGTTAGAAAAGCAATTTTTCTTATAAGCTGAGATTTTTTTAACATAAACCTAAAAATTTAAATCATCCTTGACAATTTAAACTAACCCTAAAGTGGATGTTTTGTTTTGTCTTTTTTATTTTGCTTTTCCGTCTGTTCTATTGTCAACGTGACAATGGCTTGAATCAATGGAAAAAGCCTTCTCAAGCCAATGTTTTAGGTCTTTATATAAGAAATCTCGTTTTATGAACAAAATGAACTTCGACACTATTCTCAGACAATTGATGGTGAACTTCGCCTTGTTTGCTGCCGCTCGAATATGATCTGAAAGCAGGCAGCAAATTCGTAGACAAGTTGGATTTACGACACCATCTCAATATGATTCGACGTAGGTGAAACGTTATCTGACGTCATGGATATTTTAAACTAATGAGAATTTTAATAAAGTGTTGTAGCCACAAGATCTTAACTTGAACGAAAGAAATAACCACTTTATGGCTAATAAAGCAAAGTAAATAAATAAATAATAGAAAAAAAAATAAATAAATAAAATTTCTTTTTTTGTTTTCAAAATTTTCCTTTATGACTAAAGAGGAATAAATTTCCTTATTTGATTCATGTGATGATTGAGATCTCTTCAGTAAATCAAATGAGATTCTTCTTTTGATATCAATCCACTTGTGTTTGTGTAAAAAAAAATTGTAAAAATAATCCAATCCTTCCCGCTATAAAAATTGCATGCTTTAAGCCTTTATTATAGTGTCATTTATTAAAAGATTTATTCTATTTTATGAAAACTTGCAAGATAAATTTCCATAAAATAGAACTGATCAGTATTATTATATTTCAATTTATTTGGAATGTTTCGGTTATCTACAGCAATCATTAACACATCATCTATGCAGACAAACCTTGCTAAGAAAAATTCCTACTAATCAGGAAGAAAATAACCCGTCATCGCTTTCGAAATAATTCGCAACATCCAGAAAATCCGAGAGCGAAGACGCTAAACAGTTGATTGAAAAAAACTCATCGGCGATTGAACAACCTTCACATTTCGCTCTTTGCAACTTCATCTCAGGGTCGAGTCCTTTCTCTCCACCTGAGCGCAAGGTTCCCCAACGAGCCATCTTCGGCAGTCACGACAGCAACGGAAACGATGCAGGACGTCCTCCTGCCGGATATTTCATTAGTTATGAGACCGCGCGAATAAAAGCCTTACTTCACTTTAAAGCGCAAATAAACTAGTTATGCTGGTGAAAGTTTTCTAATTCAAAAGATGGACGAAAGAAATATCCTGATTACTTAGCGACATCCCTCCTTGAATCAACAACTTACTCCTCATATGTTTTACCTAGAAATTTTCCAAATTTGAATTTCCATAAAATGAAAATCATACTATTTTTTTTAATTAAAAAAAGCTTATTTTATAAGTTATTCATAAAACTGGCAAAAATAATAAAAAGAAAAAAATCATTTTTTTCTATAGCTACAAGATTAAATCTTCCCTTTAAAAGTTGATTAAATGGTTAAAATAAATGGATTGACTTATCATTCCATAACTATTTTCAACAAATAAAAATTCAATTCAATTTTTCGGACTTTTAAAAAAGTAGAAATTTTTAAAGTACGATTTTTTCTGTCCTTCTTACATCGTATGCATTGTAATTTCAGTCTTCCCTTCTTGTAAGTTCAGTCATACCCTGAACATTATATCTCAGATTACCCACCAACTCATCAGAGTCAAAATGTTCCTCGAGTAAAAAACCTCAAAAAACTTTTGTTTCACTTTATAGCATCCATGTATAAAAAAATACATATTTACTGAGACGTTATAATTCGAGAGACGATGTATTATTTAAGATTTAGTACATTTATGACCTTTTTTATTTAAAAAATGTGTGTAAATTTCATGATACTTTAATGTGGCATTAGAACAGACATCAAGAAAGGTATTTTCATCACGATTTCGCACCAATAACTTGTAAAATAGTGCTAACGAACGGAAGGATGTCTTTAATAATCCGCGCAAAATAATAAGTGTCAGACAACCGATTGTTATTTTACTGTTATTTGCTACATTGAAATATAAAAAGCAAAATATCTTTTCACAAAAGATAATAAATGACTCCCCTCGATCATTATAATTAAGCTAGTCTTAAATTTATTTAATACCTAAGCTTTACTTTTTTAAGGAATATTTTGTGAATAACAATATAATAAATTAAGTTTTAATATAATCCATTGAACATTTTTTTTGATTTTTAAAAGTCACCAAGTGGAAAATTTTAAAATAATCTTGAAACTTTAATGTTTGCAAGTTTGATAAAAATGGACTAATATGTGTGTGTGAAATCACATAAAAATTTAGTGGATAAACTGCGATATGCAGTGGATGCCGTATTATACAATTTTGTCTTTAAATTAATATTATTGTACTTCCCATCACAAAAATTAAATGTTGAATGTACAAATAAGGTAAATAATCACTTGATGAGAGCTATAGTTTAGGAAAGTTCTTTTTCTGTTGATTTACTCTCATTTCATCAAGTGCTAGATTTTTTGCCATAAGTCATATCAAGCAAATAAGTTTAGCTTTAGTTAATTTATGTTGTAACTCATATTAATATATATATATATATATATATATATATATATATATATATATATATATATATATATATATATATATATATATATATATATATATATATATATTATTGCAGCTTTCTGTAACCCATCAATATATTCCCCAACTTCAAAATAATAATACTAACTTGAAAAAAAAAAGAATATTTCCTAACTTGTTGACGTTTGCTGTTGCTTTTAATGTTTCATTTCCAAAAATAACCGAACATAACGTGACTGAGGAGCTTTCCTTCAGTGACGTCCTCGGTAAACACGGCGTTGGCAAACAAGTCCGCGGAATCCGGGAACTTTTCAGAAAGTTATTAAACAGCATCATATTAAATTTCCGAAAGAGAGGCCGATATATAAACACTCACACAAAACTTTATACTCGGAAAGTCATGCGGTTGCCGTGACATCACTGCCAAGAAGCATTTTTCCCGAAATTTATATCTCTATAAATAAATACACGAATGAATGTCAAAGCATACTAACCTTGGAAAATTAAATGTCAGGTTTCGAAATTCAATTTAAATAGGTGTCCATGCATATAGTTGTAACTTTTTTTTCCCCCTTTTTCTTCTCATTGCTTATCACTACTTGACGATAAGGAATTCAGTTTTGATATAATAAATTTCGCACAGCAAGTTGAGGGTTGAATTCATATGAACATTCGCTCTTAGAATAATTAATAATTTATAATTTTAAATGTAATGAAATTATTTTAATCATTTATTAATTTTCGAAAAAATATTTCTTAATTTAAATAGCACACACACACACACACACACACACACACACATATATATATATATATATATATATATATATATATATATATATATATATAAGTACGAAAAGTAGGAGAGGATGGTTAAGAAACATGCTTAGAAGTGGTGATGTAAATCCGTCTGTAACCGGATTTTATAGTAATCCTACTAGAAATAGAAAAAGTGAATGAAGACCAAATAGACGGTTTGGAATGCTGAAATAAAAATAAAAAAAAACTTTGTTTAACGCCAATTAGAGTTTTGTTGCTGGATAGTTTCAATAAAATAGGATATATTCTAATTGGGAATAATAGGCGTCTAATTTGGGTAATATGTATATATAACAAAATGTTAGTGAAAGCCTTTTTTTTTAACGACATAAATGTTTTTGTTTTAAAACATTTTCCATAAAAATGGCAACCACCTGGGAATTTGAATAAAAGTTAAAAAATAATATAAAATATTTAAGTATTTTTATGCTACAGCTTTCAAATACATTTTAAACAGTTGTTAAGAGCATTTTGAATAAATAATGTCCTAATAGAATCAATTATACGATCCTTCCAATTATACAAGCATAAATTTAGCATATACTATGATAAATGCTAACTTTTTTTAACTGTACACTCAGAAATAAAAAAAAAAATGTACACTCAGGAATAAGAACGAATCATTTAGAAAATATAGGTGGGAATGTTAGTGCATAATTGAATATTTAAATAAAAGTTCAATTTTTAATTAATTCGCATTTAAAAATATTTTTAAAAATTGTCTATTTTCTTATATTATAGGCAGTAAAAATAATTAATTAGGTTACTTATTTTGAAAAGTCAAAGTTAAGAACGCTTATGAATTTAGCCACATTGTTTTCTATCAGATTTTGTCATTTCTATTAGCTTTCATGATATTATTTTTATTTCCAATAACAAATTTTACTACCAGAGTTGTCACTCCAAATCTATTTTACACGAAGTTAACGTAACAAAAACTTCCTCTTTAAAATATAATTTTTTATGAATAGTTTGCTGGTATATTTTAGGAATCACTACATTTTTAAATTAAAATAATAATAAAAAAATAGTCAATTGGCTTAAAATTTGCGTGCGTTTTAGAATTCTACTTTGCTCTAAAACTTATTTTCCTAAATGCAAATAAAGATGTTTCATATATAGTAAGTTATCAAAGATTGAACCTTAATTTTTCGAAGTATTTATAAGCTCTTAATCTTTAAGCGTTATCATATTTGTGTTAGTTCAGTTCATTTTTGTCTCTTTTTTTTACTTTTTTTTGTTTATTGATATAACAAATGTTAGATGGAATGTTGATCTTTATACAATGATGTATCGAAGGAAATTATGTAGCAAACATATTTTCAGCTAACAATAATTGATATTCAGCAATTTCTTCTTTCAATTTTTTTCATGTATTTTAATTTAATCTTTTTATGTATTTTCAATACGATTAAAAATATGCATACATATTTTGCAATACCTTGAAAAGAAATATAAAAATTGATACCAAAATCTGTCATTGCCAAAATCATTATGACGCACCAATTTATAGGAGTTAAGAAATATCTTCAAAATAAATATTTAAGAAAGTTAATATAAATAATTATCGAAATTAAAATCAGTCATGTTCAAAATTATTTCAAACTAGTATATCAGAATCTTTTTATGGATTACTTTTGTAAGCAGCCCCATTATTTTTCCCATGAATTCTACAAGGCTTTGAAATTTTTTTCCGGCATCATCTTAAACTGAAGACGAATGACCTTTGAATATTATCAACAGGGCGGAATACAAGACATTGAACTACAAACTGTGAGATATGTTTCCCTGTTCTCTTTTCTCAGACTGACCGATAGTAAGGAATACATGCCGACATGCCACGTGAATTCTTTCATCAACTAAAAGAGATCTATGTGTAGATACGATAACAGAAGCAATCCATTTGAGGTCTCTATTGCGGTAGGATGACAGAGTGATATCCTTCCATATTCTCGCTGTTAAGTCTTGTTTTCAAGCTGAAACGAGCACTTAATCCCTGAAATAGATTTTGTAGTTGATAACTCTTTGTGTGGTAAAAAGAAAGCGGCCATCGATTTCTGGTCTTTCTCATAAAGTGATGACAGTGGTCCATTATGTTTAGATACTGAAATATTCTTACTGTCCAATTTATTAACAAAGCAACTCTTAAAGCAATGTATTTACACATGTTTTCCATCTCTCTACGTATATTTTATTATCAATAGTTTGATGGTATTTTATTAAGCCATGGAATGTCGCTGAATTTTTTAAAAAATATATGTCTCTCGTATCCTTATTTTCTTAATTTTATTTACATTTAGTTTGTAAAATCTAATCATGCGGATAGAAAAATTTTTTTAAAAAATAATTGAGCTCTCAGAAACGCATCTTACTATGAAAAATAAGATAGTATTTAATAATATTTCATCCATTTACAGTCACAAAAGTATGGGATATAAATCTTAATCATTTTTTACTACGAGTGCTAGTAAAAAATGATTAAGATTTATAAGAAATTGGATTCTACACAGATGTTTCATTTCACATAGTTCTATAGACTAAAATCCAGAATAATGCTCAAAATAATTATTTATATGATTTAATGATGAATTTTTACCCATAAAAATAAAACTTAAATTTTATTAAGTTATGAATATTTTCAAGGTAAACAATTTAATTCTGTAATGTAGATGGTAATTTTGTTTTATAATTAGTTAATATGGAAAAACTTTTAACACGGCCAAAAAAAAAAAAAAAAAAGAGCTTTGAAATCAAAGCATTTATTTTTGCATTGTAGAAGATAGTAGGCAAAGGATAAAAATTTCTTTTTATAAACAATCTGCTATATGTTTACTGCATGAGCAAATTTTTGCTTAAAGATGTTAATAGACTACCTCTCGAATATATGTTACACAATATAGTGGACAGCTTAGCGGATAAAGCTATTGTAAGTTCTTCATCCACTACGCATAGTTGTTTTCCCAGAGTAGTTTTCAAAGTACGTCACAAAACAAGAAGCGCGGATCACTTACCAAGTATCTATTTCATTCAGAGTGATCAATACCATTGCTTTCAATTAACGCAAAAACAATAGATATTAACCTCCCATTGCTTAACAGTAGCTGAGATCAAATTCTTTGGACCTTCTACTCTGAAGAATGTGATACTACCACTTGATAGTAGAGAGCCCCTTCGCATTTTACACGATTAAATGTAATATAAAGGGTTATTTATCTTTTGCC
Organism: Latrodectus elegans; assembly: GCA_030067965.1. Taxonomy (NCBI): domain Eukaryota; kingdom Metazoa; phylum Arthropoda; class Arachnida; order Araneae; family Theridiidae; genus Latrodectus; species Latrodectus elegans. The sequence goes on along the minus strand of CM057820.1, from coordinate 88,539,815 downwards.
GCTAATACTTTATTTTAAGTAATCAAATCGTATTTCTTCTGTATAGTTGCATTGTAATACTTTATCTGCAGATTAATTGAATTTAACATCAATAGTCAAAAAAGTTCTAAAATTTGACTACAACAATCCAGTTTTAGCATGTTTCAATATTAATAATCTCCAACATATTAAAATGCAACAACATATTTTCAAAATTTAGAAAGGTAAATACACATTGCTCCTGCGAAACATTATACTATGCCAATTTCTTTCGGAAAAGGATATTTAAAAATAGTATGCAAGGTATAGAGAAAATTTTTCGGGCTTTTTACATCTTACTTAAGTACATAAAAGGAATGTAATTATTGGTTGTTTGTGCAAGAAAATCTTAAGGCTGATGAAGAAAGGAAACATTTTTATAAAGAGATTTAATTAAAGAAAATATTAAATTCAACAATATAAGAAAAATGAATTCCATCACTCTGGGCACAATTTAGAAATGAAACTCTTTCCTTTTTTTTTCTTTTGAATTGTCTACAATATACCCTTTTTAACCAACAATCTGCTTTTTGGAACAAATTACAAGATTCTGGTTTTCATACACTGTAGTTTCTGATCTCAGAATCATTTCTTGTTAAAGACAATTGTTTTACAGATCTATTATCTATATATCTTATAACAATCAATGAATACTTGATAAAGGTATCCTTATGAGACTAGTCGATAATTATCACCTATCACCCATATCGATATTTAATAACCAAATGCATACATATATTATCGATATCTATCGCCCAAATGCATATATATTATCGAAATCTATCAACCAAATGCATATATCCCTTGCAAGTGTTGAATCCCACCTCAGTTATATACATCGTAAACGACATGCATCTGATCTTAAGGTGGTTCAAAGACAATTTTTGCCATGACATATTATCAACTACACATATAGCTAACATTTTCTGAAGATTAAAATCACCCTATGACTCTTCAAATTTCTGATTCCGGATTGTTTATTAGGAAGGAATTCGATTGCAGTTATCGAATCATTACCATAAATCACAATTCAGATCATCATCTGTAACAAAATGCTAAATTTTTTCAAGTAATTCAGAATTAAATACGACTTATTAATTTTGAAAAAAAACTTGATTAAGAAAATTTTTTAAAAAATGATATTTTTATCAACATTAATAAAAATAAGATGAAAATGTACTTTTATCACTCAAATGCACATTTGATGACTTGTGTTAGGCGATTTACAAATGAATTAATATTAATGGCTTTTTTACTAATGAATTATTTTGAATGGTGAAACTAGAAAGACATTTTATCATGATTAAATTCAAAACAATAAAAATAAATGCACTGAAAGTTTCTGTAAAACATTTTACTATGTAATTTTATTTCCGATATATCTAATGACAAGAAAGAAATGAAATGTAAGATAAAAATTCAATTATTTATTTAGATCTTCCATCTCAATGTTCCTATTGTCCAAGTAGAATGAATGTTACATATACTGATAGAGTAATCATCCGATTTGTTATCTTTCTGAAGTTGTAAACTAACGTCTTTTATTTCCGTCAACAATATGTATCAATATATACCTATAAGCGAAGGAACCACAACTTTTTAGTGAAATTGTCCGTTAATTATGGGCACATTCACAATCCTGAAGAAAAAACTAAATCTTTTAAATTATGCTATTTCATATCGAAATTATTTTAAAAGAAATGTGCCTTGTAATGTTGCAAAATATGAAAGTACTCTAATGTGGATTTGTTGATTGTTAAGTTATTATTGTAAACATAGTTTCAAAATTCGAATAAAATAAAAGATTATTGTAAATGCCATATTATAGCAAAGATGTTTCATTAAAACAGAAAATTTTTCCTTAACTATTTAAATTAAATTTACTAACATATTTAAACACATAAATGCATTTTAATAATATGATTTTAATATAAATTTGAATCTTTAGTTATAAAGTTTATGAATTAAATTACACTGTGTGACCAGTTGTATTCAATTAAATTTCAATCAAGTGATAATTTATTTACAATTGCATAAAATAATTATAAATTTATGAATAAAATTCTTTGGATCGATTTTTCTGAATGGACAAATATTCAATATAATTTTAAGTGTAAGTATAAAGCATCCAATGAATAAAAGAAAAGAAATGCTGATACTGTGGGAACTAGAACTTACCACTTACAAATTTCTAATTTGCGCATTGTTCTCCTATACAATCTTTCAAAACATTAATGACATTTTGAACACCCGGAAGTAGCCTAAAAATAATTTGCTTTAGAATAAAATCAATGCTTTTCACGATCGTTATGGGCAGATATTGTAAGCATTATTCTATAATAATATTATTATACACAGACATATAATTTCGAACCAAATAATTTACATTCTTTATGCGTCTTAGTTAAGATTAAAAATATCAGTGACGTGTATAACTATCAACATTATAAAGAATTAGATGGTAATTCATTTTATAATGAAAAAATGTATAACAAAAATAAAATGCCCATTAGAAAGTTTTTTAATATTATATATATATATATATATATATATATATATATATATATATATATATATATATATATATATATATAATACACTTGTCCAAATATATTAATTTAAGATGTTTATAAATTTTATTATTCATGCATTTTTCTACAAAGAATTCATACCATATCGGGATTTTCACTGATCTCAAGCGTAACATAAAGTTAGATTAAACCTTAAAAAAAATCTGGTAATAAAATAATGTATTATTCCAAATAAATTTCTTTAAAAAGCAGACAAGTTTCCTGATTTATCTTTTAATTTTATTTTTCATTATGAATTCATACTGACTCATGATTTTCACTGACACAATCAGAATATTAAATTAATACTCAAAGTTACATAACTATAAAATATTTTTTGGTAATTAAATAATATATTATTACACAAATAAGTTTCTATAAAACAAAATTATGTTAATTTAATTATTCCACGCGTTTTTTGTTTTTCTAAAAAAATTCATACTGACGCTTGATTTCCACAGACAGAAGAATGAAACTAGACATAAAAATTAGAAAACTTTAAGAAATGACGTTATATCAATACAAATAAATTTTTTTAAAGTGTAAATCTATGTAATTTCCTAATTCTACGCATTACGTTTCTCTTTATCTCAAAGAACTCATACTGTACAAATATGTAATTTTCACTGAAAAATACGTAACTTTTTAAATCAGACTAGACCTATTAGTTACAAAACTATATCATTGAATAATATATTAATCTGAGTAAAGTTTTTTTTTTTTAAATAAGTAAATAGATTTCCGAAATCTTTGCATTTTGTTTATATTCCCTAAAAGAGAAATAATACTGATGCGTGATTTTCACTCTGACACAAACATAACATTAAATCAAACTAGTCTTCTAAGTCAATATTATATCATGGTTTCGGAAAGAATGCGACTGTAGAAGTGTTTGTAAACATTTCCCGAATGGAAGTTCCAACAGATATGTTGAAATCAGGAACGTTTTAACATCTGGTTGTTCCAGTGATTCGCGGACATAAACAAGAACACACAAACGCAAAATAAAAAGCTGTACGAGAGTTGTTGAAAACATATTCCACATCCAGGCCGCGCGCTTACATATTTATCTGAAATATCTTGAGGTTGATGTTGAGTGAAATTCAAGACTAGATTGAACATGCTCGCTCGGTGTTTCTGGATTCTGCGGATTCACACTTTCTTAAAAGTTCAGCGGATGTTTTCTGTATTCATTATGATGCAACATCCAGAAGAACATAAATGTTCCATTCTTTATTTTTTATTTCAGAGTTTCTTCGTACAGTGTATCAGTTAAAGACTTAAAGAGAAACATATGTTACAGTTCTGTTAAACTCTGACGGTTTTCATATACTATGACAAATGTTTTTACTTAAAAAGTAAAATAAAGGGGTGGTTAGATAAAATAACTACAACAATGTATTAAATGTGCATAATTGTGATTATTCTAAACCAGTTTCAAATTTTTGGAACATGTGGAGAGATGGATTTATAAATTATCAATATGAATTTCTTCTTTATTCTTAATATATAAAATTTCTGTATAGTTATATAGAAATAGAAAAATAAATAAGCTTTAACAGGAAATTTTAATTATACCATTTATAATTATGTTTTTATTTTGTTAATAGATGCATTTTGTAAAACATTTTTTCTCCGGATATTATTTTCTTTTTAATTTTCCCTATGGCTTTCTTTTTTCAGTTAAAAGATAAATATGTTTGGAGAATTATTTCACTTTTTTATTTAATAAGAATGATTTTTGTCAACAATTTTTAATTAAAAAAAACTGATTATAGGAAGTAAACCCATCACTTTTTTAGACATTTTAGATATTTTTGGTTTTATGGGCCTAACTAGACAATCTGAGATAAGTAACAACAAAAAAAGAAATTACTTACTTTTCAAGGAAAAAAAATTATCTGTTGGCTGCATTCCTAGTTCTATGCTTTTTATATCAAATTTACCTTACTGCGTTAAAAATGTATCAAGAACAAAATTTGTCATTTCTACAGAATATAATAAGAATTCAATTTTAAAATATAATTTTTTATGCTATATTTTATAATTTAAGTTTGATAATCTTTTTCTCTTTATGAAGGTCGAGGAAAATTGTATAAAAAAGAAAGAAAGAAAAAAGATTAAATTTAGACTGAATTTTTTTAAGTGTTTATTTTTTTCAATAACAAAAAAAGCTGATTACCTTCAAAAAGACTAAATTAAAACTAAAACTTGAGAAATCAGTGCATAATTGGGTGCAACAATTCCCATATTATTAATTTCAAAACTAATTTATCACACTTTTTTTTATCTCAAACGCGAGCTCATTTCTAAACAAAGCATTTTCTCATTCTGTTTCGTCAACTGATATGTTTTGCTGACAACTGGTTCCATTAACATTGAAGACGTCAACAAAGACTTGACACTCGACCGCTAGGAGATTATGCAAAGGGACAATATGGGAGAAAAGAGAGGGAATGAGGAATTAAATGTGAAGGTTAAATATACTGGAAGCGATAGCCAAAGAAACCTTGTAGCTGGATTATGGAAGAGTAAGATGGAATATGTAAAACATACTTAATTTTTTTTTTCATAATCAGGTATTGAAATTAAATAACCCACTTAAGACAGTTTTTTCCTTATTAGTCAATACACCTCAAGGTTTCGTTTAAGGTTAGTTACATTAAGAGATAATCGTATTATAAAATAAAGTCTTGAGCTTTATTACACTACCAGAAAATTAAATTTAAAAAAAATTGCTTAGTTACACTAATCCTAGGTTTATAAACATTAATACGTGACAATAACAAAACGTGATATTTTGGCGTGATTTTGAACTTGATTCAGGATAAGCTACAGCGTAACAAATGTTAGTTTTTTTTAATATTTATTAAGTATGTACATAAGTTATATAATATATCTATTATATAATATAAGTGGTTCCTAAAAGAACATTTTTCGTGATATTAAGAAATTTATTTAAAAAGGTTTTAACTAGATATAAAGTACCACCCAACTTGTCTAGTGGTCAGCGTCTCTGATGGTGGATAGGGAGGTACTGGGTTCGAATCACGGTTCAGGCATGAATGTACTTTCTCTCTCTATCTATTCTGTCATTGTCCTTTCATTGTATGAATGGGTTGTGAATGGCTGCCTACCTTATGAAAGGGTACGTATGGCACATGTGTACTGAAAAAGTCGGACTCCATACCTAAATATGGTTCAGTTGGAAAACTGGAGTAGCGCAACCTCTAATGCCAGCGTAGATGGCACTCAACAACTTGATATGAAATGAATTAGATAAATCAGACATTATTTTAGGAAAAATATTTATTTTTAAAAATAATGTATTCTCTCTTTATTTTTGACAAAAAAAAAAAAAAGAAAAAAAAAGAAAGAAAGAAATCAGTATGTTTTCCATAAGAAATAATTAGTATTTCTCACTGCGGCTGGATTTCATGAAAATTGATGAAGTTTTTTATTTATTAAGAAATTTAATAAAACTTCTCTCATTTAGGGAATTTATTCCTTAATTTATCCTAAAAGTTATTCCTGATTTTGTTAAAAAAATATAGTGAAATGTGTATATTTTGATAATGACTTGTTGAATCACTTAGAATAAATACCATACTTATATAGCGCCATAATTTATTCAGCTAGGAATCTTTATCATACTCATCAACACTAATAAATGAAAGTAGCGTTCAACTTTATTCTTAAGATAGGAAAACAATATATTTTACGAAAAAAATTTACAACTGTAATTATTCATTAGAATGCGCAGAACTTAATTATGAAAAAACTATTCCATTTCTGTCGTCATGAGCAGGAATAAATGCATGCATGAACTGTGTCCTAAGAAAGACACTCAAAGTTGTTCGTGAATGACACAGGATCCCTTCCCCCCCAAATTTTCTCTTATGACTCAAAAACTACACGAGGCTAAAAATCCTGATCCAAATTAAATATCAGCAAGTGCATTATTTCAAATTAAATACCGAATGGATATATATAATCGATGGCAAAAACAAATAATAATAAAATAGATAAATAAATATCATTCTCGTCTGAATTTTAAATATAGGATACTTTTTTAATTTACGAATTTTTAAAACTATGATCTAAAATTATCATACAAAGGAATTTTTTGCAAAATATTAATAATGTGTAGCATTTTTGTTTTCAAGAAACTTAATATACTAGATTTTTTCTTGATCTCACCTGTTCATATAAGTATTCAATTTCCAGTTCAAATAGATATCAGTAACTGTTCCATTTATTCAGTTAACAGCTACGAGCTTGCGTTTATTTTCAACTATGTTCCTTAGCGCATTAAGGTAATTACATCGAGACTTATACTTTAGAATGATTTCCATATCACAATGAGTATCCTTACACATGATAGGAATTGAAGCGACGAACTGCTGAATGGACAGTTGGAGCATTAACTAATAGTCTGTCAGCTCAGCGTTAACTGCGCAAAATTACTAGTCTTTTGAATAAACATTACATTCCAAATTATTCAAAATATTCTCTGTGAATTGTTTGAAAAAAGTTTTAAGACAGATTTTAAATGACATTTTAGAATTTTTTGGTATGATTCTTAGTTCATGTTGGTTAAAACATATGACAAATTAGCAATGGCTAATGAATTGAAGCCATTCCAAACCATGGCTGAACCTACAATGCGGATTACTTAAAAACATATTATGATCTTTTCATAAATCATGAAAGTATTATCTACCTAAGTGGATTAATTTTCGCTAAAAATATAATGAATCACTCGGTTTCGTAACTGTAACCTTAATTTTAAAAGTCTGTGTTTATTCTTGTTATTTCAAAAATAATCTCAAAAATATTTAAGTTTATGATCGCAATTTAATGAGTAAATGACGTCAGACAACAACTAAAAACGAAGAAAATGTTAAAGGAAACAATATTTTGCCCTTACCTCCAAACTACATTAGTAGAAATTTATCCTAAAATATAAACAAAAAATTAATTATGAAGAATATATTTCTTTAACATATTAAGCAAAACCAGACAGTGTTAATAGATTTGTTCAATACTTGTTTTCTTACAACTTGTGATAAAAATACGAGTCTCAATCCTAAGGAAAAGAGTTAGGAGCCAAATTATGTAGATAAAATTAACCTTTTTTCTTAAGATGTTTGCTTCAATTATATTGGTCACAGATTTTAACATTATCTTTAAGTGTTTTGAGCTGAAAAAAAAGAACATTTTTCCTTTTTCAAATATTTAAATTCAAACAATTTTTGTAGTGTTTAAAAAGATATTTCTTCCCCCACATTAGACAATAAATTAGAAAAAAAAATAATCTTTAATAATTACCTTAAATAAGAAAAAAAATTTCATATCAAATACCAAGGTTTTCAATTCAATTGCTCCAACATGAAAGGAGGGGAGTTACAATTTTTATAATTATTATTAAACTATTTTAAACCGATTACTCAGTATAAAAATTTAATAAAATCACTTTGTTCCGTCAATTAATTTTAATAAAATATCCGATGAAGATGCCATTATTAATAATTTAATTTCTTCATAACAAAAATAGAAAAAAATACGAAATAAAATAGAACTTCCTCATTTCTTATTTTATCGAATTTTCAAATTGTCCATTTGAAATGGAAAAATAATAGACATGGAACATTATGGACTATATGCTGTATGTAAGGAAATTAGAAAAGAGATTACTATTGTATACGTCTAAACGAAAATTCTAATTACATCTAAATTTATTGAAAAGATACAAATTTAATTCACAGTTAAACGTAAATATAATTAAAATCATTTTAATTTTCAGATTTATTTATTTTATTTAAGCGACAAAATGCTACCGTTTTACCCTTAGTTAACCCTAAATACAAGCAATCATAAAAGTGGTTGGTTGTTTAATAACTGTTATACGAATTTTTAAACAATTGCAGATTACGATATTGTTAGCAAATAAATTCTCAAATGGTTTCATATGCACAAACGTTATAACGTTTCTGTTTATTGTGCTTTATAACTGTAACTGTCTATATACTAAAACTACGTTTGCAGCACAATTCTCTCTTTCATGTGAAGATAATATATAATTAAATTGTTGTTTCTCGTGACTAAAGAGAATCTTTGTAAATTGAATTTATGCTAATTAACAGCGTTAAGTTACATTTTTAAGAAATATAATTTTTGGATCACACCAAGAAACTACAAACCTGATTTAAAAAAAAAAAGTATTCATAAATGATTTTTGTGAAATTAAAAACAAAATGGTGAGTGAGTATATGGATCACAATATAATTATAACTATTAAAGAAAAATAAATGTCTTACTTGTCAAATATCGTTTGTTAATGATGGAGATTGATGTTTAACAATAACAATTTTTTTGGGTATTATATATAAAATTATGAGAGGAAAATATTTTATCATTTTTATGAAGTTAATATATTAAAAGCAGTTAATTGAAAGAAATTACATTATAATTTACTAGAGTCGATTACTTATTGCTTCTCAAAAACAATATGTATGGAGATAAAAAATTTAAATATTAAGTCGTTCATTTAGCTAACAATTATCAATTAAGTTTTAAAAATTGTGATACAAACAATTTTTAATTTAAATTGTGCGGTTGGCAACAGAATGAAATTAAATTAAAGACATTAACTATCGAGCACGCGAGTTTATTTTCAAATAAAAAATGTCCATTTTTGTAGAAAACATTTTCCAGAAATAAATTTTCGTAATAAACATAAAAAAAAAATACATTTATTCTTTTAGATAAATCGTAAATCATGAAAAATTTTTAAAAAAATCATTTTATTTTATAATTTTATAACATTAACTATAGTTATAACAACTATTACTTAAAAATAACATTTAATATTTCGTATATAATTATTTGCATTATGAACTCATTCTGCTCATTTGTGCGATAAATATTATGGTTTCATTCTCAATATTCTAGTAAGAAAGTACATGTACAGACGAAAAAAACAAAATAAATATAACAAAGTTATTTTATTTTTCCTTCTGTAAGTAAGCAAACAAGTTTGAAGGGGTAAAGCTGGAACTCCGGGGGAGAAGACTGACTACAGACCACAGGGAGGTCAAGCTGAAAGACCCCTCTTGGGAGAAGGTTGAATTTTCTAAATCGTTCACCCCCTAACTACAAGCAATGAGACTTTCCCAAAACTTTTTTGCCGTCTGGGAAAAAATTTAGTAAATTTCACATTACATTTTGGAAAGAAACTTTTAATAAATTATTATATTCCTCTTGTGTATTCAGTTTTTCTTAATAATGAAATAAAATAAGAATAAAATTTAGAATATTAAATCTTCTACAACAAATGATTATCTATTTACTTTTTAAAGATGATGATTCAATCAATAAAATTTAAACTGTATAATGGCAATAAAATAAAATTAAATTAGGTAACAAAATTATATAAAAGTATATTTTAAATATATATATAATTAAATATTATATATATATATATATATATATATATATATATATATATATATATTTATATATTATATATATATATATATATATATATATATATATATATATATATATATATTATAAAAATAAACTTTAAGCATTATTCAATAGTTTAAACAAATAATTTATTTTAAAAAAATGAAACTTATCTTTACTAATATTATTTTAAAATTTTTCCGGAAAAGTGGAAAAATTATTTCAAGTTTACGCTGTGACATTATTTTCGTGTTCATAATAGCTGTAGACGGCTCAAGTTTAACAGTTTAAAATTATGCTTTCTATCACAATATCTAAATTAATGACAATAAACATAATAAATATTGCTTCATCCATATATATAAATAAACAGAAATTGATGATAATACTAATAAATAACCATTAATTAAAACTATGCAAAAATTTCGCAAAATTTGAAGAATATTATGTACATTTTATATTTCAAAATATTTATATTTTGTTACGTTTTCCGAGACAAAAGGAAAGCTGATCGGAAAATTTATATATACAATAATGATTCATTAATGAGCTACCATTCTTTTAACGCTTTCATCTATTTATTTGTAATAATAATAATCGCATATTACACACTAAAATAGTTTTGCGTCATTTAAAATAGTCTAAAAAGTAATTAATGGAATATTTCCGCAAATACATATCGTAATTATCAGATATGATAATCCAATGACAATTCGAGATAAAAAAAACAATTTATGATTGACTCAAAGTCTCTGTTGCTATGGGGCTTTTCGAAATAAAAATTCTGATGGAGAACGGCATTTGCGACTGCTCGAAATTTCATCTCGCAGAATCAGACTCATCTTTAAAAGCTATAAAAGTATTAAAATCGTGAAAATATATTTTTCTTGCTTAATTTATGGTTATGACAAGTATATTATTTTAAAATAGAATGACTAAGGCAAGACACAAAATGTATCTTCTCTGGAATTTGTAATCTCTTCTCATTATGGAGGAAGAAATTATTTATACAAAGCTGACAGACTAATTAGATGTTACCATTCGGAAATTACTGTTCCTTTTATCATATTATCGAATTCCAATGTATCTCGTATGCTAATACAGTTGCCCCAAGGCATTTTTCCCTATATATAGAAAAAGTAAGACTTTTTTATGTAAATGTCATGAGAGAGACGAATCTAGAATTATTATTCTCAAGAAATATAAGAAACGTAAAAAAAATCGTTTCCATAACAACAAGCTTTAACATGAAAGCTATATAAACAAACTTTTACATGAAATGTTAACATATTGATGTAACAAATAATACAATGGATCTTTAGAGCATATTCTATTTTTAGCGTGTATGTAACTGATATCTGAGAAGGTCCTTTAAAAAGTGCAACTTTGTTAATAATTTAATCATAAAAAAACTTTTTTATAGTTAAATTATTAACTGACGGTTAATTGCTCTGAATTGTGTCTCTGGTTGAATTAAATGCATATTATGGTTTTTATAGATACTACTGAAGGACCTTTAATGCATGTTTGAAAAATCTAAATTTATTTAAAAAAAATTAAAGATGCAAGCTTTTCCTTCAAATCGAAAATAAATATACAAATTGATTTATTAACTTATTTTCAACTCACGGTAGCTAAATATTATAAAAGAAAAAATTAAACGAGATTTAAATAACCTTTTATTTTTTAAATGTTCTCTGTTACCGAGGAAAATCTGCGCGAATTACCACCAAATTACTGATGACAATTTGAAAGCTAACTCGTGTTATTTACAAACATGCAAAGTAGTAACCTTGACCTGCTTACTTCACTATTCCACCCTCTCTTAGGAGTGGTCTGAATCCGGTTTCAGTACGTAAACGAAACCGATATATCCCATTATCCTCAATGTGTGAATTTATGCAAAATAATACAATCACTTGCTCACTGTTTATGTTTGCCGAATCTGCTGTTTTTTTTCTTTCGAACAACTCGAACGATTTTTTTCGAATTAAATTTTCTGACGTTATATATCAAGGATGATCAAATTTGAACAACATAATCAAATAATTATTACGAAAATTTTTCACCTTCGATAATTTCTTCGCTTTACTATAATCATTGAAAAGTTCGTTGATTGTTCATTTGAAACTAACAAGATATAAGAACAATTAAAAAGATATAGAGCAATAAGAGAGAATTTGTTCATTTGTAATTAAAGAGAATATGAAAACAACAAATATATTCAAAGTTAAAATTTTATTTTTACATTATAATATGCCCTATTATTTTTTTACACATGTTTTTTACATTATAATGTTATAAAATGCGATATAAATATAAAAATAATATTTTAAAAAATGTTAAAATACTTTTTAGTAATGATAAAAATGGGAATTCCGGGCATAAAATATGTGAAAATAGCTTCGTTTCATAAAATTTGATAACGTGAAGTATCTTCCAGCTAAATCATTTATTATAATAATGAACAACTTTTTTTAATTTTATAAATAAATTCTAGTTTAATTTTTTTTGTCTCTCAACAGGCATATTTTGTTTACAATGGCTAATAAGACCGGGAATTATTGTTCAAAATAAATTTAGAACCATTTCGAACATTCATGACTAAAGCAGCATTCGAACACACGAATTGCTGAACCAAATGCCAGATCGCTAGCTGTTCGCCTGCCACAGATCTATCATGACAATCCTAGTCATCATATGTCGTTTTGTAACCTAGTAACCGTTTTGTAACCATGAGGAATAAAGCCACCACATCAATTGGAGATAACAAATGTAAAAAGAAAACTTACTTTTTGTTGAATGTTCAAGAAGACGGTCTTTCATTTTTAGTGGAACGAAGGCAAAACTATTGAGGTAGTTTCCTTTACTGATTACCAATTAAAAGCTCATGAGTAAACTTTCAAGAAATATTGTCATCTATGTAACTAGGGATTGTTACGCCATTTATATTTTGATCGTTATAAGATTAAGATTTTGATGGTTATTTTAAAGAATGCCAAATTTATTTGAATAAAATAAATACATTAAACCAAATAACATCTATGTTAACAATTTTATTAATAACCATAATGCTTACTTTATATGCAATTTGTTAATTTCTTTTTCATATATTAACATTGCATTCATTATTGATACATAAATGTCATCATTTTTTGCAATTATTTAGAATATTTTTACTACCTAAGGATTTTTCTTCATTTATTTTTAATTATAAAAAAATTGCTCAGTCAAAAATAATTTTTTTCTTCCTGAAACTGTTTTTATTGAGGTTATGACAGTCACAATCAGACCTGGAAATTATATCATCGTCATCGAGTCTTTTTTTTTTCTGAAAATATAAAAATAAATTAAAATCAAAATTATAACTATAACTATATATATATATATATATATATATATATATATATATTATATATATATATAGGACTAAAAAAATAATTTCTTTTGCGAAGAATGTATGAAATTAAAGCTGAAAGTTTTAATCAAGCATGAAATTTTCCTTTGAACTGAATAATGGATTCCATACACACTGATCCATTGGGTGGAAGATATGATATCAACCATCAATAATTGATGGTGTTTATTCCATCAATCATTTAAAGGAGATTATATGATGCAAAATATGAAAATTTATCTCCCAGTGTAGAGTGTCTAAATTGAAATGCATGTCTCAAGCTTTATTCGTTGCTATTTTTAGATAATATTTTTACTTATCAATTCACTGAAGACAGTAAATTTTTAATTTAAAAATAAGCACTCATTACTATATTTTCTTAACGTTTTCGGAAATATGTTAAAAACTGCTGTCGTAAAGACGTATTTTCAAAATAATAAACATCAAAATACAGAAAAATATCGGAACTTGGGTTTTCTTTTTAATTATTTTACCAATGATATAAAAAATTTAAAAGCTATTATTATTTTCATGAATACGTCACATAAGTCTTCACATTAAGCTCGGGTGAATGGAGTTCTAAGAAATGAAAATATTTTCTGACCTTTCGCTGAGGCTTTTCCTAACATAGATTAATTTTTAGGAAAGCCATAATGAAGAAGATTTAAAATTTGAGCCTATATTTTGATTAAGCTATGATTTTTAGCATTGTTGAGTGGTGTGATAGTTAGATCCGATGAATTGTGACACATAAAGCTTACAAGGTAAAGACTTAGACTTATTAGAGTATGACTTTATCAAAGTTTGAAGCATTTTAATCAGCAACACTCCTGAAAATATTATTGACTTCCACTACTTCTGGTCCTTTATCGTTATTAACTCCAACTAGGAATCATCATGCTCAATGTTTTTAAAAGAAATCTTCAGTATTCTAATCATCCTAATCTAGGACATTGACATTGAAATTTCTAAAATCTCTAACGATAAATATACTAGTAATATACCGCAATTTATTCTAAGTCAAAATTGGCATAGAATATAAAATTTTATTCATTCACTATTTTAAAATGAATGTTTCTTAATAATTATTAGACAATTAATAAGGAAAAGATCGAGAAACATGAATAAAATTTACTTTTATTCGTGTACTTTTTGGGGCCGAAGTGGTCCACATGAAGATGACTGTAATGGTATTTTATTCCATTTTATTTTAATTGTGTTCTAGTTATAATAATTAAATTTCAATTTCATTTGTTGTTCTTTTTTTTAATGTCTGTAATTTCTATTGTATACTTCAAGTGGGAAGATATCTTACTCCACTCAATGCAAATATTTACACACATGAAAGTTAACTTTCGTATTTTTAACAGTAAATATATGCGATGAGTGTGATGTAAAGTTTCGAATTTAACTCTTGTTTTACATTATGACATTATTTTTGTATCTTATTTGTACAAGCATTTACCATTCGAAGAATTTTCCAAGTTCATGAGCATGTCCTAAGTTTTAGCCAATTTTGATAAAATAAAATTACTAAGAAAATTTCACACCTCTTTTCCGATCGAATGTCCTGGTATTCGATATTGTTCGCTTTGTTTTACAGTCCAAACAGAATCATTTTCAGTATATATATCCATTCTGTGTCCCAGAGATATACTTTTTACACGAGAAAGTTAGATTCTATGGCGTTAGTCTGATCTGAAAACATATATATATCTGTATGTCAGATAATCTTTTCAATAAATCCATTTTAAAACAGAAAAGCTCCACTTCATCGAAGGAAAATGCAACTTAGCAACAACATGGAGCAAGAATGTCGAGGTCAAATTCTCACCAGATCGTTTACCGTCTTTCTCGAAGAGTTAACCACAATTACTCGAATAGACAGAAAGGATAAAAAAGGAATTTTTTTTTCCCTCCGCTGTCTATTGTCTTCTTTCTCGAGATTTAATTACATCTGTTTGGAGAAAAGGATGTTACATAAAAATTGCGGATGAAAAAAAAAAACTCTAATTGAGATGGGAAGGGTGAATGATTGAAAAAGCCGCATCCCGATAGTTTTTGATGATAATTGCTTTTACTTCAAAATGTACGTAATGGGTAAATGTCAATCAGTTTATAAGTAATGGAGAAAGAAGTTAAGATTCGCATTCCATTTGACCTTCGAAAGGGCATGTGACCTTTTATTTCCTCACCCCTTATCCCTTTATAAAAATTTCTTTTAACTTAGTACTGTAATATAAGCCTTCTTTACCATTGTACATTTAAAGTTCGCTCTCGTACGCTAAATGTAAGAAATAAGATAACGGCATTGTTTGATGAGGATTCCAACAAAAATTGCAATTACGGTACTTGTCATAATTTTGCACCAATTCTTACTGGATTTTCATAACATATTTGGAAAGAATCGATTGTTTCATTCATAAATTGGGGTTGGGGAGAACCATCAAAAAATATGCCGTTATTTCATTTCGTGCAAGTGATATATTTCTGGTATCCATCAGATACGTCATACTCAGTGTACAAGTTTAGCATCCATATTCTGTTATTTTATAGTTATCAAAATTAAATTTGGTTTTACATTTCTATTACTGACATCGAATCTTTTTCTTAATTTATAAGTTTATGATAATATGTAAAATTCAAGCTTGTACTTTATACATTTTTCATGACGTAAAATTAAAAGGATTCTTACCCATTTGTCATTAGTGAAAGTGTTGATATCTTAATTTTTGCTGTTACGCCCTCAAATGCAGTTTTCTACTGATATAATGGGTTTAAGCAATTGCACATATCCGTTAGAAATTTCCTTTATTTTGATATTTTTTACAAGAGTTTTTAGGAAATTCTGTTAAATATATTAAGCCAAAGCTGAACAAATTCATTGGAAACAGTTGCTTAATTCAGTGAAATCGCTATATATTAACTTTTTCATAGGTTTAATTTTCATCTTCTAAATTTTAGTTTGGATTGACAAATCAAAGTAGCATGGATCAGCAGTTAGGCTGGATTATGTTCTTCAACATGAGGTCCTAGATTGGATTCCAGCCGTTGTTAAATAATATAAGATGAGTACTCCAAGTCTGCTAATCAAAATGGATGCTTGAGAAATTTCCAGCATCCACACCCACACACACACACATATATATATCATTGTTATATTTAATTTTTTTTTTTTAAATCCTCATATTTTTACTTATTGCTTTTAAGAATTTAAAATCTTTGCGATTTTGTACAGTATAAAAATTGTAATGTGGCTATCATTTTAGACTTCACTAAAATGATTTAAAATAGGAAAACTTTAATGCTAATTGGGGTGAAATTATAATATTGTATAAAAATTCAATTTCTGAATTTGACAGAGCTACATTGACTCTTCTTATGACAGAGTGACATGAAACACACATATCTAGAGATTCTACTCCTATAAATAAACATAATTCTCACAACATTTGTAATTAAAGATGATTCTTTTTTCAAATCTTCATCTCTCAAGTCAATGATATATATTTCTACGTTGCAATAAACTTTTTGATACATCTAATACATAAATTAGTTGAGAAATTTGTGTTTATATACAATTTCAACTAATATCTAATAAACATACGTTGAAAACATTATTATATATATATTTTTAAATGGGTCATTCTCATGGATATTTTTATCGCTAACCATTCTCATCACATAAATATATTTAATTCCGAATGTAATGAAACGAATACATTTTATTTAAAAATAGATTGATAATCACTTGCGAATAGATTGATAACCACTTACTTTTTCTTTTTTTTAAATTACCTCTTGATTTGTTTTCTATTTCACTTGGAAGATCGTATTATGGCAAAAGAGACAATTTTCCTTTCCAACCTCGCGTGTGTCCATCATTTGTTACAAGGTTGAGTGATCGAAAACGGCTTATCGGCTTTAAAATCTTTACTTCAACCCCTGAAGGCGGATTCAAAAAAAGAAGGCCATGGTCACAGTTATTTCCTTTTAGCTGAGAATGATTGAAAGATTTAAATAATCACCATATTGAATTACATATCTCATGATCAAGGGAAGCGGCAAAGATAAGGACGTAAGCCGGAACGTCCAGTTTACGATTATAAAATATATACTTTTAACGAAATTATAGAAATGTAACAGTTGTTCATATTTTCAATTTGTAAAAAAGTACTTTTTGCTCTTCCTATTTTCTTTTCTCTAATAGTTATATTTTGAAATTAATGTGTAAATATGCCTTTTTGACTCATGGATTGTTAAATATCATTTAACAAATAGTTGCTTATCACTATTTCATTCAATTTAAAGTTAAATTTTCGTTTCAGTAAAACTTTTAACTATAAAGAGTTATCTCAGAACATTTAGTTGTAAAGATTTTAACTACATTTTAAATTATTATTGTTGATCATCATTTTATGTACAATTATTTATGTAATATTTATATAAACTATATATTTATAGATTTTTCTATAATGATGGAATAGACACCAGATTGTTTGCATAACAAACGAGCGCATGTCGGATTTTATACAAATGCCGTGTTTGCGCATGGCCAGTGAAAGTTAAAGAGGGCATATTAAATTGGAACGTTGTCATTTTTGTGTAGAATGGTGACATTTTGACAAGAAAGAAAATTTTATACTGACCTTAAAAAAGATGCCATAATTGTTTGTAATATTAATTATTAGCATTCGTGCTTGCAAATGCGGTAGACGCAATTTGTTCGCAAATACACAACGAACAATTACTGGATATAGTAGAGATATGAAAGACAACGAGAATTGGGACGTATTTGTCATGCCCGTAGATGACATCATTTACGAGCATGACAATTGTGAATCTAATTATTCTAAAGTGGGAAGTAATTATAAAGGCAAGAAATCACTCCAAAACTTGACAATGAATTTTAGCAAGTACATGGCGTTACGTGTACCGCATTACCTCGTCGAAAGACATCCTCGGTATCCACATATATGTTCCAGGCGTAAATCAATAGCCATCCTAACCAAGAAGTTCAACCATCTTGGTTGATAATGCCAACATTATTACTACAGGTCTATAGAAAAAATTCTTATGGAAAGGAAACTAATTGTATAAGCTCTGCCAATTGGATGGATGTCATTTGGTATGACGAGTGAGTGTCACACAAACATCGTTCTTCCGAAGTGTGTCGTTAACTATCAAGTTTGAAATGATTTGTTGGGGTACTTTTCATAGTAGAAACTTTGCATGTTATTTTCCCGAAAACGAATCCCGACCCTGATAAGAATAATTTTAACAGATAAGTTCTTCCTAACTTCTGCAATTGTATAGAACTAACAAATGTCATATTCAGAATGATAACCTGATGCTACATCCTCCGTCAAATAGTGGCATCACGATCACATCTTCCTTGGTTTGCTAAGAGTCCTGACCGGAATCCCACAGAGCATTTATGAGTGCGACTTTCAACAAACCAGCAACTACGTCCAAGATCGACATCTGATGTTCTTGCTGCAGGAATGATGCATGCAAACAACATTAGCTGTGTGCTAAACGTAAGCATGCATTCAAAATCTTATTGAATAAAGTTTTGAAATTATTTCTAAAAGAAATTAAATCACATAGGGACCACACACATCTGCTGATTAAAGTATACATACTTTGCCTTATACCATTAGATATTTTTGTTCAGTCAATTATATATATATATATGATTTTTACAAAGAGAATAAATTTCAAACAATTAAAAATGTTTAAAAGCAAGAGAAAATGTTAATAAGCAATTCATTTTTCCATGTGCTGTTGTAAAATTTGATAATAATGTACTTCTTAACAATTATTTTTTTCTAAATAGAAAGATAGACTTAAAAAAAAAAAAAAAAAAAACCTCAAGTGCAAATTGTGAAGATGGAAAAGTATATTTTTTTAAATGTTAACGATTGTTTGACGCACACCATTTTTTAAAAAAATGATTCATTTTTTTCTTCCTAAAATATTTTCTTGCGGAATAATGATATTAGCCACTTTTAATTTGATACTTTCTATCTGCGCCTGTTCCTCAAAAGTAAGCGGATGCATATTATGTCACGCATGTTTCAATGTCAACACCGTTTCCGAGCGACTTGAAGTTGTGACACAAGAACATTATTTACATACGCGCCACAACTGTTACATAAGGAAGCTCGGCTTATTAAAATAGTTATTTGAATAAACAACCTTCGGCTTTGGCAATGGATTTGCGATGTTGGACCATCGCCAGCGTTCACAAGGTGCTGCCATACCCCTGACGCAATGTGTGAAACTGGTGGATGGATGCTTTTTAATCTCATTTTGTCCGAAAAAGCTCGACCTTCGGCAGACCACAAGTCTCGCATCTGATTTCTCATTATTACTTCTTTTTTTTTTATTTCCTTGTTTTTTTTTTAAGTTTAAATCCCCACCCCTTCCTCTTATAATAGAGTTTTCCTGTCAAGGCCGGTCAACAATTCGCGATTTCTTCATTTTTAATATCATTTTGTTCTCCCACTAAAAATGAAATCGCTCAAATTGTTCAGACTTTTGAATTAAGATGGCGATCTTTTCAAGTACCAGACTATATTTCTCTTGTAGTTTATCAGCAAAGATCAACTTTACGGGCATTATTTTTATATAGAAATGTAAACTTTTTTTTTATTCATAAATACGAAAAGATTTACCTAATGCGAAGATTATATTTTTTCTACGCATTACACTCCAAATGAAAATATTAATTTTATTGTGTTGTTTACGCTTCTATTTTTACATGACTACGTCTGTTTCATATCGAAAAGTTATCTTTGCTGAACAGCCATTCTTAGAATTATTTAAGCAAGGATGAGCAAGTCACATCTGTTCTATTAGTAAATATGTTAGTTATGTACGAAAAAGCACTCTCTAACTTGTACACACACCAACATTTTGAAACCAGCTTTTCCATATAGTTCCCTGTCATCTTTCGTTTAATTTATATTCCATGGAAATTTATTTTAATTCAAATAAATGGTTTTATTAGTTTATTCCTTTAATAAATCTTTATTAATGTTTTCCATGTAAATGCTGCACTTATACTTTGTGATAATTATTGTGTGAAGTGGAAGGTCAAACAAAAAAAAAAAACGCAAAACAGAAAAGTAACTAAAAATACAATAAAACACTGTAAAAATATTTTTATAGACAGAATTTAAGAAAGACGCATCTAAAAATTTGCTGAGTTGATAGTAAAATAACAAATTCTGTTCATCTCAAATGATTCAAATTTAATTACAAGTTATATTTCTGAGTTTTTCAAAAACATCATGATATTTTAAATTAAATTCTAGTTAAAGTTTAAAAGAAAGAATGTTTACTGAATCAAAAAAGACACTGAATTTCATTAATGGACATAATGAGCCTGAGAAATGGGTGATTTTCCCCACAGGAAGTTCCTTTTCCCACCTGCATGGCCCATTATTTCCTCTGCATTTAAAATTAATTAAACATTATGAATAGTGCACCATATTGACAGCAGGAAGGCAGATTAGTGCATCTAACCCTGTGCTGCACACTTAATCCCATATTGGACATGTATTAAACCTAAAAATGAAGCAATTATCGACAGATGTTTTACGCTCTAAGTGAGAATTTTTACTCATGGAATGTTTTCTCTGATGGGTCCACTTGTGAAGTAAATAATGACCAGACTTGTTTCAAAATTTTGATATATTTCACGTTCATTTTATTCCTGTTTTAGTACTAACAAGAATGTTATTGATTTAAATTGTAAAAAAAAAAATAATTATTATTATTTTGTAAAATAAAAATTTTTTAATATACTAGGTATTAATAATTTTTTTATTAAAATTTTTTAAATTATTTATAACGTTTTTTTTAGCAATATATTTAGAATTCTGTAGTAGATGATAGAGTAATCAAATAAATGAAAGCTTATTATTGTGTTTTGTTTCCAGTGATTCCGCTATTATATGGTAACCATAAATAACCTTCAACTAAGCTTATTAGTTTTAAAAAAATAACTAAAAGATAAAAAATTTTAAAAATATAAAAAGGGAAATAAAAAAAAATGTAACTTTCATTATATCATCATTCTTGAAATGAAGTATTAGCGACTTACTACTTACAGTTTTTAAAGAACCTTTTAATTATTTCTACCTCATGCTTATAAATAGAATGACTTTTAAATTTTTTTAGACAGAATTGAATATAGCAAACATAGCTAATATACATGCATAATTGATTTATTCAAGTGTGAAATTCCAATATACATTCTTTTTTAATGTATAATATTGTCTTGTTGGGGCGATATAATTTTTATACACACAAAAATAGACTATTACAAACTAAATTTAGGAGTAACAGGAAAAAAAAAGTTGTAATATTTCAACTATCTCTCTTAGATTGGCAAGTTTTTGAACACTATTTTGAATTTAGTCATTGCTTATCAAACATTGTATCGCTCATTTGTGTTTCTTTGCAGCAAAAAAATTTTTTTCTCTTTCTTATAAATATTATAGAATTATTACTTTTATAATTTATGTATTTTCTAATAAATTTAGGAATTTTCCTAGGAGAGCTTAAAAATAAGATATGAAACACGTCATTTCAGCTAAAGCAAACTTATTTCTTCCTGTTATTGGATAAAAAACGGTTTGCTGGTTTTGTCTTCGTTCTTTCTAACATAATATAAAATTCTAGAAATCTAAGAGGCATGGTTATTATTCTCTGGTATTGCCAAACAGCTGATAGTTTTGATAATTTCATATTTATTAGGATTCAAGAGTCCTTTCTTTTAGGAAAAATCAAATCTCCATGAAAAATAATAATTACAAAGAGTAAATAAAGAATTTTTAAAAGAATGGGATCCGAATATACTTCGACGATGGATCTGCAATCCGTTCTGAAGGTCAGCGGCATGTTGAAATTACTTTATGGCCACCATTGCCACTTGTAATCTGAAACGTCTTTCCGATAGCAAAGCGGCGGGCACTTCCTGCCTTCTCTCTGAACTCCCCTCTGATGTCGTAAATTTTATGGAAAGAGACAGGGGTCGGCCTCCTCCCCAAAGATGACTTTGAGTTGCTAGGGCCAATTAAAACTTTGTGGTAAACAAGTCTGCATAGCTACGACTTTGTTTGCAGAACCTTCCAGCGTTAAAGTTAGCTCTGATGGAATCTGAAAACATATTGAAATCGCTTCATTTATCGGGGCTTTTTTCCTTTCAGAAGAAGGAATATTTCGAAATAACCATTAAAATTTTAGATGAATAGAGTTCCTCCCCCCTCCGTTCATAAGAAGATATAAATAATCTATGGTACATAAAAATGAATGAGACAGGACAGATTCGAATCACCAAATCTTGGAATCTATATTTATTAACATGGAAAAAATTAGAAAAATTAATTTTATTAATCTTTTTCCAGTCCTGCTAAAATGAATTGATATTAAAAAGCATTGGATTAATTAATATTCATTTAATCAATTGGGAGCTGTGATAATTCAATCAAGCTTGTGTTTTTATTGACAGAAAACTGCTATAATATTTTAATTTCTAGATATAACTTAATATTATGCCATGTAGATATACTGAACATGATTTCAATATACCTTATGAAATCATCTCAAACTATCTGTAAAGGGTGTGTGATTGGTCATTTTGGAAATTCAAATTTCTCGAATTGTCTTTAAGAATACTGTATTTATTTATTAAAATAAAATAAAACCAACACAGGCAATTTTTAAACATTTTTGGACAAAAAATACAATTTTATATACAGAGATGAATTTCTTTTTTTTTTAATTCAATAGTTTTTCTTTTATTTAAAAAAAAAATGGATGTTGAGATCTTTCCATGAAATAGTCAACGTATTTAAAACTGACATTCTAATGAATTAAAGCTTTCCCTTCATCTTTATAATGCTATTTTATACAGCATTCAAGGTTTAAGTAGCATTAAGAATTTTTGATTTAAATGAATTGGGAATTTTATTTTTGTAAAGTAATCAGGAAAACAATTATTGATTAAACGACTGATTTGGTGTTTACTGATGGCTGATTTAAAAATTAATACATCTTATTGTAGGGTACATTTGAAAAAACATTTACGGTATAAGTAGATATAAAACAGCGGAACTGAGAGAAAAACAATTCTAGTAAAAATTAAACTAAGATATTCAAGAGTGCAAATTAATAATTTATGTATTTAAATCAGAATCCATACACATTCTTTTAATAATGTAAATAAAACTGCCTGTAATCTGTTTTTATTACCAATCATGCAATAGTAAATTATAAAATATTCAAAAATATTTTTAAAAAATAGTTTATTCCGATAATTATTTGCGAACGATTTTTAGAACAAAGTCCTTAAAGATTTTCACTCTTTAAGAACTTTGTATTAAAAAATCGTTAATTTTTAAATCGTTAAAAAAAAAAAAATTTAGAAATTTTTAATATCATAATTATATTTGGCTCTATTAAAAATGGATTTTAACAGGAATTTCTTTTTTCATTATATTTTCTGTCTGGGCATAATAAACAAGCCAATTTAAAATATTGTAGACAATTTTACAGTTAAACGTCATATGAATTAGAATTTTTTTTTATCCGCAGTGTCGGGTTTTTATCTTTTATTATTCCTTCAATTTAAAAACTTAATGCCTTTGGTAATTTATTCACAAAAAAAAAAAAAATAAATAAATAAAATTATACATTTTATTATTCAAAAATGTAAAAAATCGGCATAAGTACTCTTGATGGATAAGTGCAAGGAAATTGATTTATAAAGGATTAGCACCAAAATATAAAAACAGTATTTTCACTTTTTCAAATCATGTACAGGCAAGCTGCAATTTTTCCATTTGGTTCTGGTGTTACTGGCGGCTTCTTTTTTTTCCCCATTCGCACCAATAAATCTACCATACTTGCTTTGCCCCTTCCGACCTTGAACCAGATTCCCTTAACCCCCTGCTGAGGGTTATTGTATCTATGAACCTTTCACATAGCCAATGGGCAGTTGCAGAGGACACAGTCCCTGGTCTAGTTGGCTTAGGGGTCAAATGAAGAATTCCCAAGGACTTTTTCAAGGAACGGGCCCATTTCCGTTTTAAGGGATAAAGGGGTTTTTTTCTTATTCAAAAGAAAGATGTTTAAAATTGAAAATTTATCCTTTTGTTTTTTTAGGATCTGCTGTTTTCAATGTCAAGAAAAGAACAGAGTTCAAAAGAAATTTTAAATGTACTTTTGTATAAAGGATTACCATTATATGTAATTTTTACCTGATTGAACTGTAAAAGCTCATCTTAAGTGAATAAAAAACTTTCCCCTTTATATAATTGTCAGTATTTTAGTTAGCTATGATTTCTGAGAAATTGTGAATTAACTTTTATTTAATTATTTTGTGAAATAAATTATTAAAAACATACTTTTAAAAAATTAAATCTTAATTATTATTGTCTAAAATAAAAAAATTTACTATCAAATAAAAATATTATTATTTTTTAATAATACATTGAACATTTTAATGAGTAATAAAATAATTTGTAAGAACATATAATATTATAAAGAAAATATTTATGCAATATTTTGTGTTCTTATTTCTTATGAGGTAAAGTTGCTTTTTCCACAAAAACTGTTTCACTCTATGTTTGAAAAATTGCTTACATCTATTTTGTCGGTAAAAGTTCCTTTCGGGCTAAATGCAATATTTTTTTTAATTAATGAAAATTTAGAATGAAATTATAATTTTTAATAAAGTAATTTAGGTTTTTATTTATTCAGAAGTTAGATCCAAGTTCAAAGTATACAGATTTATTAGAAATGTCCTATCGATAATAACGAAAAAGGACATTTTTCCCTATAATTTGAATATTTGGTCCTATTTATCTTTAAAATCTATCTGGTTCAAAGTACTTAGAATTTAAATACAAGCTCATGATTATATAAATGCTTAAATAATTTTTATAATTAAATTTTGTGTTCATCCCCTGTTATACACTAAAGAATAAATTTAGCTATTGGTAGGAAGGAGAATCTGAACTCTATTTTAGCGAACTTTCGAGTCCCGATAAAATTGCTTTATATTATGAATTAATTCCATCATCAAAATTTATTTATAAATTATACATACAATTTTGTGATTCGTGGATAATATTTTCCTTATTTATACCAGTGTTATATCAACTGCTCATTTATCATAAAATTCTAGAAAATTCATGAATGTTTTCTTTAAATAATTAACCAATTGGCTATTCTATGCAGACGTCTAATTCATTCAGAATGCGTAAAATCCAGAGAACACCGTTTTTAGAAAATTTAATTAAAATAATTGAACTATGCATTTCAACGTTTAAGATTAGGTGCTCGAATAACATATTTACTTGACATAAATATTTATTTCATTCTGCAAAAATATGGCATTTATGTAATAGGATTTTTCTTAATTTAATTACATTTTTAATTGAAAAGAGTCGTTTATAAATTTTCCACGCATGACTTCAAAAATATACTATTTACCCATTAATTATTAAAGAATTAATTTATATATAATTATGTAACTAATTCTAATTATTTTTCCAGCAACAAATGAATGAATTACAATAAAATCTATTGATTATGGATTTATTAAATGAAAAGTAAAAAAATTAAAAGATTATGGAAGAAAATAATTCGCTCGAAAAATACAAAAAACTATTATTTAAAAAATACTATGAATGTTACAGCATAAATTCACAAACAGTAAGAGCTCTTGCCTTCGGTTCAACAATTCGTGGGTTCGAATCCTATCTTGGGCATGGATGTTTGTAGTGGTTCAGAATCCACTTTAAGCCGTAGGTCCTGGTCTAATTAGTCCTCGTGTTTAAAAAATGACCGTTGAGCGACAAGCAAACAAATCACAAACTGTAAAGTTCAGTTAAAATATAGAGATAAATTACATTTCTGACGAGTATTTGAATGTGGATACCCATGTGTAATCAAGTGACCATAATATTTATTATATAATAATTTTAAAGATTTACACAAAATAGTCAAAATTTAGCGATATAATTATAGCCAATACTTTCCCTCTGATAATCGATATGTGACTAAATAAAAGAGATGTGACTAAACACTATATCAGAAATTATTTAAAAAAAAAAAAGTTTTATTGTATAATTCTAATTGCTTATGGTAATAGTTAATAGCTTTAAAAAATCAAATGAATATTTATGATATGGGTAAGATACTGCTAATAAGCATGAATTTTGTGCTTCTGGTAGAGATTTATTGAGCAAAATTTTTTTAGTTACAAGTAAGATTTTAAGTTTCATTAATTAATTAATTTTACATTATTATGGACAGCAAATATAGGGATCTTATTATTATTTATTGTTAGCAATAAAAATTATGTACTATAAGTAGTAATTTATTTTCATATCATGCACCAGCTATTCATTGATATAAAAGATTAAAATTATGTAATATTATGTACAATTATTGACATATATTAATTTATCTCAGTAAATTCCAGAAAAATATAATTTTTTTTATATTGTTCATTAGTTTTTTTTTTTTTTTATTATTATTATTATTATAAAATAATATATTTGAAAGAACAATTATTTTAATAAAACTAAAATTGTACGATGATTAAATGCATGAAAAATAAATTAAATATTTCAGCTTTTATGTTTTTTTCGTTTTAAAGGGATTTTTTTAAATTTTGTTGAAATGGTATAAAATAAAGAAAATTATTTATGAAACAAAATAGTTCAAGCTACAAGGTTTTTTCAGTTAAATTTTACTCAAAGATTTTATGTATGTGCAAATGTTACTCAGAAATTTACTATCGGTGTTTATTTTATTTATTTTCTTATTCGTTAAGAAATCTCAATTTGGGAAGGAAAAAAAAATAGAAATTGCATTTATTAATTTCTCCTGAATATAGGTAAAAAAGAAAAAAAATCATCTTGTAAATAATTTTCTATTAAATATTTTTGATAATATGATTAGAGGAAATAATTAAAAAATTAACAGATTTATTTATGTATAAAACAAATTTATTATAAAATGGGAGTAAATTAATATTTTTAAAATAAGCTTCTATTAATAAAATTAATTTGCCGTAAAAAATGTTAATTACTCATTAATAATACCTTTATTGAATAAAAAAGCAGGTTCCACCGAGATTTGAACTCGGATCGCTGGATTCAAAGTCCAGAGTGCTAACCATTACACCATGGAACCTCCACTTCCCATGCCGGGAATCGAACCCGGGCCGCCTGGGTGAAAGCCAGGAATCCTAACCACTAGACCACATGGGACTTGGTGGAGAAGAAAAACGCAGTGATTTGTTGTCTGTATTTTAACACTTCATTTGGCAGGACTTCAACTATGTTTCATTTTGTTTTTATTTGTTTATTATTTTTTTATTATCTCTTAAATGAGAGAAAATGACTGGTTTCCATTTTTCACGCTCGTCTCTTTACACTTATCTAGAAGTTTCTTTTTGATAACAGGAATGAAAAGCGATATGACCAGATCATTCGTCCAAAAACACTAATTAATTTCATTCTATATTTGGCAAAGAATACAAATAAAGAAAAGAAAAAAAAAAGAATGGACATTGGACAGCGGCATCACGTCTGACAATGACGTTGTCCAGAAAGCCACAAGAGCATGTTTCTTGTCTTTAAGCACTCCACTGTCCATTTCGATGAGATATATGTTTCTTTTTACTCTTTATTAAAAATTCTACTTTTAAGTTCAGTAAAAGGGTGAGAAACTATAAATCAGTGGGTTGGCTTTTCTGCTATGCACTTTTTATCTGCGGCGGAAAAGTTTAAATAAAAATAAAAAAAAAATAAAAAAATAAAAAAACGCCAAACAATCAAACACACTGTGATCAAAAAGAAAAATATCGCGCCAGCTGCCACACACGTGCTTCCCACGAGGACACGCTTTAACCGACTATGACGTCACGCACGTTCTACCTTCCCCTTTCTTTCAGAGCTCCCTTTCTCTGCTGGGGGCAAACCCGGAGGATCTTTTTTTTTTTTTTTCTTGCTCAATCTGTATGGTAATAGGGAGATGTCAGATACCTTTATGAGTGAAAAACTGGGTCGGCTGATGGTAGTGGCTATAATTGTAAAACTACCGAAATTAAAAGTGATGATAGCTCGTATTAAATTCGTAGAAAGCGGATAATTATTCAATCGTTTATTTTCTTTGCTCATTAGTATTTATTTCATAATAAATCTTAAAATTTATTTTGTAATACTTATTTAATATAATATTTTTGGTAAAATCTGGAGGTATATTTCGATAGATTCTTCAAATTAAGATCAAATTATTTTAAGAAGCATCAGCAATGTCAAATATATGTATAGAATGTCAATCATACATACACACACACACACACACACACATATATATATGTGTGTGTGTGAGCATGCATGTATTGCCGTCATAATGCAGTGCTATTGCACCAGGTTTAGTTTATTTCACTTGCGTGTGTATGAGTGTATGATATTTAACAGAATAATTCAAAACTATAGATATTAGTATTTAAAAACAGATTTAAATTATTTATCTTATTAACATTCATGTTTTTAACATGTACCCTTCCCATTATTTCTCTTTAACATCCGATGAATCAGAAAGAATTATTGTAAAATCCCGTTGAGAGCAGATGTTTGTCGTAGAATCGAAGTGAATCGATGTTATGTAATATATGCATAAGTATCATCTTCTCTCGCTATGCAAAACAATGCGTCGATAAACGACCACTCCATTAGAAGATATCATAAATCAGAAGAGCAGATGATAATGAGAATAATTATTGAATATTCTAGAAGTTTAAGCAAATGAATATTCATGCAGTCTCCGCATTATATAAAATTCTTTTTTTTTATAGAATAAACATATTTTGTTTAATAGAATATGTCATTTATTACTGATTTCCTGTTATAAATTACGAAATACGGAATATTTATGTTGCAGTATAATTTATTTAAAAAGCAGAAATGTGTATATACATTTATTATTTTCTAAGAGCGTAAGTCTATACTCACAGTATTTAATTCACTTAAAATTCCCTTTATACATTAGATCGAAGCCCTCTTTTAAGTATCTTGAACGATAACCAAAAATGATCCTTTAACTTTTAAATTTTAAAGTATGTAAATATAAATAGGATAATTTAAACGATTAAGAAACACTATAAAACTATCTTAAAATATATAACATAATCCCATTTTAATTTTCGATTAGTCAATAATTAAATTCTAAATTTAAATATTTTCTACTTAACAAAAATTGTAATTTATATCTATCTATATTCGTTTTTAGAAATGTATGTAACTTCATTCAGAGTGATTGTGTGTAGTACAGTTATTTTTTCCAAACTTACTAAGTCGTTTCTTTGTAGATCAAAATATATCTGATATTTGGTGCATTTGAAATTGCAGTTTAAAATTGTAATATGAAAAACTTAAAAATATGATAAGTCTATTCAAATGGAAAACGTAATTATATATATATATATATATATATATATATATATATATATATATATATATATATATATATATATATATATATATATATATATATGTACCAAAAAGTACTTTTCTTTATTTATTAAATTCTTAAATTCGTGAATTCCTCTTTTTATGAGACTCGTTTCTTCGTGATTATTGATGCTGAACATTTGAGACTAAGAGTTCGAAATTCGAGTCTTATATTTTAAATGCAGCAAACGTTTTCATTTCAATCTCGAAATGAAAGAAATAATTTATGGAAGTAAGCAATAACAATAGCCAATCAGCTTTACAATCCTCTTTCCAAATGAAACTTTTCAGGCAAATTGAAATTTGAGAATCCACCTTACCGTAGTGTTGCTTTTCCTATCATTGCTCCCCTCCCCTAACACGGATACAATGTAGGAGAAAGAGTGTTTGATTAGAAGGGACCTTCTTCTCCCTTATCTTTTTTCCCCCTTTTCTGATGTTCTTTTATGATACTGAGGGGTGCACGGGATCTAGCAGATGATGACATGAATGGGAAAGGGGAGAATTAGAGAGAATTATGTTGGTTCAATTGAATTAATTCATTTGTTTGAAAATGTATGTGAATAGTCTCAAAATTAAATATTGGCAATAAACTATTTGTCTGAGAGGAAAGGCAAGGAATTTTTTTTCCTTGCAGAATATTTCAGAATCTACCATAACATTTGATTAAACATGATTCAATTATTTATTAAGATTTGAAATTCTAAATAAAAATAACATTATTCATATTCTGCATCATTTTAATTAAGTTTTTCATTTTTTCCTATACACACTCAATTTGTTTTTAGTTTTTTTACTAGTTATATTGTTTTTAAGTAAGCTTCGCAAACTCATTTCCTTTTGATTGTTTGAATATTTTCTACCTAAGCAATAATTATTATCCCAATGAATTAATTCATGTATTGCCAAAAGAAAACAAACGATGCAAATAGTGAAAAAATAGTAAACTTGTAGATACGTAGACATCTGATAACAATATATATTGTGAAATCATAAACTTCCCTCTTAGAAATCAATAAAATAGTCACAGTTACGATATAAAATAATTTTAGTTTTTTTCAACAAATGAATTTCCGGAGTAAGGGAAATTAAGTTTAAAATAACATACGTTTTTAAGGGACGTTTTCCTAAAACTCCATCTAAAATATGATGTAATAATAAAAAAAATCAAAAATTTCAAACTAACATTAAATATATATTTTAATTAAGCAAGCATTTCTAAACGTGCCGAATTAAAGTGATGTGTGCAATGCTCATGTGTATGTTAGCTAAAAATTTTCCTCATTATTATTTTAAACTAATCACAAGGTGAATTCGTTTTCGTCTACTATATGATTGGGGAATCTTAATTACATTCAGCTTATTTTTCTCTTCCATGGGGTTTACCAATTCAAACCTGAAATTAAACTTTCACGATCAACATGAATATCACATTATCCAAAAAGCTGTTGATAAATAATAGTTTAATCATCCAGTAAGAGTTTTCTAAACAGCATAAAATTCTAATATTTTTAGATACATTACTAAACTTTCAGAATCTAAATACGTTATAGAAGTTATTTAACTTTCAAAATATTTAGACATCTACTCACAATTTATAGTTGACGTAATTTTACTTAACCGTACTTTTAATATATTCCTTATAAAAATATTGTTTCATTGCGAACATGGAATCATTATGAAATTTAACCTGATCTTCCAAAATTCCATGAAACTTAATGGTTGGTTGGTTGGTTGGTTTTAGTGGCGCAAGGTCCAAGTAAGGACAAGCTGCGCCATGAAACTTAATGGGGCTGATTAGTGAAAGGTTGATCACTTTAGTATTTTATTTATTTGCAGACAAATTTTCCAATATAATAATCCATAAGGAATCTGACTCTCTCTTTCGGAAATGTTCGAATTTCCTGTACTTTTAAAGGCGTTTTTTGGCGCAAAACTTACAGTATTTTGGCTAAATGAAAATGAATGAAGGAGAAACAAGCAGCGTGATAAAAGTTAATTTCAACTAGGTAACAGTAAAGCCACGTTTAGCTTTTTCAGTTGACAATTCATATGAAGTGATTTAAATTGCTTTTATAGTTTTCTAATTCGGAATCTTTAAAAAAGGATGTAAATATTTAGAATGATTAAAAGCGATAGCAAAGTTATAAATAAGAATAGTAAGCGTAATAAGAAAAACAAGAATATAAATAAGAATAGTGATAGCAAGGCAAAAAATAAGATTAATTCGTCATAAGTATTTATTTTTTCCTTTGAATATTGAAGTAACTTATCAAATGCTTTGCATTCCTATAACTGCTATCATAAAATGAAATGTAATCCAATCAACAAAACAGAGATTAGAGAAGTATTTCTCTCTTTGTTTCCAGTAGATTTTATAATCAGAAAAACTCATTTAAAACATTGGACATTATCAATATTTTTGAAGAATGCACTTAATATTTCGAAGAACAGATGGAAGATAATACGTTTTTGCTTATTTTATGACGCAGTCAATAAGATTAGATTGATTTTCTTGTAAAGATACATCATGTCACACACATTGAGCTATTCCATTTGGAAAAATAGATGGTCGCCTTTTGGTTACATTTATTTTCCATTTGTTAACAGATGGGGTGCTATTTTGGTGGCAACGACGCAGACAGGGAAACAGATTATAAGAAGTAAACCTTCTTGTTTACACTGCTTAGAATCGAAAGAGATTAAGGAGAGGAACGGAAACTGCGATACGAGTATCAAGGTAAACAACAGACTCTATTTACCTTCTGATAATATCTCATAGTGGTAATATTTTCTCCTGATTTTTATAACATCTGTTCGTTGACTTTTAGATGTGCGTTAGAAGAGTGCACAGTTCAATAAGAATGTCATTTCCATTAGAGAAAGTGATTCGAATCGTGGAGGAAATGCAAGGGAGTTTCTTCTTAAATTCAAGAATCTTCGAACATGGTGAAACCTGAATAAGATTCGAGATTTCTCGAATACAGAAATTCCAAACTAAAATTCGATATTTAGAAATATAAATTTAGTTATATTGTTGTTCAAAAAAGAATATTTTAAATTATTAGTTGAAAATGTTCTTTTTAAACCTTTTATCTGAAAGTTTAAGATAGAATATTTTTATTAGTGTTAGAATATTTATAATTACTTGAATCTCTGAAACCCAAATGACTCAAAATTTTGAATTTTGTTGTATTGTTCTTCAAAAAGATTATTTTAAGTTCTTAGTTGAAAATATTTTTTAAATTTTTTATCTCAAAGATTAAAATTGAAAATTTTTACCAGTTTTTGTTTACTTTACTTAATATTCCTGAAATAACAATTTAACTTAATTAGTATTAAGTGTTCAGCTCCATCTCATCGACGTTTCATAATATGATTGGACATGTGTGCACCATATTACGAAGCATCTTTGCTCTTACATGCCTAAAAATTATTATAAATAAAATTATTAAAAATTATTATAATTAAAAATTCTTAAAACAAATTATTATTTTAAATCTCAAAATAATGTAAGAAATATATTTCTTATTTTTTGAGTAATTGTTCTTTCTCATATAATCCATTACTTTTTTTAAAGTTAACATTTGTGTAATTTTATTTGCTGTAATGGTCAGTAAGAAATAATTTGGTATAAAATATTTTTCTATATCTCTAATAATTTGGTATAAAATTATTTGGTATAAAATTTATTGTCTAACGTAAAAATTATTATTGGTAAAGCAAGTAATTTCTAACTGTGTTAGATGATGCTTTCATATGTATCTTTTTAACATTTTTATAATTTAGTGTTTTAAAATGAATTTTTATAGTAGTTTTTCTCATGATTATAACATAACGATGTATAAAAAGTTAGAAGTATATAATGATTATAATTCAATTAAAGATTTATGATATTTAAGCATCATACAATTTTTATTTCTATGCAGAAGATTCGAAATTCACAAGATTCCAAATTCTTTTAATGATTCCGGAGCGAGCTCGAAAAAAAAAAATCTTAATCTTTTATAGTCTTGTCGTTACAATAGTGTACTAAAGAATTATTGAAACACCTTCTTGCGCTGTCTTCGTCGCTGTAAGTTTGATTGAAATGGATTTTTGCTCTACAATCACTTTTTGCATAGAGATAATTTGACCGGCACCAACAGTTTAAAGTGAATTCTGAACCCTTACAAACATCCACACATAAGCAGGAATCGAACTCCCAAACAATTGAACTAAAGGCCACAGAAAGTTAACTATTCTCCCGTAATATGCATATAAGTAATAATTTTTTAAAAAAGAAATTAGAGAGGAATTAAAAAGACAAAATATCATTCATTTACAATAATAATCTCACTCATAGTTATAGTCATAATAATTAAAGTGTATTATTTGTAACTAGAAAAAAGAAATATAAATGTTTCTGTTGTTTCTAATACGTGTTCAATGGAAAGGAAATTTAAATTGAATATCAGTTTATAATGAGGCTAAATTCTCCATCAATGTAACAAGACGTACGTAATTATTCTGGACAGCGCATTTGCAGTACAGCTGATTATGCATGTCACAACTGAACATCAAGGTTGTCTAAAGCTGTTATCATGGAACATCCCCGAACGAAGTTCGGACATGACGCGCTGTCTGTACCAGCTGTTCCATTTCAGGCTGAACAACCCCATCGGATAAAAAAGATTTTTTTTAACCCTTCTGACGTTTTGTTCAATTTCTCTTTAAGCTTTCAATTTACGAAGAACTTGATATACTATCTCTGATTCTATTAAAAATAAAAGTAATATTTTTTCAAAGATGTAAAATCAGTATATTTAAAACAGCTCAGCTGAAAAAAATTATTAATGCCATAGCCTGTGAATATATTACACCTATGTAATTTAAACTTGTAATAAAACTACTTATATACATAAAGTAAATACTTATATTTAATATTATATACAATAATATTTAAATGTGTGTATATATTGTTATACCCTTGTAGTAGGTAATTTTTATATACATATTATTATACATACATATATAGTATATATTATTATGCACTTGTAGCAGGTAACTTGTTGTAGGTATATTTAATATTTAAGAATTCGGGTATTTAAAAAAAATGTGTATTTTCCATTAAATCCAGATAGTTTTAACAATTTTTTGATAAATCTCTAGTCAGAAAAAGCCAAAATAATAGTGAACTGATAAAATCCGATTTTCTTGTGATAATCAATAATTTTCGATAAATTTTAATAATATTTTTTAAATTAAAAAATATATGAATTAATTATGAAATGTTAAAAAAATCAAATTTTATAAATATTTTAATAAATATTTGAAAAGTAAATTAAAGAATAAAAATGCCTTTCCTAAAATTTTTTTAATTAAATTTATTTAAAAACAAATTTTACCAATGTTTAACTTACAAAATGTCTACTTCTAAATAAATTCAACAAAAAATGCAAGAATTTAAAATTTTTAATCAGAAAATTTAAGTAATACTAGCATTTCCATTTTCAAGTCCTTTAAAATAAAAAAAAGTAGAGAGAGCATAGTGGAAAATTTAAAACCTATAAAAATAAAGACTCTTAAACAATATGCGTGACATTAATTCGATGAAAATTAAATTTGAGAAATAAATTGTTGGACAAATTAATTTGTTGAGAGGGAGGAAAATTAAATTCGCATGAATAAGGTTGAGAAATTAATAAATTTCAATGAAAGTTTCTGAAATATATTTTTAAAAAAAGGAAAAAACATATATGAAGATTATACCAAAATTATTTTTCAAATATTAACAGTAGTCATAAATTTAGAGAATGACTCAAGATTAGATTGAATATGAAGATAAAAGAGTTTTAAAAATTAAATTTAACATCTGTAACTGTAAAAATCAAATTCTTTTCCGGAAGTCAAATGCTAAAATTTATATATTATGACTCAGATAAAATTTTCCATTATGTTTAGGATATAGCTTAAAGTTTCATCATGATCAAAATGGCAAGACAGCTAAATAGGAAACATTTTATTAAGCGGATTAACATTATCGTGATCAGATTTTTAATCCAAATCACTAATTCAATGCAAATGAATTACTGTCTCACTCACTTTTCATTATGATGAGAATTAATTTAAGATTTCGATAACCGAATTCAAATCAGGTTCTAATAGTGAGTCGAATTTTAAACGTGATGCATAATTTTTCGAATACTTTCGAATAAGCAAAATAATTTTTGACAAAATTGAAAATCATATTATATATATATATAAAAAAGTATATATATATATATATATATATATATATATATATATATATATATATATATATATGTATATAATTTACAAAATATATCCTATGTAGAAACAAAATATATTAATTACACATTTGTTTTCATTATAATGAAAACAAATGTGTAATTAATAAATTTAAGAAGTCGAAGAAAAATCCTTTGATTTAACAATGGCAAAATTTTCTTCTTTTCTTTTGGAAGAAAGAGCATTTAGAGAGCAAAGGATATTTTCTAGGATTTTTTTGCTACTATTAAAAAACATTAATAGAGATGGAGGGGAAGCACACACCTGTCCTCCCTCCTGGGCAAGTGACTGCTTAGGAAAAAAAAAAAAAAAAAGAGGTTGTTCTTATAGCAGGTAAAAAGGGAACTTTAAAAATGATAGTGCTTCTAAAAAGATGATAACGAGTGGAAAGGAGTCGGCCTGAAAAGGTGAAAATGGTGCCCATCGGAAGGAAAAGAAACCTGCTTCTCGCACCATCTGTCCTAACTGGCGACAGGTGGTTCGCCTTTATATCCCTGGCCAGTATTTCTTCTGTCGCAACATAATTCCGATTTTGTGCAATTTAAAAAAAAAAAAAATGGTTGTGTCATGGCAAGTGCGTTAACCCAGCAGATTTTTGTTTTAACCCGTATCTTGAGGCTAACATTTAATAAAGAGTTTCCTGCCTCGTGACAGATGTTAGCACACTCGATCAAATCAAGATTTGCATATTTGAAAACAGTGCCAGCTGATTATGATAACTGTTGTGATTATTGTTTCAGAACACCCCCCTTTGTCTTACAGATGTAAAACCTAAATTAAACCATAAATTTGGAATTTTTTTTTGATGCGGCTTTTAATGTATTATTTAAATTGAATCTATTTTTCCTTTTTTGATGAAAAATTGAATCTGATTTTCTTTCTAAAAGAACTAAATAGAAGTTTAAACTAACTACAAAAGATAAGCATATTCATTTTGCTAACTACATAATTTTCACATATAAATTTTTAGAAAAACCATATTTTATAAAATTCTGAACAAAAATTTTCTTTAACTACACAGATTATTTTTAGAAATTTTATACAAAGAATATATTATATTTTTAATTGCATTAATTGTTTTACTTGTATTTTGTAATTTTGTTATTGTAGTGTTACTGTATTTTGTTAATTGTTTTAATTGTATTTTGTTAGTGTACTTTTTAGAACACAAACTGCTACGAAATTAGAAGACGAATAAAATGTGTGATACATAATAATGCGCAGGCCAACTTGTCTAGTGGTCAGCGTGCCCGACTTCGGTATAGGGAGGTCCTGGGTTCGAATCCTGGTTCAGGCATGGATATACTTTATCTCTCTCTATCCTGTCTTTTCCCTTTCCTTGTGTGTGTGAATGAAGTATGAATGATGCCTATCCTATAAAGGGTTTTTATGGCATGTGTGAGGGTGGGATGGTGGCCCACCCCCTGTGGTGCGCCCGGGGCAACACCAAGGTGGCTAAGAGGTCGCTGTGTCTGGCCGGTTCCTTGGTATCAGGGAACAATAGATTAATAGACTCTGTTGCAGTTGTGTAACTGTCTACAATCTGCCATTGGAAAAAAAATACATAATAATGCTTAACAATCCAGCATTTAATTTATGAAATTCGATAAATAAAAAATTCATAAACTAAATGCAACTTTATGCTGCAAAAAGAATCAACTTTATACAAATAAAAACTACAAAGTACTTTTGATATAGAAACAAGAAAAATAATATGTAATTTAAATGAACATTGAATTACGGATGTTATTTGCATGACGCATATCTTGAACAAAAAACATAAACACACGAGTGTTTTTAGCAGTTACATAAACATCAGTAAAAATAACTAAGATAAAAAAATTGAAATAAAGGCAATATTGCTAATTTTACATACAGCAATCCTTTTATTCCGGAATAATCTTGAAAGATATATTCGTGACCCGAAATATACATGATTAAATCAAAAGAAGTTTTATCCATTTCGATAAGAAGAATTATAATGAACCAAACTCTAAAAAATCTGTATCAAGAACGATTTTAGTTTTTTCTAAAACTATTAATTAGCCAAGACGTGAGAGTTATAAGTGAAAACTGTAATTATATACGATTGGAATTGTTGATCTAATCAAATTCAAATCAATGCACAACACGAGAACAGAAAGGCTACTCGTTGGTTAATTACAGCGTCTTATATTGATCATTTGAATTACTTATGCGCCACTTGTCGTTCAGTTAATTTCTTATTAAAGCAAGAAACAGATGGAAATGCCCCAGTAATGCTCTCGAATTAATCATTGAATGTATACCTCCAATTTATAGGATCTTGTTCTAAGTTTAATATGTATCCCAAAGAAAATATCTTACTTTAAATCAAATATAGTTTAGAAAATTCTTATTAAAATACATGTCATTTTTTTCCAATGGCAGATTGTAGACAGTTACAACTGCAACAGCGTCTATTAATCTATTGTTCCCTGATACCAAGGAACCGGCCAGATACAGCGACCTCTTGGCCACCGAGTCGTTACCCCGGGTGCACCACAAGGGGTGGGTCACCATCGCACCCTCACACATGCCATAGGGTAGGCATCATAGTTTATAGGTAGGGTAGGCATCATTCATACTTCATTCACACAAGAAAAAGGACAAAGACAGTATAGAGAGAAAGAAAGTACATCCATGCCTGAACGGGGATTCGAACCCAGGACCTTATCCGTAGTCAGGCACGCTGACCACTAGACAAGTTGGCCGGCATATACATGTGATATGGTGATAACTAAAAATATTCCAATGGTCTAATATATAAAGTACCTTAGCAGAAATTTCCCCGTCAACTTAGTAGTATTTAAAAATAGTACGATTAGAGATCTTCAATTGTTCATAATCTATTGGCTAATTTGTTTTTTAAATCTTGTCATCCAATTGTATGCTGCAGGTATAAAAGAAATTAATTTGTTTCACAGAATAAAAAACAAAAAAAGCGTATTATTATATGTTATATTCCAGGTCATTATTATATTTTAGGTTATAAGTTCGAATGTTACTTGATTTAGAGCTATTTATGAATTTAAAAATTTAAATAAAATTTCCAGTACATCTTTACATTGAAAAAAAAATAATAATAAATGCTTCAATTTTCACACATTTTTGTTTTCTCACATTTAACTAATATAAATGAAATCCTCATCATAATTCACAGTTTTAGGTCAATAATTATTTATATGTATTAAAGCAATGTCGAGAAATGATTACATGGGGAACATTTTGAAAAATAATGTATAAATTATTAGAGGATGTACAGGGGCTTTAATTTTAAGGGGTATAAATGCAGGAAATTATTCTATCTATATAAGGTCTTCTATTTTGTTTGTTCATCAAAATTTTTTCCGTGGTTGAACAGAGAATGGTTGCTGAAAAGAGTGAAGCTCATAGCAATATCTTTGGTTAATTTAAACTGAAAATTAAGTTTATTTTCCAAATTTGATTACAACGTTTGTACATAATTTAAAGCATAATGAACGCTGGTACTCTGTGTAATGTTGCTTATTCCGCAATATAATTAGTTAAAGGGGTGTCCATTCCGCTCCGGAACTCTTCGAGCATCAAGAAAGATTAACGTGGTTCTCTTTCCCTCTTCAAAATTGTCATCTGTGTTCACCATAGAGAATAAATAATAAATACGTACGGCAACGGACACTATCTTCTCTTTCTATACTACTAGTATCATAATTGAAAATAATAAAGATATTTATTTTTTCCAATTTATATTTTACTATTTACCCCCTTATGCGAATGCATTTTGGGCTTTCCCATTACGTCATAGCGTGGAAATACACATGAACAGACTTCAAATTTAATCTCTTAAAACTAAAAGAAGTTTTCAAGCATCACAGACTTTATTCTCTATTTGGTTTTTGTTTATCTATACGGGGAGATTCATTTAGTTGTGCAAAATATCGTTGAGATATATATATATATATATATATATATATATATATATATATATATATATATATATATATATATATATATATATATATATATATTATAATATCTACATTTTTACGAGTTTAACTTTAAAAAACTTAATATTTTCATATTTAAACTAAATGCTATTTTCCCAAACTTTTATTTTGTATGCCTTATAGAAAAAATTAATGCAAGTTCATTTTTAATGCATCAATTTAAAATTTGAATTTTCAGTTCATAAATAGATTATAACGTAAAATTCTTTTATTATGTGTGTACTTTTATGTGTTAAATAGCCAGACATGCGTTTTCATTTTTAAACAGCAACTTCAGCCAGAAATGATATTTTAAATTTTCTAAATTTTTCCTTTTGGTACGCTATAATGAGGAAAAAAGATTTTATTTTTTTCGGAAGAAAATTATTTTCGAAGATAATTTTTCCGAATAAAAAAAATAACTGATTAAAACGACAATATCCCCAAAATCTTGGTACGTGTTTCCACTGTTAAAATCTGAATTAAGTGATCATTCAGGTATCACGTGCAAACTCATTGTGAATCAGATTTGAATTGATTTTTAAGTGAAAATCAACGAAGCGTATATCTATATATTCAGTATAAGTTAATAACATATAACAAAACTCGATAATCTACTAAAATATATTTGTTTGAATCTCAAACTGACCAAATTTAAGTAGAATTCCGTTTACCTTTTTTATCTTCAATGTCCTGCATTTTATCATGCAAATGATCCACTGTAAATACCGCAATTTGAGACGGATTATGTCATTTGTCACGGCATGGACAGTAAAAAAAAAAAAAAACAAAAAAAAGAACGGATTAGAACTCTGACCGCACAAACCATGGTTGCACAGGGATTTATAAGGTTTGCAGCCTGGAATTGGACTTCATGCATTCAAAATTCACCTCTACTGGATGTGCTTTCAGAGCAAAGGTATTGCTCTCAAGGTCAAGGACAGATTATTTGCGGAATATTCAACACTGTTATAAAATGTCAAAAAATCACGCAAAGCAGATTAGCGAGAAGAATCTCCCAAGTGTAAGCAGAGACATTGGCCTTCAAAAATTATCCAGACACACTGGTTAATTATACTCAATTAGTTGCTGTTACAATCCCAGCAAATTTTTCTGAATGCCAAGTTGGTCGAGATATTTCGTAATGGTTTTTATTGCAAGATTCTGAAGCTTTAAATGTGCAGCAGCTATTTTCACAAATGTTTTAATCGTGCGCAGGAGTCTAAATCATTAGAATTGTGCTGGAACATATTAAAAGTGTTATGTTTTTCCGCTTCTTTTAAAAAAGCTTAATGATCTGTTTGGAAGGAAATTTTCAAGCATCGCGCAATTTAAGAACCATCTCTGCATATAATAAACTGAAAAATTATGAGTAGAAGGAAAAATCAAAGTATTTCTAAAGTAGAAATAAATGTTTTAATAAATGTGAAGAAAACTAAAGCATGAGAAGGTAGCGTGAATATGGCATTAAATCTGCTTTTTACTCCCACCTATCTTAAAAGACGAAGAAACATTATTTTTTCTACAAATAAAATACTATGCTTTATGATTATATATATATACACACACACACACAATAGCCACAAATGATTATTTATACACCACTTTTTTTAAAGTTTACAAATGTATAAGTAGATATTTCATTCCTTGCTATGTGTGAACGAGAGTTTTTTGTTTATTTCTAAGTAAACGAAAAAAATATTTTGAAATAATCGAAAATGAGATCTAAATCTTACTAACTTGGAAAATTTCTTGCAAAAAGTATATTTGTACACCTTTATCTGCGGTAAGTATTACTATCATTTCTTGTAATTTCTTGCATGATAGTAAATTTTTTGGATAGTTTGTATTTATTAAACATTAAAGGTTATCTTTTTTAACAGTAAATGTCACTCGTAGAGGAAATTTCAGAAATGGCCAAGAAATCAAAAGAAGTCTCTTTGGACATGAGAACTCGTATTGTTAACCTTAATAAAAGTGGAAAATCTTATCGCGAAATTCGAAAGATGGTTAAGTTATCCTTTACAACTATTGGTTACATCGTAAGAAAATATAAAAATACTGGACACGTTGAAAATGAATGCAGGCCAGGTGACCAGACAAAATTAACTTCAAGAAATAAGCGAAGTATTGTTAAAGCAGCTATTAGAAAACCACAAATTTCTGCTCAGAAAACTGCAGATGACCTTCTGGCATCTTCTAACATTAGAGTGACCGCTCAAACAATAAGAAATGTGTAACATAGTGCTGGTTTAAAGGGCAGTACTCCGAGAAAAAAACCAATGATCTCTGAAGTTAATAGAAAAAAGCGTCTAGAATTTGCTATGAAATACAAAGATGGATTTCTGGTAAAAGGCTATATTTTCAGATGAGAGCAAGTTTGAAATTTTTTCACCCCCTATTATCCGAAAAATCTGGTGAAAAAATAAAACAGCCCTCGATAGTAAAAATGTACTTCAGACCCTGAAACATGATGGTGTAAATGTGATTGTTTGGGGCTCTGTGTCTCATGCCGGGGTGGGAAAATTACACTTTATTGACACAAAAATGACAGCTTTAGGTTACATTGATGTGTTGCGGCATAACTTATTAAACAGTGCTAGAAAATTGTGTATCGGAGACACTTTCTTATTCAAACAAGATAACGATCCAAAACGCACTGCGATAGTTACTAAAACATTCTTGTTTTATAATGCGCCAAGACGCCTTGAAACTCCACCATAATCCCCGGATATAAATCCAATTGAAAATTTGCGAATGCTATTGGATGCTCAAATCCGAAAAAGAAAAATAATACAAGTAAAAATAGTTTGAAAGAGAGAAGCACTCAGAAACTTGGGAAGAAATAGATCAAGAAATTGCAAAAAAGTTAATACAATCAATGCCAAAACGTCTTGAAGCAGTTGTAAACGCCGATGTGGAATGCATACAAAGTATTAAATTTCTATAAAATGATTATAATTATGTTTAAAAACTTT
Source organism: Latrodectus elegans (assembly GCA_030067965.1). Classification (NCBI taxonomy): domain Eukaryota; kingdom Metazoa; phylum Arthropoda; class Arachnida; order Araneae; family Theridiidae; genus Latrodectus; species Latrodectus elegans. Next base: position 88,496,561 of record CM057820.1, on the reverse strand, counting down.
GTCACTATGTAAGTGTACAAATAATCTTTTTGTATAGTTTTTATAAAGTTTTATTCATTAATCAACTAAAGTTTATGATTGTTTTTTTGTTGATATTTTATAATTTGACCTCATTAGAATATATCTCTGTAATTTTAAGTTAGTAACCTTATTTTATTTTGCTATAAAATTCCGAAATTGGAGTGTACAAATAAACATTACACGCACAACTGTATATATATATATATATAAACTTGAAATCTCAAAGAATATTACTGAAACCTAGTTGGTTAAGATTTTCACTGAAAAATACAGTTTTTTACAAAAGCATTATTTTTTTCAATATGAATATGGTATCGAAAAGTAGATAAGAAATCAGATTAAAATTTCGAATAAATTTAATATTACTGCAGATTTAATCGTATTCAATTGCCATTTTATATTGATGAAATCGATATTTCTATACTTGAAACTATTTCTTATGTGTTGTTGTTTTTATTATTGTTTCTCTCATTTTTAGTAATTTGCTTATTTCTTAATTTTTTTAAATCCTTTTAAAAAAAAGCATAAAATTTCTACTTTTATATGGGATTTAAGAATTGAATTTTAGTAAAGTAATAAATTCTTTTATATGGATAAATAATTTTTAATGAAAGAAAACTAAATTTTTTTCTGCATGAAATATAGGATGTTAAATTGGTTTTTATTAGAAAATGCCTTACAATTTGAAAAAAAAATTATCATTATAAAGCTACTTTTCAAACACTTGTTGATTCGGAGCAATTTCTGCTCACAAAATAATGCACTTAAACGAAAGTAGTGACAATTACTTTCGCATAAGAGCACTATTTTACAGGTACTTTTAAAATTATTTATTGAAAAGTCTTTGTGATAAAAGTAAACAAATATTACTCAGTAAAGAGGAACGAGATAAGATTAGAAAGATGAAAATTCAAATTCCTACCAATATATTATTTGTGAGAAATTCTTTAAGGAGAAGAGTATGGCGGTTTAATTCTTTGGAGATTAGGTGGTTTATAAACAGTCGTAATTCGACTTTGTTTTTAGACATTATAAATTGTTCTTTAACTCATCTCAATGAAATGAAATTGTTCAGTCATGTTGCTTAATTCATTGGGATTACACATGAAACTTTTCTATCATTTGTTTATTTCATCATTCATTCCTTTTCACGCACATGAGACACTTTCAATTTAACTCGATTATATGGAAAACTGTTTATTGATTAGATTTAAAAAATTTCGTTGATAGTTAAAATGAAAGCAAACTAGTTACAGTTTAATGACTTTTCATTTCTCAGCGGTGGCAATGATAATTACAGATGTTTGAACTTATTGTCAAATTAAATTTGAAAAGTTCGATATGAGATTTTTCTAAATATATTTTTTTAAGAATTTCATTCTAAACTATAGATATCTTATCATTGGTGCTATATGGATAATAGTGCAAAAATTAAAGATTTTTTTAGGGTATTTTAATTTTTTTTTATAAAGAAAACAAAACAAAACACATTTCTTAAATTATATTAACAATTTTCAAAGGTTGTCTGCTTAAAAGGTAAAAGTGAAACTATTTTTCATATTAAAAAAAAATTGTGAGGAAAAAAAATTATATTTACTTTTTTTCCAACAATATTTAAATTTTGTTGAAAACGTGATTTTTCCAGACGAAATAGTCTCACGTATAAATACGCTAAAAACATTGTAATGACGAATAATAGAAAATATTTCCCTTCAGTTGCAAAGTTATTAAATACTTGAACTCGGGATTTCTTATATTTAATTTCCAATTGCTGGCACATTTATAAAAGCGGAAACACGTTCGTTGCATTTGAGCGAAAAGAATTTCGCAGCAGTGTGTTAAAACAATATTATTTCAAACTTCTAAAAAAATAGTAAATACAATTATTTTTCTAAATTGCACTGTGGGAGTATAGAAAAAGCGATAGAGAATCCGGTGCCTTATAATACATTTCCTCGGTCCTGGAATGAATCAGAGCTCCGGAACAATAAGCATCGTGGTATAAACGATTCTACCAGTGAGCTCAAATCAACATTGAATACAATTAAAATTAATTATAAATCTATAATTGAAATTTTGTAATGAAATATGACATATGTTAGTCAGTGATTATAATATCCTGATACAAGTTTCATTTCATTTTTCTGCAATTGTTCACAATTTTAAGCTGGACAAAAAAATTCGGCGGACACAATAAAAGGGATTTTATTTATAATATATATTACAAACCATATCTGAGTGATAAGATCATCCTTTTCAGAGTGGTGGTAGATACCGTGTTCTATCCTAGCCATTGCCGAATAAAAGAGATGAATGTTGTGTTTCAGCTTTTTACTTACACATCTTCCGGGATGGATGCGTGGAAGTTTTCAGGGTTTCTTCGTTTGTGACATATGAATACAACCCATTAATTGTGAAAGGTCACCCTGAAAGGCAAATGTGGAGCAAAGGCCCAAAGAAGCCTCATGATAATTTCCAGTTGTTAGATTGTCAATAAAGTGGCATCAAAATACAATGTGAACGATTTTTACAATAAATGAAAAGGATTGAAAACATCTATTCATACTTAATAATAAATGAATGATAAAATATAAAAATGATGAGAGAGTTTGCAACGCTATAATCCCAAAGAGCTGCAAGACTGCGAACAATTTAATTTTGTTGAGGTTGGTTAAAAATATCCAAACATACATAAAAAAACTATGCAACGGTGGTATAGTTCTTAGTTTTTATGGGCCGGAAAAAGAGATGGCGCTCACACCCCCCTTTTAGGCTACGGTATCCTGCTTGGTGAAGGCTTCGTTCTCACTGATGGAAGATTGTGAGTTCGAATCTCGGCTTAACCAAAGATCCGTCGTGTTCGCTAAAAGCGGCTTAGGCACGTTAAAACTGGGCATGGTCGCAATGTCCTCCAAGTAAAATGAAACGTATGTGGGTAGCAGGCTAAGTATTGGGGTAACTGGTAGAGCCCAACTCAGGTCTAAGAACAGGGAAGTATGGTGGTACAAAAACACCCCCCCCCCTTACCACAGAGCAAACTTCCCATGGGACCAAATATCTGAAATACTTTCGAGGTCAAAAATTTGAAATACTTTCCAGCGCTCTCTTAGCCCAGAAGAGAGAGAGAGCTCGGACAAAAAAAAAGTTAAAAGTAGAATCATCATTTTTCATTCTTCAATGATGAAAAAGTTCAACTTTGTGTTAACATTCTTCCAAACCGAAGTTAAAGTAATTGAGTGCGAAGAATTATAACAAATTTAGGTATATCGCAGCAAAGAAATTCTACACTGCTGTATGAGATGAATAAAATGAAATATTCTTACAGGAAGTGAAACAATTTCAGAATATCAGAATGAAATCTTTTTCATACGTGGTGGGGTGATATTATTTTTCTCTTTTTCACAGATAAAAAAAAGGAACGCCAGGAATCTTGATATGAATGTTGCAAAAAAATTCCAATAAGCTATTAAACTATCGAAACGTGTTTCTTATTCATTTGGAGATATTACTACAAAATTCGAGACCTCTTACAGCCTCTCCTGTCGGAGGAGTGAGAGAGAGGTTGTCGTCCTTAAGGCATCCATGAAACGGTAGGAGTCCCTCTTCGGACCTCTTTCCATGAGCCAACATCTTAGTGGCGAAGAAACTACAAAATCCGAGCCATAAATGCTGAGTGGTGTTCCTCCCGATTCGAACGATCATCTAATGATTCATCGTACCTGACTCAACAACAGGAATTCATCATCCCATCCACGTTACGCGATGATAATGGCGATAAAACGAAAGAAGGAATGCGCCACAATCATTTCAGGTGACACGCATCTCTACCTGAAAGATAAAAAAATATTGCCAGGTACTTAAAAACTGTTATCTGGCCTTTTGGGTGAGTAGCTGGGGCCCGAAACCGCAAAATCTGCCTGCTGAGTCATTGTTGCAAGCGGAGTTAAAATACTCTTTTATTTTTCGAGGATTCCCTCCGCCAACCACCCCCCTCCTCGGTGTTAAATAGTTTGTGTGTATAATTCGAGGCGCTCGGTCGGTGAACCCTGCTGTTGCAAGGATACAGCGTTGATGACTGTTTTACAGGCGAGATGAGCGGTTTTGGGATTTTGAGTAAAAGGTCACCTGATCCCCAATGACAGACAAAACGCACGCCTGAAACCAGACACGCAGCAGTAACAGTAATTACGACTTTCTTTGAAGCGCAGCTCCATAAAATGGGGGAAATCACATCTGAGAAACAATCCTCATAAAACTAAATATTTTTCGACTTAAAAAGCGATTCCATGCAGCACAAATATTGCTCATGTGTAAATGTGTGTTCTACCAGTAATTATTCATCATCTTAGTGGTCAAAGCTAATGTCTTAAAATTTTGGAATTTTCTTAAATAATAACATTGGCAATAAATAAAAAAAAATTATAACTTATTTAAAGCGATTATGAGGTGCATTTTTTTTTTTTTTCTTTTTTAAGTTTCTGTAATATTTTTCTTTTTAGTTCAACAAATAATTATTTATATATATGCATTGCAAAAGTTAAATAAGCAAAAAAACTAGCATTAATTGATAGTTATTTGCCATTCCATGGAACAATTTCACTCACACAAGGATTATTTTTCTCAGTAATTACAGTTTAAAATGTATTTTGTGAAGCCCAAAAAAACTATAATTTTCTTAAATGGGAATTGAATCTATGTACTTTAGAGCTTAAAACTTGAGTGCTAACCACTCAGTTATCATGTTGCCTCAATATTAAAGATATATATATATTATATATATATATATATATATATATATATATATATATATACATACATACATATATATATATATATATATATATATATATATATATATATATATATATACATACATATATATATATATATATATATATATATATATTATATATATATATATATATATATATATATATATATATATATATAATTCGATCAACTTTGGGGTATTAAAATAAACTATAGAAATTGAAATTGTGTGTGGCTACGAACCAATTTCTAACGATATCCTTGCTTTGAAAAAATGTAGAACTAATTCTACACAAAAGTTATTTTGTGCAACTATTATAATACTTTCACAAAATATAAATTTATTTAATTTGTATGTACTTTCAATATGCAGTTTATATGATTTTTACGTGACAGCAGAGAAAAACGAAATTATCTTCCATGTTCTGAAAGATATCTAGTCATAAAATCAATAATAACGGAAGGGGGAGGAACTGAGATTGAAATTCTTCAAATATTTATCCACTTATATATATATATATATTCTTAATGTAATTCTTTACTCAGAATAAATTTAAACTCATTAGTTTATAATATAGAAGCAATCTAGTTTATAATTATTCACTATTCATAAATTAGGAATAATTTACTGCGCATTGCATACAGTTCCGAGTAAACTACAAGCCTTCTTGTTTCCTTGTGAGATGAAATTTATAGTTTCAAACTATGACATCATCATTTATTAAACGCTTTCACCACTGTCGCGTATTCGAGGAAACCAAAAAATCGAAATCTAATTAAGGATTAAAAGGAAAACAGACTAAATCATTGCGAAGAAGGACTTCAATAGGGTAATTTATCGATTGGAATGTATTTTAAGAGATGACGCGCGCGCATTGTGTGTGAGACCGCCCGAGTTATTCAGGGAACGAAAAAAGGAATGCTTTTTGGCATTTTGAGGAATATTTTAGTCTCATTAGAAATTCGTCATACTATGACAAAAGATTGAATTATTTTTCTAAAACTTAAGAAAATGTTAAAGAACTCAGTTGAAAGGTTTTACTTAAAGCTGAATTTTTTCAAATAATTTCAAATTAAATATTCTGAAGCAATACATGAGCAATAAGCGATTTTTAAATTTTTTTGTAAAATGTGACATTTAGTACTACAAATTCTAATCCTTTATTGTTAATAATGCAACTTACTGAATTCTTCTTTCCATTACTCGATGAAGTGATAGTTAGTGGGGAAAATAGTTTCTGTTTTGAATCCTATATTGCATACCGAAAACTATAAGTTAATGTTAGTCATGCATGTTAAGCTTGAAGGACTCCTGAACTGATAGGGAAATTAGAGAGGAATGTGCCAATGCGGGTATCGAACTGACATTCAGAAAAACGAAACACTGTTTTCGATTATTTGCTTTTATATATTTTAATATAACTTAAAACACCACCAAGATTGTAGAATTTTAATTTTATATAGACATACAAACAAGAAAAAATTATTGACTGTTTTCGGCGATGACCCCTTTATTTTTTCTTGAAATAAAATTTCACTACTTCTACGTAAATTTTGTTAAGTTTTTTCATGATTATTAAATATTAAGATATCGTTTCATAAAACTATTATTTTTTTTTTTTTTGTTCTTGAAAACAAAGCTTATCGAGACATCGTTAAGATCTATTTTATTACACAATTTCTTATAATACTTTTAAGTCATTTTTTTCCTTAACAACCAATGTTTTAAGAAAGGTAGTTATATTGTATTTTTCATTCATTTACTAAGTATAAATTCCCAAATGATGATCTATCGCATCACATTAATATACCGTTTTTAGCGTTGAGCTGAATCATCATTCGAAAAATAAATTTTTCTATAAGCTCATATTTTAAATTTTCTCTTGCACGCTGAGGTAAAGAAATAAAAAAGCACTAAAGAATGATATAAAATAAGGGAGAAAGTTGCAAATATTTTATTTACGAATCAAAACAAAAAATAAATAAATAAATAAAAAATGAATAAATACAAGATTGAATTTTCATGAGTTGTAAGAACACGTTAAATTTATAATTAAAAATGTATAATTTGAAAAAAAAAAGACATATTAATAATATATGAGAGGATCACATATCTACATTCATAATTAATATTATTTGGTCGTTGTCTGTCATCTGATCAACAACATCAGATCAAGTAATGACTTATTCTTAAAATATAGCAGCTCCCAAATCAGGAACAATAACTGGAGAAATTAGGGGACGCATTCTCACACAGCTCACATCTAATAACACTTCAAAGGTTTTTAGTGGGATAATACCCCAAAACTTCAGTTCAGGGTAAATGCACTTCATTTGTGCAATGGCTCGATTTTCAAGTTGTCGTCGATGGTTGATGTATCTTCGGGGATGCGTATTGTCTGTAAAACGTAAGCCAGGCCACGTTCTTCAGTATAAAATCTTATTTTTGCTTCTAGAACTACATTCCGATACCATATAACTCTTCCTCACCAACAGGTGTCCAAACTATACAGCCGTGCTCAGACCATCGTGTTTTCGTCTCGGAATGGGTAATTAATTGCATTACACGCTGATTCCATTCCGCTGATTCAAATCCATCCAACACCAGCTCTCTGATTCTTCAATTCCTGGTTTGTAAGTTATCGAAACACATGTTTCTGTTGAAAAAAAATCCATATAAATAACACTTTTTTTATTGAAATTTACGTGAAATTCTTGCAACGCTGATCAATGCTTTTTTTTTTTTTTAACCTGTTTGCCTTTTTTGCATAGTTGCCAATGTTAATTTGCTTTTTGGCTGTCATGTGAAATATTTACGTATTCTTGTCTTCTGATGATCTAGGGATAAACAAACCAAGTCTATATCTGTAGCGAATTGCAGCTTCTCCAATTCAGATTGGTTTCCGAAAATTAACATTTGCTTGTATTTTTAATTTTTCGAATTGAGAAAATTCAGAAAAATCTTCATGAAACGAAAAATTAAAAGTAAGATTTTATATAATCATCATTAATTGTCATTCAGTTAATGATGAGTACAAAAAATGATGTTAATGATGAGTACAAAAAATGATGTTAATGATGAGTACAAAAAAAGATGTTAATGATGAGTACAAAAAATGATGTTAATGATGAGTACAAAAAATTAATTTAGGAACAAATTTCAACAAACGTAAATAAAGTTAAATTGTCGTTACTGTTTTTTTTTTTTTTTTTTTTTAAATTTACTTAGCAAGAAAGAAACAATTTATTAAATAATAGCCAATTCACAAACTGTCGGAAAAATGTTTAATAATATCGCATATTTTTGTCAAATAATCTTAATAATCACTTGTGAATAATTTTTATGATAAACTAATCTATTATTTGTACTTTTCTTATTTTTGATATCCCTATATTATTGAATGGATTCAATTTATACCGAGGAATCGAATTAGATATATATGTATAAAATAACCTATGCAATTGGGAATTCAAATGATTAATGACAATACATTGATACGATATGGAAGTTTTGAAAGGAATGTATTGTGTCAAAATTATTATTTGATATTTGTTCAAAATGATCTGACATTTTTCTTAGATTATTTCTGTTAGTCAAAGTCCGAGAGCAACAGTCTGTTTTGAAATTCTAATGTAATTCTAAAACCAAACACATATATTTGATAACAATTAAATAAAAATAATATTATAAACACGTCAGTTTAAAGTTAAAATAATCAGTAATATGAATATATTTTTACTACAGAGTGGAATTTTATTTGTTTAATCATGTGTTGAATTCTTTTTTAAGTGATTAATCACAAGTTTCTCTTTCCTTTTGGTGCAATGTTTTAAGAAAAAAATAGGAGGTTTTCTATTTTTTATTTGACGACGCTAAAGGGCTAGATTACTACTTGACTTACGATAGATTTTGCAAACGCATATAAAGAATTATTATCCCTTTTTCTTCTCTTATACGTTGAGTTGATACCTAAATAGTTAGCTCTCTAGTTTTTAAATCAAAAGCTCATGGATCATATTCTTACTTTGAGTGTAGATATTTAGAGTGGTTTCGAATTCCCGATAAATCGAAGCTCTCGATTGAACTAGTGTATACGTAAGAAATGACCATAGAACATATACTAAACTAATCCTTTACTATATGAAACTCAACATTTGTTCCTAAAAAAGTTTTAGAAAAATGGAGATATTTTAAAAAGCATTCAAATTACTTGATATATAATATATATAAAAAATATGAAAATATATTTTTAAAATAGCAAGCCTAAGAATTTGAGATTTTAGAGAGACTTTTTTTTTCTGCAATACTCTCTGAGTCTCTTTACTTTCGGACAAAATTTTATGGTTAGTGGGCAGTATTCAGATTGCAAGCGCGAAAAGTTTGGTGAATTCCCTAGATCGATGAATTTGGTTTTGAGCTTATAGGCAGTGAACTGTTTTTACTTCTTCATTTGGAGCACATCATGAGGCAGTGAAATCAGTAACAGTGAGAAGAGAATTCAGTGTTTTGACAAAAATAAAGGGAGGAGGGCTCTTGTGAGGAACCTGGGGATCATGCTGGTTGTTCGTTGTGAACTCATGTGAGAGAAGAAAACCTTTTTGAAGGAATTTCGCTATGCAATAGTACTGGAAAGGTGATATAAAGAAAACTAGTATATACCTGTGATAGTCGTAAATAGATAATAATATACTACTCATATATTTTTCCAATACCAGGATTATTGGAAAAATATATGAGTGGCAATGGTTCTAAGACATTTTTGAACTGAAAAAGCAACTAAGATCTAAATGTATCAGCAAGAAAACAAAACTGAGAATTTACAATACACTCATACTACCCGCGATGCTATATGCAAGTGAAGCGTGGACATTAAATATTAATATGCAGCGAACCTGGAAACCTTTAAAAGGAAGGTATTAAGAACTATCTAAGGGCCTGTAAAGGAACAGAGTTTCTGGCGAACCAGATATAATTTTGAATTTATAAGCTGTATAATCAGCCCCAGATTACTCTGGTTATCAGAAGCAACAGGTTAAGATAGCCTGGCCATGTCTGGAGAAGCAAAGAAACCAACCCCACGAGAATATATCAACGTTTAAGAACCCCGAAGGATCCCGTTCCCGAGGAAGACTATTAACAAGATGGCTCGTTGACAATGAAAATGACCTTAAGATATTGAAAATTGGGAATTGGCAAAGTGACGCTCTGGACAGACTGGGTTGGAAAAAGCGTGCTTTAGAGGCAGCTAAGAACTGTAATAGGTTGTTATGCTATTAAAGAAGAAGAATGGTTATAAGAATTAGTGATTTTGATGAATTTAAACTTAGTATAAATATATATAATTTTTTGTTTCTCATTAATTCGAGTTTGCTAGAGAGAGAGAGAGAGAGAGAGCTATTAGCATATTTACAATTATTTAGAGGAATACTTGGATATTTTTATGTATGATCGCGTGAATAGTGCAGCAAAATAATGGAGGTCGAGTATTACAATCCTCTTTGAGGTTAATGCAAATTGAAGATTTTATTGAATAATACGGAAAAGATGTTTTCAGCTTCATTGATAAGTTAACCTTTTATTTGGTAATGTAATGTTCCATCAAATCGATTTTTAAAGTAGCAATAATAACAAAAAAAAAAAAAAAAAAAAGGAAAAACTGTTTTGCAGCTAAACTATTCTATCTAATTTTCTCGAAATTAAATTCTTGTTAAAAAAAGCAAGGTGTATTTCAAAAAGCAAGGTGCTCCGAATATTTTTCTTAAGATTTTGATATAAGAAAAGCATTTACCCTTTTAAGAAATGTTCTGTTGAAAGTCCACCAGACAGGTGACGCGTAAGTTATGATCAGCCTGGTCATGTTTAATATAAAGGAGTATTTAATTTTCAAATTTGCATCTGCTATTAATGACCAAGTTGAAAACAAGAATGCTATATACATTTTCCATTTTTTCGTATTTTATCCAAAATGGATAATTTGGAATTTTATCCTGGATTTTCTACTCTAGAGAATGCTGTCTATCTATCAGGTTTTGGTGAAACCAAATGAAATATATTATATACAATTTTAACTTCTTTTTTGTTAGTTTAATAA